>CM053038.1:50628419-50739316 GCA_028564925.1 Lithobates sylvaticus | reverse complement strand
GGGCCCTGGATTTTAAGGGAACAATACTGCAAGGTGAATGAGAAATCCAGTCTGATCTGTACCTATCGGACTCAATCTTGTATATATGTGCCCCTGGGGGCGGCTATGAATTTGCTGGGCTTACCAATTACCTCCTCCTTGTAGCTCGTCGTTCGTTGTCTTCGGGTTCCTGGGGTTAGTACCCAGTAACTTCAGAAGCTGACACGCAAAAGTCCTTTTAAGGATTTTTATTTGCAAGGGTAACGTTTAACTATAACACAGTCTCTCAATTGGGAATAGAGGGCACAGGTGATAAAACTCAGGCACTTCAGAACTGCTGGATAAACCTCTAATGCGGCGTACACACGGTCGGAATTTCCGATGGAAACAGTCCGATGGGAGCTTTTCATCGGATTTTCCGACCGTGTGTATGCCCAACGGCCTTTTTCTGTCGGAATTTCCGACGGACTTTGGATTGAGAACCTGTTCTCAATTTTTCCGACGGAAAACCTTTCTATCGGATTTTCCGATCGTGTGTATGCAATTCCGACACGTAAAATTCCGACGCATGCTCGGAAACAATTCGACGCATGCTCGGAAGCATTAAACTTCCCTTTTATAGTGCTGTCGAACGTGTTTTATGCCGCTGTGTTACAGACCGTCGGAATTTGGTGTGACCGTGTGTAGGCAAGACAGTTTGAGCAAAATTCCGTCGGAATTCCGACGGGAAAACCATCAGAGCTTTTTCCGAAGAGAATTCCGACCGTGTGTACGCGGCATAACTGTAGATTTAGCAGCCAATAAGTGACTTGAGAATTTGCAGTCTCTGCCACAGACTAGGTTGTAACTGAAGGTAAATTAGGAACTTTACCCACGGTACCTGGATCTTTCAGCCACCTTGGCGATACCGTGAGAAATGCGGATTCACTAGTGTCCATACAACTTCAGCTCCCAGGCTCTTACCCAGCAGCCAGCTTCTTGGCCCTCCTCCGAAGAGTCCTCCCCTGGTCGCTTGTACAAGTTGCTGTGTCTCTCCAATCCTGAGAGCACACCGGGACACCTCCGAATCCTCCTTCAGTTACTGGGCCTCAAACTAGCCAGTTCCGAGGCTCAGGAAAGGGATGGATCCCCACCCCAGACCATGAGGGCCTCTGGGGCTGGTCAGGGTGACCATGCTCACGTGGACGGCAGACACTCCTGGGTCCGGGACCCCTCACAGGGTTGGTCCGAACCAGAACCAGGAATCCAAGAGCAAGCCGAACCCTGAACACGTGACTTCAGCATCTTAAATACCCCTTCCCAGACTACACAGCGGGGGCCAGACGCGCCCACTGATTGGCTCTGAGAAAGATTGGTACCCAACATGTCCAACCAGGCTTGGTTCTCAGCCTGTCACAGGTGCCTCACTGCACCTATGACCAGGCAGAACTCCAGTACAGCCCAGCCAAACTGATGCCAAAGTAAAAGACCTAAACAATTAACCCCCAGAACTCTGTTACAGTGCTGGAAAAACTAAATTTGTATTATAGCGCACACTTTAGAAAAGTGTCGGCGCTACATATGTATATATTGTATATTGTCTAATTTTGTTGTGGACTCTTTGCTGTGATCGTTTGGGGTGTGGCTGTATTCCAATGTTCTATTGTGTCTGTCTGCCTTGGATAATATGGGATGTTTATCTCTATGGAGGGGGGGGGGGGGTTCCTCCAGCAGCCCCCCTGCTGATAAGACTGTTTACTGATGAGAAGTTGAACACACCTAACCTGTGTGTCTGTCGTCATTGGACAGTTTACCCTTCCCTGTTTTCCAAGGGCGGGGGAAAGAGTCTTTTGCCGTGCCGAATTTCCGATGGAAACAGTCCGATGAGAGCTTTTCATCGGATTTTACGACCGTGTGTATGCTTATCGGTCTTTTTCTGTCGGCATTTCCGACGAACTTTGGATTGAGAGCCTGTTCTTAATTTTTCCGACCGAAAACCTTTCTATCGGATTTTTCGATCTTGTGTATGCAATTCCGACACGCAAAATTCCGACGCATGCTCGGAAACAATTCGACGCATGCTCGGAAGCATGAAACTTCCCTTTTATAGTGCCGTCGAACGTGTTGTATGTCGTGGTGTTATTGGCCGTCGGAATTTGGTGTGACCGTGTGTAGGCAAGACAGTTTGAGCGAAATTCCGTCGGAATTCCGATGGGAAAACCATCAGAGCTTTTTCCGATGAGAATTCCGATCGTGTGTAGGCGGCATTAAGCCCCATACACACGCTCGGATTATCCGAGGACCAGGTCCGTCGGATCATGTCCGTCGTACTTTGTCCGATGTTGGTTTTGCGTACACACGGTCGGACAAAGTTGTCGGAAAATCCGATCATTCTGAACGTGGTGACGTTTGTTGCCTACGACGGGACTACGTAGAGGCTAGTAGCCAATAGCTTTGGTCTTGTAATGTGATCTGAGCATGCGTAGCACTTTGTCCGTCGGAATTCGCTACACACGATCGGATTTGGTGTGATCGGACTTTGTTGTCAAAAAATCTATCCAGCAGGAGATAGGACTTTGTCCGTCGGACAATCCGATGGAAACTGTCCGATGGTGCCTACACACGGTCGGAATTTCCGACAACATTGTCTGATAGGACAGAATCCATCGGAAAATCCGACCGTGTGTATGGGGCTTTAGAGTTATATCCTCTGTTGTGTCCATGTGTGATAATAAATCAGTTGGTTGTTTGCCACTCCAAGACTGGTGTTGTCTGGTGACTGGGTGGGCTAAAGGGTCTTGGATAGTGCTGGTTCTGGACGGAGGAAGCCTAGACGGCGGGCAGAGACTTGTTTGAGGACAGGGGTTCGTCACAAGCTGTGGACTGTGACCACATTTCATGTTGCATATTATAGCCCCTTTGGGGGCTCTACCTGTATGACTATTGCCTTGTGCCCACCTGTGTCAGATTCCGCCTATCCTGTCTGGCAGAACATACTGGGACATGTAATTCACCAGCTGATGGGTAATTGCAGCCTCCCCGTACTTGTATTGGCTTTCTCTATTCCATAGTATAGATCTTTCCAACAGCTTTTTTTGCAGCTGGAATCCCCATAATGCTTCGCTTGTATATTATACTTTTAAATAAAACCAATTAAATCATGCAATAATTCAAATTCCTCATCATATAAAATATTTACAAACATCCAAGTATACATGTATGCACAATTCACAATAAACATTAGAAACCGTGCAGGGGGAAAAAAAATGCGCCAGCCACAAATCATGAAACAAACATTAGATCCGGGAGCACCTGGATGTCATTAAACCGCACACCTGCGCTTGTTACTGCTCGGCGCAAACAGCTCCACAAAACACGGCGAGTATTTGGATATCATTCATGTTTATGTATCACCTATACAAAGCGACCACGGCTGCTGTAAAAGCCGAACTCTAACCAGGTATCTAAAACACATAGCAGTTGATGCAGTTCATGTATTCTTTAACCGCTTCAGCCCCGGAAGATTTTACCCCCTTTCCTGACCAGAGCACTTTTTGCGATTCGGCACTGCGTCGCTTTAACCACTTACTCACTGGGCACTTAAACCCCCTTCCTAACCAGACCAATTTTCAGCTTTCGATGCTCTCGCACTTTGAATGACAATTACTCAGTCATGCAACACTGTACCCAAATACATTTTTTGTCATTTTTTTCACACAAATAGAGCTTTCTTTTAGTGGTATTTAACCACATGCCGACCGCGCTATAGTCGAAAGACGTCTACAGCGCGGTCGGCAAGTTCTGAGTGGACGTCCTACGGACGTCCTCCCAGAAACTTGCTCCCGCGCGCCCCCTGGGGCGCACACTCGGGAACATCCGTGACCGCCGGGTCCCGAGGACCCGGCGCATCACGGATCACGGTAAACAGCCACTGATAGCGGCCGTTTACCATGTGATCGCTCCGTCAAATGACGGAGCGATCACATGTACACAAACCGGCGTCACGCCATGACGCCGGTTCCTCCCTCCCCTCTCTGTACCGATCGGTACAGAGAGGAGAGAAGCGGAGAGGGGGAGAGATGGGACCAGCGCTGTGGGCTGGATGTGTAGTGCCCACAGTGCTGGTCAGTGCCACCACTGTGCAATACTCTGCCACCACTGTGCAATGCTCTGCCACCACTGTGCAATGCTCTGCAACCACTGTGCAATGCTCTCCCACCAACCACTGTGCAATGCTCTGCCACCAACCACTGTGCAATGCTCTCCCACCAACCACTGTGCAATGCTCTGCCACCAACCACTGTGCAATGCTCTGCCACCACTGTGCAATGCTCTGCCAATACTGTGCAACACTGTAATACTCTGCCAATACTCGCCAATACTCTGCCAATACTCTGCCATAATTTTTAATAGAAACAAAGAATTATTTTTATTTTTTTTTTACCGAATTTTCAGTATTATTTGATTTATAGCGCAAAAAATAAAAAAAAAACAGGGGTGATTAAATACCACCAAAAGAAAGCTGTATTTGTGTGAAAAAAAAGGCAGGAGTAATTGTCATTCAAAGTGTGAGAGCACCGAAAGCTGATTGGTCTGGTTAGGAAGGGGGTTTAACCACTTCAGCCCCGGACCATTTGGCAGCCAAAGGACCAGAGGTCTTTTTTCAATTTCGCACTGCACTACTTTAACTGGTAATTGCGCGGTCATGCAATTTTGTAACCAAACGAAATTTGCGTCCTTTTCTTCCCACAAATAGAGCTTTCTTTTGATGGTATTTGATTGCCTCTGTGATTTTTATTTTTTGCGATATAAACGGAAAAAGAGCGAAAATTTTGAAAAAAAAAGAGATTTTCTACTTTTTGTTATAAAAAAAATCTAATAAACTCAATTTTAGTCAAACATTTGGGCCAAAATGTATTCAGCCACATGTCTTTAGTAAAAAAAATGCCAATAAGCGTATATTTATTGGTTTGCGCAAAAGTTATAGCGTCTACAAACTAGAGTACATTTTCTGGAATTTACACCGCTTTTAATTTATGACTGCCTATTTCATTTCTTGAGGTGCTAAAATGGCAGAGAAGTACAAAACCCCCCCAAATGACCCCATTTTGGAAAGTAGACACCCCAAGCTATTTGCTGAGAGGCATGTTGAGCCCATTGAATATTTTTTTTTTTAGTCCCAAGTGATTGAATAAAGACAAAAATAAAAAAAGATTTTTTTTTTTTTCAAAAAGTTGTCACTAAATGATATATTGCTCACACATGCCATAGTTATATGTGGAATTGCACCCCAAAATACATTTTGCTGCTTCTCCTGAGTATGGGGATACCACATGTGTGGGACTTTTTGGGAGCCTAGCCGCGTACGGGGCCCCGAAACCAAGCACCGCCTTCAGGATTTCTAAGGGTGCAAATTTTTGATTTCACTCCTCACTACCTATCACCGTTTCGAAGGCCATAAAATGCCAAAATAGCACAAAACCCCCCCAAATGACCCCATTTTGGAAAGTAGACACCCCAAGCTATTTGTTGAGAGGCATGGTGAGTATTTTACAGCTCTCATTTGTTTTTGAAAATGAAGAAAGTAAAGAAAAAAAAAAATTTTTTTTTCTTTTTTTCAATTTTCAAAACTTTGTGACAAAAAGCGAGATCTGCAAAATACTCACCATACCTCTCAGCAAATAGCTTGGGGTGTCTACTTTCCAAAATGGGGTCATTTTGGGGGGTTTTATGCCATCTGGGCATTCCATGGCCTCCGAAACTGTGATTGGCAGTGAGAAGTGAAATAAAAAAATTACACCCTTAGAAAGCCTGAAGGCGGTGATTGGTTTTTGGGGTTCCGTACGCAGCTAGGCTCCCAAAAAGTCCCACACATGTGGTATCCCCGTACTCAGGAGAAGCAACAGAATGTATTTTGGGGTGTATTTCCACATATGCCCATGACATGTTTGAGCAATATATCATTTAGTGACAACTTTTTGTAAAAAAAATATATATATTTTTTTTTTTTTCATTATTCAATCTCTTGGGACAAAAAAAAAAAATATTTAATGGGCTCAACATTGCTCTCATCAAATAGCTTGGGGTGTCTACTTTCCAAAATGGGGTCATTTGGGGGGGGTTTGAACTGTCCTGGCATTTTATGCACAACATTTAGAAGCCTATGTCACACGTCACCCACTCTTCTAACCACTTGTAGACAAAGCCCTTTCTGACACTTTTTGTTTACATGAAAACATATTTTTTTTTTGCAAGAAAATTACGTTGAACCCCCAAACACTATATATAATGTTAAAGCAAAGGCCCTACAGATTAAAATGGTGGGTGTTGCATTTTTTTTTTCCACACAGTATTTGCGCAGCGATTTTTCAAACGCATTTTTTGTGGAAAAAATACACTTTTTTTTTTTTAATGCACTAAAACACACTATATTGCTCAAATTTTTGATGAAATAAAAAATATGATCTTAGGCCGAGTACATGGATACCAAACACGACATGCTTTAAAATTGCGCACAAACACGCAGTGGCGACAAACTACATACATTTTTAAAAGCCTTTAAAAGCCTTTACATGATACCACATTAGATTCACGGAGGAGGTCTACTGCTAAAATTACTGCCCTCGATCTGACCTTCGCGGTGATACCTCACATGCATGGTGCAATTGCTGTTTACATATGACGCCAGACCAACGCTTGTGTACGCCTTTGCGCAAGAGAAGGGGGGGCAGGGGTGCTTTTTTTTTTTTTTTTTGTTTTTTTTTTTATTTATTTAGCTTTTTTATTTTATTTTTAAACTGTTCCTTCCATTTTTTTTCTTTGTTATGATTTTTATTGTTATCTCAGGGAATGTAAATATCCCCTATGATAGCAATAGGCAGTGACAGGTACTCTTTTTTTGAAAAAATTGGGGTCTATTAGACCCTAGATCTTTCCTCTGCCCTCAAAGCATCTGACCACACCAAGATTGGTGTGATAAAATGCTTTCCCAATTTCCCAATGGCGCGGTTTATATCCGGGAGGGGGGACATTCCCTCCCACTGCTTGTAAAAGCAGTCTAGAGGCTAATTACCCGCTAGAATTGCTTTTACATGAAAGCCGATCACTGGCTGAAAAGAATGATACCAAGATGATACCTAAACCTGCAGGCATCATTCTGGTATAACCATTCAAAGTCCAGCAACATACTGGACATATATTGTAATCTTTTTTTTTTCATGCAGCCTCTTGGCTGAACGAAAAAAAAGATTGATTGGTGGGTATGCCCACCATTAGAATACCTCCCTTCATCCACCCACTTCTAATGATGGGCATACATGCACCATTTATATATGCCGATGCATGGGGGCATCCTCCCGCAAAAGTTATGCCGTGTACACACGGTCGGAATTTCGACCGTATGTACGTGGCATTAGGAGCCAATCGCTCCTCCCCCCCCCGCCCCCCCACCTGCTGCCCCCATGCTTCGGCATATATGCTCTTTTTTTTAACTGTGGTGGTGAAATCACCTCCTACAGCGTTGGAGTCGCGGCTTTATGTATCGTGGGAGCAAACGCTGTTGCTGTCAAGATAAATAAATCCGCGTTGCAACTGAATGGCGCACCTGAAAACAAAAAAATGCTCAACACTAAAACACACAGTAAACAAAATTACATACCTGAAAAGCAAGCATGATAAAACATGATAAAACATAATAAAACATTGCAGAATAGAATGGAGTAAAAAAAGAGCAACAATAGAGAGAGAATAGAGTGAGAGAGAGAACAATAAAACGACAACTATTTTATTTTTTTTTATTTTTTTGAGATTCACAGGTAAAAAAGCTCCTGACTGAAGCGACTGAATCAAAACGCTACCACAAAAAAAAATGTTAGCGATCGCAGGGATCAGGCCTGACTCTGCGAACGCTGCAGTTATGTGTGCTTAGTGTTTTGTAAGTGACAGTGATCGATCGATACTGCACTTGGGTGGGCTGGGCTGGGCGGAGGGGGAAAACGCAGGTGCTAGCAGGTATCTGGGCTGATCCCGCTAACAATGCGTTTTTTTTTGGAACCCTAAACTGCTGGGACGCTAGTATAGATCTGATCAGATCAGATATTGATCTGTTCAGATACTGTGCCACTAAGGGAGGTGTATGCTTTGCGCGTGGGTGTTTGCGGTACTGGCACTAACCTGGGGCGACGCAGACCTTATTTGACCCTAAAACCTAATTGATATCACCCGCCGGGCGATCAGGGGGTTAAACCGTTATTGGGTAATAAATGGCGGGTGCCCTGACAGTATAAAAAACAAGCTAACTAACCAGCGTCACCCGTAACAGTAATACAAAAAAAAAAACTGGTTACCTAGCGACACTAATGCAGCGATCAGAAAAACGATCGCTTAGTGACACTGGCAAAAGGGGGTGAAAGGGTTAACTAGGGGCAATCAGGGGGTTAAAACCTTTATTAGGTAATATATGGGGGTACCTGACGCTATATAAAAACCTGACGGGGAACCTAAATAACGAAATAACTAACTGGCTAACCAGCGTCACCAGTGACAGTTATACAGTGATCACTGGTGAAAGGGTTAACTCTAGGGGCAATCAAGGGGTTAAAACCTTTATTTAGGTTGTAATATGGGGGTACCTGACCTATAAACCTATTTATGAACCTATATAAACATGGCGGTTACCTAAAAAAAAAAAAATGGTTACCTAGCGACAGCAGTGACACTAATACAGCGATCAGAAAAACGATCGCTTAGTGACACTGGCAAAAGGGGGTGAAAGGGTTACCTGGGGGGCAATCAGGGGGTTAAACCTTTATTAGGGGGGGGTAGGGGGCTACCTTGGACCTAAAACTAACTGCACTGACAGTTATTACAGTCACACTGACACTAAATGCAGTGATCAGTAAAAAAATGATCACTGCAATTAGTGACACTGTGACTGGGGGGGGGGGGGTGATCTGGGGGGTGATCTGGGGGTGACAGGGGGGTGTTTTGTGTGCCTATGTGTACTGGTGTCAGTGTACTGTTGTGCACTAACCTTTAGATGTTCACAGCTCGGCGTTCCGGTCACATAGACCGGCGCACCGAGCGTGACATCACTTCCTCTGCCTGTGTTTTGATTGACACAGACAGAGGAAGCATCTGATTCGCCAGGAGCGATCGCGAGGGGGTGGCCAGAAACCACTGGCCGTCCCCTCATCCCGGATCGCTCCTGAAGCGATCCCGACCGTCCCCGCCGGCCGGGGGGGGTCCGATCGGACCCCCCACCCGCCGGAAGAATGGCACGTACAGGTACGTGGTTCTGCCTGTACGTGCCATTCTGCCGACGTATATATACAGGGGGCGGTCGGGAAGTGGTTAACTGCCCAGTGGTCAAGTGGTTAATCACCGCTGGGTTTTTTATTTTTTGCGCTATAAATCAAAAAAGACTGAAAATTCGGTAAAAATAAAATAAAAAATTCATTGTTTCTATTAAAATTTATTGCAGAGTATTGGTGAGTATTGGCAGAGTATTGGAAAGTATTGGCAGAGTATTGCACAGTATTGGTAGAGTATTGCACAGTATTGGTAGAGTATTGCACAGTATTGGTAGAGTACAGTCACAGAGCAGCACTGTGGGCACTACACATCCAGCCCACAGCGCTGCTGCCATCTCTCCCCCTCTCCGCTTCTCCCCTCTCACTGTACCGATCGGTACAGAGAGGGGAGGGAGGAACCGGTGTCATGACGTCATGACGATATCAGTGGCCATTAACTGTGATGCGCTGGGTCCTCCGGATGTTCCCGAGTGCGTGCCCCAGGGGGCGCACGGGAGAAAGGTTCTGGGAGGACGTTGTGCAACGTTACACCCAAACAAAATTGGCGTCCTTTTTTTCCCACAAATAGAGCTTTCTTTTGGTGGTATTTGATCACCTCTTTGTTTTTTTATTTTTTGCGCTATAAACAAAAAAAGAGCGACAATTTTGAAAAAAAAAACACATTATTTTTTTACTTTTTGCTATAATAAATATCCCCCAAAAATATATATAAAAAAAAAAACTATTTTTTTCCTCAGTTTAGGGCGATATGTATTCTTCTACATATTTTTGGTAAAAAAAATTGCAATAAGCGTATATTGGTTTGCACAAAAGTTATAGCGTCTACAAAATAGGGGATAGTTTTATGGCATTTTTATTATTCATTTTTTTTTTATTAGTAATGGCGGCGATCTGCGATTTTTATTGGAACTGCAACATTATGGCGGACACATCGGACATTTTTGACACTATTTTGGGACCATTGTCATTCATACAGCAATCAGTGCTATAAAAATACATTGATTACTGTGTAAATGACACTGGCAGTGAAGGGGTTAACCACTTGGGGGCGATGAAGGGGTTAAGTGTGTCCTAGGGAGTGATTATAACTCTAGGGGGGCTTCAAGTCACATGACAGTGATCACCGCTTCCGATGACAGAGAGCAGTGATGTCTGCCATGACACAAGGCAGAACGGGGAAATGCCTTGTTTACACTTCCCCGTTCTGAGGCTCCGTGACGCAATTTTAGCTGGGAGACCGGTGGACATCCGGTCCCGCAGGCACGGTCACGCTGTATGTGACGGGCACGCGCGCGCCTGATATCCCCAGCTCTTAAAGGGGACTTACAGGTACGCCCATTTGCCCACCGCTGCCATTGTGCCAACGTATATCGGCGTGCGGCAGTCGGCAACTGGTTAAATACGGTACTTAAGGACAAGGCCTATTTTTCAAACTTGTCGTTTTCAAGTTTAAAACATTTTTTTTGCTAGAAAATTACTTATAACCCCCAAACATTATATATATATATTTTTTCAGACACCCTAGAGAATAAAATGGTGGTCGTGGCAATACTTTCTGCCACACTATATTTGTTCGGCGCTCTTACAAGCGCACTTTTTTTGGAAAAAAATACACCTTTTTGGATTAAAAAATAAGACAACAGTAAAGTTAGCCCAATTTTTTTCTATATTGTGAAAGATAATGTTACGCCAAGTAACTTGATACCCAACATGTCACGCTTCAAAATTCCGCCCGCTCGTGGAATGGCGACAAACTTTGACCCTTAAAAATCTCCATAGGCGACGTTTTTAAAAATGTCTACAGGTTACCAGTTTTGAGTTACAGAGGAGGTCTTGGAGGACATATATGGACCAAAGCGCCAAAAGGATTACTACCAATATAAATCACCTCATGTATGTATTAATATCTTGGATAAAAATAAAAGTACTGAAAACAATCAATAAATAAAACACTTATGGAACAATGATGTAAAACTCATATACAGTGCTGTGACTTGATAAGTAGTTCCGTGCTCCTTATGTGCTTAAAACAGGGTGCCCCCCCTAGTAGATGTGCACTCACCCTTGGGGTTGGACCAACTATTGCTAGTTAGAGGGACCCGAATTTCGCCTAACTAGCAATAGTTGGTCCAATCCCAAGGGTGAGTTTGTTTTCAGTATTTTACATTTATTTTTCTGTATGTAGCAATGTATTGCATATAGCATTTAGCGCGGTATATTTATTATTTATTTTTTATTAGGGAGCAGAGTACTGCACTCCTAGCCCACCAAGTTGTCTGATAATTGCGAATGATTATTTGCTATTGTCACACTGAATCTCCTCCCCGCCAATCAGGAAGCTGGTCCAATTGGCCAAAACGACAAGCGATCCTTTTGGACCACGATGAGGAGAGAGGAGGATGAAGAAGACACGTAGGTCGCCGCCGCAAAGCTGCCAATCCGGAGGGAAGCACTGCCTGCGGGTAAGTGTGGGACTCATCGACCGACCAATAGTTGTGTGCGGACCTGACCGACTGACCCACAGAGGGCGGGGAGTGCGGGTAACCCAACCAGGGGGGTGGCTGTGGGTGAACTGTTTGCCCCCCCCTCCAGAATATACCACCAGTCGCCACCGGTAGGTAGAGGGCTAGCCCCTAGTCCCCTCCAAAAGCCACAGTTGCAGTGAGTACCATGACAAGAACTTTCACAGTAACACCTGCCGATCTTGCCATGAAAGTCCTTCTTCAGGCACTTCTTGTTATAGGGTGACAATGCTCTGTCCCTGCCACTCTGCCATATGTGCTACTGATGGGTATATGGGAGGTCATGCCAGAGCACATTTGCAGGCACCTATTTTCATTCGGAATACCCAACTGTGTTTGATGCTCTTTCCTCCCTGTTTTATTAAAGTGGACCTTCAGTCATTTTTTCATTTTTCCATCTATTACATCTTCTGCCCTTTTTGTTTTACCTTTGAATAGTAAAACATTTTTTCTGCCAGTAAATCCCATATACAGCCCACTTCCTGTTTATTGTCTGGTCATTAGCCTAGGCTTATGACATTATGCACAGCTCTCTCTCTCACTCTCGTGAGAGTTTGCCAGGAAGGGAGGGGGGATGAGTCATAGGAGGGCCAATAAGAGTTGCAGGGCTGCATAGCTGGAGGTGTTTATTTTTATTTTATTTTTGTATTTTTTTTTATTTTTTATTTTTTTTTATTTTTATTTTATTTATTTTATTTTATTTAAATATTTTTTTTGTCTGGCACAATATAGAGTATGGGATTTCAGATCAGCTGTGCCCAGTCTTGCCACAAAGAGTCAATCCAGCTCTGAGCAATCCTCATATCTTTTTTTCAGTGAAATAAAACATACAAAAAGTGAAAACTTTGTCCATTATTCCCCCTTGCTGTGATTGACAGGTGATTTACATATCTCGTGCACTAGCCTAAGACATGTATTATTTTTTAATTCCCACCCCTTTCTTCAGCAGCTCTGCAAGGATTGGCTGTCCCACACCTCAGCATGATTTGGCATGCTGAAGTCATGTGGGGACTTTTCTGGGTTTTGACTGGATGTTAGAGATCATAGCAGAAGTTCAGTGTAAGAAATACACAGGAGAAAATGCATTTTGATAAGGGGAGTGTAGAGGTGGGCGGGGAGTCTACTGACATCACAACTCCACCCAATGAGCCCTGGAAAAACAGACCCACCCACAAAATCTGCATTTTTACGGGTCTCATAGCAGACAGAGGGGAGACATTTGACAGATAACTATACATGCAGGAGGCATGTACCGTATATACTCGAGTATAGGTCGACCCGAATATAAGCCGAGGCCCCTAATTTACCACAAAAAAACTGGGAAAACGTATGACTCGTGTATAAGCCGAGGGTGAGAAATGCAGCAGCTACTGTAAGTGGAAAAGAGGGTCAACAGTGCCCATCTGCAGCTGCATGCCTCCCTGTGTCCTGTACATACCCCCCTGTTTCCTGTACATACCCCCCTGTGTGCTGTACATACCCACCTGTGTCCTGTACATACCCCCCTGTGTCCATTGCAGCCTACCTGTGCCGATCTGTGTCCTGTACATACCCCCCTGTGTCCTGTACATACCCCCCTGTGTCCATTGCAGCCTACCTGTGCCAATCTGTATCCTGTACATACCCCCCTGTGTCCTGTACATACCCCCCTGTGTCCATTGCAGCCTACCTGTGCCGATCTGTGTCCTGTGTATGCCTGGGGGAATGGGGGAAAACACTGCGCTGAACCAAAAACAAAACTAATAAACAGTGAAAAATATCTGAAATATATAAACATGAAAGCAGCCAACACTCTAACCGACAAAGTTAAATAAGCATAGAAAAAAGCAAACGTGTAGCGCTAACAAAAGTACAATAATAGACAGTATGAACATCTATGGAGAAAGTGTATGTCAATGTAATAGTGTGCAAACTAGTCCCATAGGTACTAAAATAATATTAGTAATAAATTTGTGAAAACGTGATAAAGTCTTTGTGCCAAAAAACTCTCATGCAAAATGACAAGACATCTCTGGACTCCTAGAATCTGATGTATATACAGAAGTATACAGGAGAAAGTTCAAAGGTGTGTAATGGATACGCTTACCAGCGGTGGTGGACACACCTACCATACGGCAGTGAGTCAATTACACTTAGGGTTTTCCTGTGGGTGGCACCTGGAATATTGATGCAGGTCCTTGGTCCAAACAGCACGCCTCGAGGACACGGATTGATAACCCGGATGATGTTCCAACTCCTCCAAGATGGCACGGGTGGACGATCAAGAAGGTACCCCAACTCGTCCAAAATGGCATGTGGCACCAGAAAAACAAAGGGGGGAGGGAGAAAAAACTCCAAATAGTGTAAATCCACCAATATGTTTATTGGATTTGAGGTAGAAAAAAATGACATAAAAGGGAAAAATCCCATAAAATACAGCACATATAAAATGTAATAAAATATAATAAAAGCAATTATATGGGGCGACATGGTTGTTGTAGTCCTGCGTATTAAATTTATTTGCACTGATTGAGCTATATAACTAATTTTTTGTTTTTTAAATTTCATAGACTCTTTCCCGATTTGGTACAATACTACCCATTGACCCTGAAGAAGCCATTGTATGGCGAAACATGTCGGTCAGCTCTTTCTAACAGCCCCATTGTACCCAGGATCTACCTAATCTCTGTAGACCCTTTTTATCCTACCCCCCTTTATTTTTGTATCCCTTTGGTCCCCCAGCCATCTCTGAATCCCCTGCGCCCCCATTGCTTGCCGGGGAGTTGATATGACTGGCGGACCAATTCCGATGTATCCCTTCTTTCTTTATTGTATGTATATTATATTTGTTGTCGACTTTGTCTTTTAAATTGATTATTAATAAATTACCTTGTTAAAATTTCTTCTCAAAAAGTTGCAAGTACCATTTTTTGTTCATTACCGCTATAGTCCCCTATTTCTATTCCTGTTCTTCCACTTATAATAAAAGCAATGTGGGAGTCTCAAATGAGCTCAACCCAACGCGTTTCGACTCGAGTGGTCTTCAACAGGGGAAAAAAACGTTTGTTTTTTCCTGTGTATGCCTCCCTGTGCGATCTGTGTCCACCATTGCAGTCTTCATCATGTGTCCCCCATTGCTGATCCTGCCAATCAGCATGTAAGGCAAAATAGACGGCGGCCATCCCAATATACAAAAGCCGCGCCTCGTCCTCGTCCGTGATAGGGCGAACACTCTGTTTTCCCAGCAGTCAGTGTTCAGTGTTCCGCCTATCACAGACATCCTCTCATCCTCGTCCATGAGATGAGAATGACAGGAGGTCCGTGATAGGCGGAAAACACTGAACACTGACTCACTGCTGGGAAAATTAGTGTTCCTCCTATGACGGACGAGGAGGAGGAGGAGGCGCGGCTTTTGAACACTACTGTCTGTCTGCATGACACGCTGATCATGTAGGCAGATGGCGGTGACTCGAGTATAAGCCAAGGGGGGCACTTTCAGCCCTAAAAAAAGGGCTGAAAATCTCGGCTTATACTCGAGTATATACGGTATATACTTCTAGATAACCAATATTGCAGTAGTTTAGAAAGGATGAGAGTGGGTTTACATCCACTTTCAGGGCCGGACTGGCCTACCGGGATACCGGGATATTTCCCGGTAGGCTGTCTGCCCTGGGGCCGCTTTGCGGCTACAGTGCTCTCCTGTTATGCTCCTGTGAACACGGAGCTGGCCGGGTCTGTGTTCGGCGGGCCGCTCCGTAACATGGTCCCGCCCCCCCTAGACCGGCTCATGTGATAGTAGATAGAATCCACCTATCACACAGCCGGTCTAGGGGGGGGGGACCGTGTTACGGAGCGGCCGCCGAACACAGACCCGGCCAGCTCCGTGAAACACAGGAGAGATGCCTGTGAGTACAGCCGCCATGTGTGCCTGAATAGGGGGATCAGCAGGGGGGCTGCATATAGAGGAGATTAGCTTTCTATATTCCTCCATGCAGCCGCTGAATGCTTGGAGGAGGGAGAGGAGGAGAATCAAGCATTCGGCAGCTGCATGGAGGAATATAGAAAGAAAATGTATGGTTTTCCCTTTCTTGAAGCAGAAAATAATGACGTTATGCTGTTGCGCTGGTATAATAATGCTGTGGGGCTGGTATGAAATTTTTTCCAGGGCTGAATTTTATTCCCAGTCCGGCCCTGTCCACTTTAAATGAGGAGGGAAAAAAAAATTGAAAAAAGGTCTGAGAACTGTAAAAAAAAAAAAAAAAAAAAAAAGTTGTACATATAGTTAATGCTTGAATTTCAGGTATAAACCACATCCAGAGTCCAATATTTTTCACTCTAGTGGGCCTTTAAAATCTTTGACATCTAGTTTAAAGTCTTTGACATCTAGACAGGCGCGCACATGTGTTAACTGCAAAAAAGGGAAATTTAAATACCCACTTGAATAACGTAGACAGGGTGAAAGAATATGGGCTGATAATTGGTTTCAGTCCACAGTAACTATCTAGACATTGTAAAGGGAAGGATCAAATTGTATCATAAAGACTGGGAACATTGCGAGGTCAGTCAAACCTCTTCCTCTTCACTAAATATAGAACACATGAAGTCTTCTAGAGAAATTGTTAGGCAGAAAGTGCAACTCTGATCCTGGGAAATTCTTTATGAGAAGTGGAGCTGCTCGCAGCCAGTTATCATCCAATTAAGTAACGCGCTATTAATCAATGTATTTTATTTTTTAAAGCTCTGGTGGTATTTAGGGGCTCATCTCAGACACCATTGTGATCTGAACACGACCTGTATCTATTAAATGTGCCCTTTAATTTTAAGTCTTGGGAAGGAAAAAAGATAATTATAACTGACAGCTTAAGAAAAAAAATCTATAATATTAATTATATATATATATGAAAATTTATTATTATTTTGTTACTAATAATATGATGAATATTATTATAATTATATTATTATCTTAATTAATATAAATCAAAATAATAATGTTATTAGTTATTAATTATATAAATATTAGGGCTGTTACTGATTAAAATTTTCGTGTTCGATTAATCGTTTTTTTTTTTTTAGCGATTAATCGACTAATTTCGATTAATTATAACGCACATACAGATCCAACTACTTTTAGCTGATCTCCTTGCCTTGCAACTCTGCATTAGTCAGTGGTAAATGTGGTATACACTATATACAATCACCCGACACTAGTTAGTTTCCACAATCCATGACTTAACTTCACAGTTCACACAAATACGTTTTAAATTCAAACTGTAGCACGGACGTAAGTCATATTTTTTATTTTTCCACAGTAGCGTGACAATCCCTCCACCTCCGGTCTAACTAATCACTCTCACCTTATGGCATGGACCCCTGTGCAAACAGGTGGTCATGCAAGCGGGGATCAACTATCAAAAGGGTTAACACGGACCATAAACTTCTCTCACGTCTCCTTAGATCTCAGCAAGGACGCAGGTCATGGGTAGAAAGAAAAGATCTAAGTGCTCACCGCTTAAGTATAAGATTTCATTTTTGTGTTCAAACACAAACTACTCACATAAAGATGATAAAACACAGCATGTAAAGCCGACAATCGTGTTAGTTCCGCAGGGCAGCAGCGGGTGACGTCATGCGTAGCTCCTCCCCCGTACGCGTTACGTTCAATCAGAACTTCGATGTCACCGGACTTCTATCCCCTTCCCTTCGTTAGCAGACGGAGGCACTTGGGGAAGGGGGGAGGAGTCTGGTGACGTTGATGTCCGTGACGTCACCGGATCTCCGACGGAACTCCCTGAAGACCCGGAAGCCGGCGGAGAGGTGAGTACCGATCAAAATAATTTTGATCGATCAAAAAAAAATTGATTGATTAAAAAAATTAACGATTAATCGAGGAATTAATCTTTAATTTCCACAGCTCTAATATATATATATATATATATATACCAACAATTTGGGTGGGTTACTTCTATTATTCCTCTGGTTCTTTATGTAGAGATCAGTGTCTCCCCCAGGCTGATTTACACAACCATTTTCACTGGTATATAGATATGCGACCTTGTGGTTATCCCCCCCGTATTCGCCGTAGGGAAGTACCTTCGGGTTCCCCTGCTGTTGCTGCTACTTTTGGCTGCTGTTATTTTATGGATGATAGTAATTCATTCCTCCTGAAGAAGCGATTGTAACCACAAAACATGTAGAATATTGGCTATACATCAAGAATTAATTACACCCTCTGTCCTCAGGACTTACCTGGGGAGACCATACCACCAGCAATCTCTAAGTAATACATATGCCGTTACAAGTATTGTTTGTTTTATATGTATGGACATATGTCCATTCTTCCAATTAGACATGTGCATTCGTTTTCGCCCGAATGCATTTTCGTCCAAATTTCAGGTATTTTCGTTATCGTTTTACCAAACGATAACGAACGCGCAGAATCTGAAAACCGAAAGATCCGACATAAACAAATGCTTTACTTTCGTTTTCGTTGTGACAACAGTTCGATATAGATAGGAGATTCGACATGATGCTGACAATAGTGATCTGTGTCCATCGAACCTGTGGTCGAATGTGCCTAACCTTAGCTCTATTAGTCCAAGATTATTCTACATAGAGAGAAAAGATTCGACATAGAGAGAAAAGATTCGACATAGAGAGAAAAGATTCGACATTATAGAGAAAATAGCAAAAAAGGTTGAATGTGCCTAACCTAACTCTATTAGTCCATAATTATTCGACATAGAGAGAAAAGATTCGACATAGAGAGAAAAGATTCGACATAGAGAGAAAAGATTTGACATTATAGAGACAATAACAAAAAAGGTGGAATGTGCCTAACCTAACTCTATTAGTCCAAGATTATTCTACATAGAGAGAAAAGATTCGACATGAAGATTCGACGAAGCAGTCTCCGCAAGCAGAGATTTATGGTCAAATGCTCCGCCCATAGGCTATAGAAGAATTCTAATGTTGGTTGACTAGTAATAATAATTAATAAATATAATTATTACTAGTGTCATACAACATTAGAATTCTACTATAGCTTGTAGGCGGAACATTCGACCAGAAATGTGCGATTGCGGCGTCGTACAGTTTAGCTGCTCCGTCGAATCTTCAACATTCGACAGACACCATAAGCCTTCAATGACCGATTCGACCTTAATTATTTCGGATTTTCGGACGAGTGCATTTTTTAACGAAACAAAATAAATAAAAACAAATTTCGTGAGTAACTAAATAAATTTATCTTTCAGATGAAAACTAAATTCCAAAACGAAATATTTCTTCAGTGTGCACAGGTCTACTTCCAATTCTGGCAGTCTAGTGGGGGGTAACCGCTAGCTATACCAACACCGCTATTAATAGGATGATGGCACCCCTTTACTTTGTAGAGATCCAACTATTTTGAGGCATACATGTATCCAATACGCCTGTAAGATTGTAGCGGCAGGAACTCTCCATGCCCCCACCACCACATTGCCCCGGCCCTGAGCGGCAGGCAGAAGCAATCAACTTTGTGGGCTTAGGAGAAACCCAACAACCACGGATTCCATAGACAAAGCTCAAGTTGGCTAACCTAGCTGTGATACGAAATGTATCTAGAGACACTTCAGCTTAAGGCAGGATCCCTATACTACTTATTACATAAACCTTAAAAAGCCCTCTAAGTATTATCATTGCTACTGAGTGTGAAATATTTGGCATGCAGGTTTTTCATAAGGAGCTAAGGAGACACCATGATGATCCTTATGTGTGCTGTTGATTCCTCTTTTGTATAAAATTTTCATGGGAAGGAAAATAAAACGTAGGTTTAAGCGAGTGTCTCTTGTGTATTTGAGCTTGGCTGCAATTTTTTGTGGAATGACTCAAGGCAGCGATATTTGAAAGATTGGATATTGATCTCTAGGACTATATTAGCCTGCATATGGGATAATGTACCACTTGCTGCACATGATAAGAACAGTAGGATTCACCAAGGAGTTCCTTAACCCTTTAAATATAGAAGACTGCAGGCCAAACAAGGTTTCGTATAGTATCATTAATATTTTATCTCGGGGCTTTTATTTGTTATTTGTAAACTAGAAATCACACCGTGGAATGCAAAAAATTGATTTGCCCTGAAAACCCTGAAAGATTTTCCTTCTGTTTGTTTGTTCTGCTTCTGTGAATTTTTCCTGAAAAAATAGCATCATTTTTTAGACATGGGAGCCGTCTAAAAAATAGTTTTGTTTCGTTTCGTTCCGTTTCGTATAAAAAAAAAATCGTAATTCGTGTACGAAATTTAATTTGGACTCGTACGAAATTTGAATTTCGTATGAATCGTTACGAATCGATACGAATCGTTACGAATCGCTACAAATAATAACTAATTATCCTAAATATTTTTTTCTTTTTTTTTCAAAATTTTTTTCAAATTTTTTTTTTCTCCTTTTTTTTCCTTTTTTATGATCTTTTTTTTGCTTCTAATGTTTATATACACCATTTATATTTTGTGATAATAAAAGATATTTATAAAATCTGTTTAGTATATAGAATCCGATTTTGTTCAGGTACCAAGATAGTCCGTCAGGTTGGCTAAACCCCCTCTTGTTCCTTTTTCTTCGAATTATCCTAAAACTTATTAACGTTACATAAGTAACACAAGTCTATTGTCTATTGTTCACCAATCGCTCAGAGGAAGTCCGAAATCCGAAATTTAGTTTACGAATACGAAATTTCGTACTTCCTCTGAGTGATTGGTGAACAATAGACAATAGACTTGTGTTATGTAACGTTAAGTTTTTTGATAATTCGTTATTATTCGTAGAGTGTCGATATTTGTTATACTGAATCTCGAATTCATTCGAATCATTCGTTATATCCGCTATAATTTCTTTCATATTAGTTGAAATTCATCATTTGGTAGTTTGGATTCGGATAATTTGGATCCGAAATTCGTAAACGAAATTTCGTATTTCGTACAGAATTCGTATTCGTAAAAATTCGTAATTCGGATTCGTACGAATGTACAAATTTCGAAAAATTCGGACGAATTTTCGATTCGTACGAAACTAATCGCACATGTCTATCATTTTTCGACTCACCCTGTGACACCGTTTTGTGAGATTTGGAATATGCATCAGTAATAGGGTTTCCACCTTTTTTTTTAAACCAAACCCGAACACTTTAGCGGCCTGGGACACCTTTGGGTGCCTCAAGGAGAGTAGTAATGCGGTGCGGTGGGTGTGGCCAAATTTTTCTTGCTGATATAATTTTGCTCGGCTCCCTAGGGCTGGAGGGCACAAGGTGCGGAGGGGTGTGCGGAGCAGATCAGGGTCCCGTACAGCATCGCAGCCCAGGCGGAGCACCAGCACGACAAGAGACAGTCCGAGCTCCTATCACCTCTCCTACACACAGCCTGGGAGCTGAGAGATCCCCCCCTCCTCCTCCTGATCCTATACCAGCCAATCACACACCTCACACAACTCAACTTTCACCTTCTAATGCCCCGTACACACGATCGGACATTCCGACAACAAAATCCATCAGATTTTTTCCGACGGATGTTGGCTAAAACTTGTCTTGCATACACACGGTCGCACAAAGTTGTCGGAATTTCCGAACATCAAGAACGCGGTGACGTACAACACGTACGACGGGACTATAAAAGGGAAGTTCAATACCAAGTGCGCCACCCTTTGGGCTCCTTCTGCTGATCTTGTGTTTATCTCATGTTAGTAGAAGTTACTAGGCCATAGGTCACCCGAAACTTCAAACTCTGTAGTTAAGGGTTCCTAGATGCCCCCTATCTGCAGCCAAAATTTGGGGTCTCTGGACCCAAAGTGTCCTGAAATGATGTTACTGCAGATGGACACAGTTGACCGAATTTGGGGCCTGTATCTCGGGGCCACTTGGTGGTGGTGCTAGGAACCCCAAATTCAGATATGTTGTAGTGCTAGTTCCACTGGGTTCCAGTTGACCGAATTTGGGGTTCCTAGCACCAAGTGGCCCCGAGATACGGGGCCCCAAGTTCGGTTCGGAAAATGTCAAGCACTTTTCTGAAGCAGAGAATTACATTTTCCGAACCGACTTTGGGTCCAAGTATCTCAGGGTCACTTGGTGCTAGGAATCCCATCTTTGGATATGTTGTAGTGCTAGTTCCATTGGGTTTGCACACCCAATTTGGGGTTCCTAGCACAAAGTGGCCCCGAGGTACAGGCCCCAAATTCAGTCAACTGTGTCCATCTGCAGCAATATCATTTCGGGACTTTGGGGTTCCTAGCACCAAGTGGCCCAGAGATACGGGGCCCCAAATTCGGTTCGGAAAATGTCATTCTCTGCTGCAGAAAAATGCTTGACTCAAGTATAAGCCAAGCATTTTCAGCACAAAAAAATGTGCTGAAAAACTCGGCTTATACTCGAGTATATACGGTAAGTGGCGGAAAATCTCTCTAGTCTGGCCAAAGATAGCAAAAAAAAAAAAAACAGACTGGGGTCCTCAACTTTTCCCACTTATCCAAAGCTAAAATGTCAGGACAAACTTTTCAAATAAAAGAATGCCATACATGTGTTTTCGACATTTAGCCTTTTAGAAGAGTAACCAAACAAATTTACTCACCACAGTCTAGATAATATATATATTTAATCAACCCAGCTTCAGTGAATGAAAGTTAAAAATGAAATAAATCCATAAGGGAATAATGCACTAGACAACGTGCAAAAACATAACTGTACAAATAAGCAATTAAAAAGAAAGTTCTGTTTTGAATGGGAGATGGTAGGAGCATAAAAGAAATAATGGAACATTAAGCAATGACAAGCTACAGCAGACCTGTCAAAAAATAGAACACCGATGTAATTCAGAACAAAACAAGGAATGCAGCAAGTAAACATAAAAGAATAAAGCAAACTCAAACAATGTTCCATGTGTCAGGAAAGATCGCATTTCAAGTACCGGTAACTGATATTAATATTCACCCAGTAGGCACAAAAAAAAAAAAAAAAGTACATTTTGGACACTTTAGAACATCATGGACCATTATTGAAAGACAATGATATAGGAGGAAAATGTTGTGATAGATTTCCTTTGTTGGTAACTTCATTCATGGTTTGCTCTACCCAAAGCTGGAATTTCATATTTGCATGGTTGTTACTGTGAAGTTCCAAATACTACAAAAGATTCTTGACATCCAAGCTCGGAAATTAGCGAGCCTTTATTCAAAACAACCACAATGAACTAATCATATAAGACAACAAGCCTTCAAAGGATTAAAGCCGAACTCCAGCAAAAAGCCAGATATGCAAATAAAAAAGATAAAAAAGCCTTTTTACTAGGGCTGTTACTGATTAAAATTTTCGTGTTCGATTAATCGATTTTTTTTTTAATCAACTAATTTTGATTACCGTATTTATCGGTGTATAACACGCACTGGCGTATAACACGCACCCCAAGTTTAAGAGGGGATTTTAAGGAAAAAAACTTTTAGGAGGGAAGTTTAAGGAAAAAAACTTACATTTAAATGCCCATCAATGCAGCCTTATCAGTGTCCATCTGCAGCCTTGTCCATCTTTGCACCCTTGTCAGTGTCATATGCAGCTTTGTCATGCAGCCTTGTCCATCGTTGCACCCTTGTCAGTGTCATTTGCAACCTTGTCTATCATTTGCAGCCTTGTCAGTTTTTTTTGCAGCTTTGCCTTTTAAAAATGGCGCCGCCGAGATACAGAGCTGGATGTCCTGTGTATCTCAGCGGTGCTCAGTAGTTCTCGACGGCTTTCGCCCGCCTTCGGCCGTTCTTGGCAGCTTTCGACCGCCATTGGCCTTTCTTGGCGGCTTTCGGTCGCCATTGGCCATTCTTGGCAGCTTTCGGTCGCCATTGCCCGTTCTCGGCAGCTTTCACCCGCCTTCGGCACTCAGCCGCAGAGAATGGTTGAAAGCTGACGAGAACGTTCAAAGGCGGGCGAAAGCTGGCGAGAACGGCCAATGGCGGCCGAAAGCTGCCGAGAACGGCCGAAGGCGGCTGAAAGCCGATGAGAAGGGCCGAAGGCTACTGAAAGCTGCCCAGAGGCCCACAACGGCGGGGGATCTACGTATAACACTCCCGAAATTCGTTTTTATTTATTTCGTTTTTTGGTAAAAATTGCATTCGTCTGAAAATCCAAATGAATTAAGGTTGAATCTGTCATTGAAGGCTTATGGTGCCTGTCGAATGTTCAAAGAAGATTCAACGGAGCAGATAAACTGTACGACGCCATATAGTTTAGCTGCTCCGTCGAATCTTCTTAGAACTTTCAACAGACACCATAAGCCAAAGATTCAACGTTTGTATGTTTTTCGATGCTTTGTCGAATATTTGTCGTTCATGTTGAATGTATATAGTTCAAACAGAAAAAGGACTGGTGATAGTGATCACTGATCAGACATTGCTTCAATGCTTCTGAGCATGCGTCGAATTGTTTCTGAGCCTGCGTAGGAATTTTGCGCATCAGAATTGCTACAGACGATCGGCATTTCCGATAGAAACCTTTTCCGTCGGAAAAATTGAGAACCTACACACGGTTGCATTTTCCGATGAAAAGCTCTTTTTCTGGCCGGAATTCTGATCGTGTGTACGCGGCATTACACTTTAAATGGTAGTTTCAAAACACAATACACAGACATGGCCCGCCGTTTCCACCATCGGGAAACCCATTTTGAGAAATTCTATGCAGACATTGCCGGAGTAAGCACTGAGATCGTAGGATCTAAAAAAAAAAAAAAAAAACAGAAGGATAAAACAGTATTTTATGAAACGAAAGCTTGTGATGGGCAGTGCTATAGCAAACAAAATGTCGTTAAGTTAGGCTGCATTCACACCTGAGCGTTTTGTCGCCCTAAGCCGCCCTACGCCTTAAGCTACAAAACGTACGAGGGGATAAAATACATTATTCTCTATGGAGATGGTTCACATCTCCACTCCATGTCGCCTGAAGCCGAACGCCTGAAGCTCAAACAAGTTCCGGACCCTTTTTTGTCGCGCGAATCGGGCTGATTTGGGCGTTTGTATCCCCATAGAACATAGCAACAAATGATGACAGTGATGATCATTTTTCCTATTGGCTATCAAGAAAATCGCCGAAGTTGAAAAACGCCTGTTACGCCGTATGCAAATGTGCAAAAACGACCGCATTCGCGCGACAAAACGCCGGTAAAAACGTCGGTAAAACGCCGGTAAAAACGCTCGTTCCGCTACGCTCAGGTGTGAATGCAGCCTTAGGGATTGCATCTACTTTAAGAAGCAATCTCATAAAATATTGGATAGGACTGCATCATTTATTGATCAGTCCAATTTTTTCTTTGTTTAAAGTTTAATCAACAGACATGCACAGGTCAGACAGATTGCTCATTAAGTATACACACAATGTTTAACAGAGCAGCACAGTGACTATTCTATCTGCACTTAGGTCTGTGAACAAATCTCTGGAAATTACTTTTACATAAAACAATGGGGGGCATTTTATAAATTCCGTCACACATGGTAATGCTAAATGGGACCGATGATGAGATGATAGACATGTGCAATTCGTTTAGTTTTTTTTCGTTTTTCGTTTTATTTCGTAATTTTTGTTCATTCGTTATCGTACGAATGAACAAACGATTCGCTAAAAATTTTAACGAATAACGAATCGTTTGAATCGAACGAATACGAAAACAACGAAAATCCGAAATAACCAAATTAGAAACAACGAAACTACGAAAGAAGAAAATCCGAAAAACGAAAACAGGAAAAACGAAAATCAAAATGAACGAAAAAATTCGTACATTCGTAACTTTTTTTTTTTGTTGAATTGGTAATTTTCCGTGTCCCTTACAATGGCGCTGCTTAACGTGCCTCGAATGGATTGAACGAAAAAATTCGTACATTCGTAACTTTTTTTTTTTTTATTCGTAATTTTCTGTTTCTCTTGCAATGGCGCTGCTTAACGTGCTTCGAATGGATTGAACGAAAAAATTCGTACATTCGTAACTTTATTTATTTTTTTTTTTTCGATTCGTAATTTTCCGTTTCTCTTACAATGGCGCTGCTTAACGTGCTTCGAATGGATTGAACGAAAAAATTTGTACATTCGTAACATTTTTTTAAATTTTTAGATTCGTAATTTTCCGTTTCTCTTACAATGGCGCTGCTTAACGTGCTTGGAATGGATTGAACGAAAAAATTTGTACATTCGTAACTTTTTTTTTCGATTCCGTAATTTTCCGTGTCTCTTACAATGGCGCTGCTTAACGCGCTTCTAATGGATTGAACGAAAAAATTTGTACATTCGTAACTTTTTTTTTCGATTCGTAATTTTCCGCGTCTCTTACAATGTAATAATAGCATACACACATTACATAAAATTATGAATTATGCTCCGATTACGAATCTACAAAAACAATGTTACGAAAGTACGAATAAATCAATCTTACGAAAGTACGAATGTAACTAATTCTACGAAAATACGAATGCGTCCGAATTTCGAATAAACGAAAATTAAACTAACAGAAAAACGAATCAACGAAAAAATAACTCTTACGAAAATACAAATCGTTACGAATACGAACACCGACGACTTACGAATTTACGAATCGTTACGAATCAACGGAAACGAAAAAAACGAAACGAAAATAAACACATTTTTTTGTTGTGCACATGTCTATGAGATGATTGATTATAAGATTGCAGCTTGATTTAGAAATTGGTGGAACTACGGCGTGTGGCAGGGACACAGGCGGTGGCGGCCCGTCCATTAGGGGCGCCCAGGAGCCACCCCTTCTATCCTCGCCACCCCCTATATGGATAATGAATAGATTCATGCATAGCATGAATCTATCCATGGCCGCCGCGGCCACCCCCTATTCAGGCGTCCGGCCCCTTTCAGGACGCTGGGTGCCTGAATTAGGCCTGATTCACACCTATGCAGTTTTAGTGCTTTTTCCATTTTGCAGATTTGCACTACAGAACGTGTTCCATAGGAAACCATGTTAAATGAACTGTAGGGCGTACAACACGCACCCACGATTTCCCCTGATTTTAAGGGAAAAAAGGTGCGTGTTATATGCCAATAAATGGGATATTTATTATAGCAAAAAGTAAAAAATATTGTGTTTTTTTTCAAAATTGTCGCTCTTCTTTTGTTTATAGCGCAAAAAATAAAAACCGCAGGGGCGATCAAATACCACCAAAAGAAAGCTCTATTTGTGGGAAAAAAGGACGTCAATTTTGTTTGGGTGTAACGTCGCACGACCGCGCAATTGTTAGTTAAAGCGACGCAGTGCCGAATCGCAAAAAGTGCTCTGGTAAGGAAGGGTGTTTAAAAGCCCTGTATTGAAGCGGATATATATATATAGATATATATATATATATAGATATATATATATATATATATCTATATATATATATATAGATTTATATATATAGATAGATAGATATTCTATATATCTATATCTATGTCTATATATATATATATATATATATATATATATATATATATATATATATATATATAATCTCATACTGGATAACAGTAAAGGACATTAATACTTTCGGAATGATGGGGTGGCATTGCCCCAGTGGCTCACTTTGGTGCTATCATAATTAGTCACAAGTTTTCATTTCATCACATTGGCTACAGTGAGCTGTGCAGCATCAAGATTGCGCCACACAGGATTATGGGATTTGTATTTATAATTAACTTACGGCACTCTGGTGAATTCCGAGTCAGCATTGCAGAGGAAAATCAGATTAAGCGTGGAAAATGCAGGTCAGCTTCTTCATCGGAATAACACTTTATGAAGTTTGGGTGATGTATGAATCCGGCAAAAGGAAGCAATAAAATGTTTAATTACTCCCTGCTCTAATCCTAGCATACAGAATCCATCTGCCCTCGTTTCCATTAATAAAATTATGCTAAAACCATTTTAGAGCCAGTCCCGGCATCAGTCTAGAATGGCCGGCTCTTTCTTCTGCTTTATACAGCAACCATTAATGAGAATGAACATAGAAGGGCCATTCCGGCAGCTGAAGCATCTGTTTCTTACAAATCCTCCTCAAGGAAACTAAAGGTTCCTCCTATATTAAGTACAAGCAGCTTTATTTAACTGAAAGCAGTGAATTTGGATCATTTAGTCTAATCTGCCAAAAATGAACTGACTGATAAACCTCGGGTTGTTCTGTTTTTTTTTTTTATTGGAGCTACAGTTATGGTCCTAGGTCAAAGGTAGAAGAAGACAGCAGCATACCCTCCGACTTTCAAATCTGAAACACCCTAAAGCAGGAATAACATGCATGCAGCTCGTTATTGTGAATAAAGGGCGTGGCTAGATTGTGCTTAATGTGGAGCTCCACCCAAAAGGGGAAGCTCAGCTTGTTTGCTTCCTCCCCCCCTCCACTGCCATGGGGGAGTAGGTACCAGTTTTTGACAGGTACCTGTCCCCACTGGTGGCTGACCTCGTCGGGGCTAGGTCCCCCAGAAGTTCAGCCCCCCTCCTCCTTCCCCGCCGCCGGGCAATTCACAAAGCACAGTGAGCTTCATGCATGCGCAGAAGGGAGCCGGCTGTGAAGCCGCATGGCTTTCCTTGCTGGTTTCCCTTGCAAGGAATGGCGGCAGCACCCTAGAGCCAACTGAAAAATCGTCTGGGGTGCCGACTTCACGGGATCCCTGGACAGGTAAGTGTCCTAATATTATATATATATATATGTATTATATAAAAATACTGTAGCTGCTGACTTTTCATTTTTTGTTGGGGGGGGGGTTGGAGCTCCGCTTTAAATTGGAGCGAAACCCATCGATTTCACAGTTCCAAAAAACAGTTACATATCCGGCATGTTCCATGTACCGTATATACTCAAGCATAAGCCGACCCGTATATAAGCCGAGGCACCTAATTTTACCACAAAAATATGGGAACACTTATTGACTCAAGTATAAGCCTAGGGTGAGAAATGCGCAGCTACTGTAAGTGGAAAAGAGGGTCAACAATGCCCATTTGCAGCCTCACTGTGCCCATTTGCAGCCATAGGTCCCCTGAACTTCAAACTTGGTAGTTAAGGGTTCCTAGATGCCCCCTAGCTGCAGCCAAAATTGGGGTCTCTGCACCTAAAGGGTCCCAAAAATACACTGCTGAAGATGGACACAATTGACCAAATTTGGGGCATTTGGTTTGACAGTAATTTGAGAGCACAACAACTGTGACAGTTACTGTATATACTCGAGTATAAGCCGAGTTTTTCAGCACATTTTTTTGTGCTGAAAGTGCCCCCCTCGGCTTATACTCGAGTCAAGCACTTTTCTGCAGCAGAGAATGACATTTTCCGAACCGAATTTGGGGCCCAGTATCTCGGGGGTCACTTGGTGCTAGGAGCCCCAAAGTCGGGGCGGAAAATGTCATCTTCTGCTGCAGAAAAGTGCTTGACTCGAGTATAAGCCGAGGGGGGCACTTTCAGCACAAAAAAATGTGCTGAAAAACTTGGCTTATACTCAAGTATATACGGTAACTGTCACATTTGTTGTGCTCTCAAATTACTGTCAAACCGTCCAATGGCTGGTGTCATTACTGATCACATGTGCAGCATCGTGGCAGTTGCAGATCAAACAAAGGCCAAGATGGCAGCTTCCTTGGCTGAAAACAATAGGAGGGTTTAGTTCCGCTTTAATATTGGACATGGCTTACAGCGGAGTGCGGAAAATTTGCTAGTGTCAGTGGGAGGCAGAAATATCCTGGCATCAGTAGGAAGCAGAAACATCCCATCATCATCGTAATGGAAAAACGCCCGGGTGACAGTGGGACAACAATTGGCCTGGTGTCAGTGAGAAGGAAAATGTCCAAATATCAGTGGAAGAGAAAAATGCCCGGGTGATAGTGGGAGGGAAAAAATGCTTAGTGTCAATGGAGGTGTCAGCGTCAATTCAAATTAGGATTATTCTGCACATTGTTAAGTACAGACAGATACAGTATATAAATAGATCATATAGAGAGAAATCAAGAAGAAATAAAGAACCTAAAGGAAAGCTGAGCATAGCTATAATCTACTCTGCATACTGTAACTTTGGTCCCTTTTATCTAGGCCCAGTATCATTGCTCCCAGGAAGTGAGAGTTTCCCCATAACTTGGGTGTGCGAAGTCTGGAAAGTAGTAGTGGACTGGGCAAGCCACATGTAGGGACAAGGCTGTGGTACTGTGTTCCCGGTTCCTTTACATAGCCTTTTCCAAGGATGAGGCCCTCCTGCACTCAAGGTAACCCCTGACCTTGTGGGAACAGTTCCTCTCTGTGATGCCAATAGATATGCGTCTTTGGACTGTATTAAGTACCCCAGATGTCGTTATGTGCCTAACTTCAATGCCATGATTTGGAAGCTGTATTGACTTTTTTTTGACAGGAGGTTCAAAATACATTTTAAGAGGGTGCCTGTGTACCCGAGTGATAGCGCGGTAAATGGGTCTGTGCACAGTTAGGGTGCAGGTGGCTGGACATGTGCTGTCTCATAATATGCTACACTGGTGTAAGTGAACGGGATCCTGAATCCACCTGGTTGGGTCGAGAGTTGGTAGTGGTGGTGGTCAAGGGAAGAGGTCACCCTCATAGCATTGAAGAGAGGACCCTGCGCTGAAACAAGCAACCTGAGCCCCCATGTCCCATGAGCCCCAGGTGTCCGGCTGAACTTTTTTCGTTATATTCGTTCATTCGTTATCGTACGAATGAACGAACGATTTGCTAAAAATTTTAACGAATCGTTCGAATCGACGAATACGAAAAACAACGAAAATCCGAAATAACCCAATTAGAAACAACGAAACTACGAAAGAAGAAAATCCGAAAAACAAAAACAGGAACAACGAAAATCAAAATGAACGAAAAAATTCGTACATTCGTAATTTATTTTTGTTGTTGAATTGGTAATTTTCCGTGTCCCTTACAATGGCGCTGCTTAACGTGCCTCGAATGGATTGAACGAAAAAAATTGTACATTCGTAACTTTTTTTTTTTTTTATATTCGTAATTTTCCGTGTCTCTTACAATGGCGCTGCTTAACGTGCCTCGAATGGATTGAACGAAAAAATTCGTACATTCGTAATTTTTTATTTTTTTTGTTGAATTGGTAATTTTCCGTGTCTCTTACAATGGCGCTGCTTAACGTGCCTCGAATGGATTGAACGAAAAAAATTGTACATTCGTAACTTTTTTTTTTTTTTATATTCGTAATTTTCCGTGTCTCTTACAATGGCGCTGCTTAACGTGCTTCGAATGGATTGAACGAAAAAATTCGTACATTCGTAACTTTTTTTTTTCGATTCGTAATTTTCCGTGTCTCTTACAATGTAATAATAGCATACACATTACATAAAATTATGAATTATGCTCCGATTACGAATCTACGAAAACAATGTTACGAAAGTACGAATAAATCAATCTAACGAAAGTACAAATGTAACTAAATCTACGAAAATACGAATGCGTCCGAATTTCGAATAAACGAAAATTAAACTAACAGAAGAACGAATCAACGAAAAAAATAACTCTTACGAAAATACGAATCGTTACGAATACGAACACCGACGACTTACGAATTTACGAATCAACGGAAATGAAAAAAAAAATTTTTTTTGTTGTGCACATGTCTATTTGCAGCCTTAACCTGTAACCACAAGAGGAATGCAAGGTTTTGAGATGTAACTCCTGACCGAATTGAAGTGTCAGTGTTGCATAGACATGTGCAATTCGTTTTGTTTTTTTTCGTTTTTCTTTTTTTTCGTTATCGTACGTTCGTTTTCGTACGAATGACCGAATCATTCGAATCGTACGAATCCGAATAACGAATCGTTTGAATCGTACGAATCCGATTAACGAATCATTCGAATCGAACGAATCCGAAAAACAACGAAAATCCGAAAAAAAAACGAATGTACTAATGAATAAAATCCGAAAAACGAAGACGAACGAAAAAATTCGTACATTGGTAACTTTTTTTTTTTGTTGAATTGGTAATTTTCCGTGTCCCTTACAATGGTGCTGCTAAACGTGCTTCGAATGGATTGAACAAAAAAAATTCGTACATTCGTAACTTTTTTTTCGATTCGTAACTTTTTTTTTCGATTCGTAACTTTTTTTTCAATGCGTAACTTTTTTAAATTTTTTTTTTCGATTTGTAATTTTCCGTGTCTCTATTGAACCCAAAAATTCGTACATTCGTAATTTTTTTTTTTTCGATTCGTAACTTTTTTTTCAATTCGTAACTTTTTTTATTATTTTTTTTCAATTTGTAATTTTCCGTGTCTCTATTGAACCAAAAAATTCGTACATTCGTAACTTTTTTTTTTCGATTCGTAACTTTTTTTTTTTCGATTCGTAACTTTTTTTTCAATTCGTAACTTTTTTTTTTTTTTTCGATTTGTAATTTTCCGTGTCTCTATTGAACCAAAAAATTCGTACATTCGTAACTTTTTTTTTCGATTCGTAACTTTTTTTTCGATTCGTAAATTATTAAAATGTAATAATAGCATACACATTACATCAAATTATGAATTATGCTCCGATTACGAATCTACGAATGTTACGAATTTTACGAATGTACGAATAAATACGAATGCGTCCGAAAATTAAACTAACGAAAAAACGAATCAACGAAAAAATAACTCTTACGAATGTACGAATCGTTACGAATCCGAACAACGACGACTTACGAATGTACGAATCGTTACGAATCCGAACAACGACGACTTACGAATGTACGAATCGTTACGAATCGAGGGAAACGAAAAAAACGAAACGAAAAAAAAAAAAAGATTTTTTTTCGGAAACGAAAAAAACGAAACGAAAATAAACTAATTTTTTTGTTGTGCACATGTCTAGTGTTGCAATAGACCAGGGAGGATGGCATAGTGGGGTTTTCATACCATGCCAACCATACCAACAGGAGAAGAAAGGATAGAGAAGGTGGCCCCTGGATAGTCTTGTCTACATGTTCCTGCAGCAAGCCATAAATGGAGTGCTCAAAAAATTCCACTCGATCCAGTCATAGCCAAGTTCAAGGGCTCTGGGAGGATTAATGCAGGGAAAGGAATAAGGTGCATTTTTCTGACCAAAAAATGTCCAGAGGGGAATTTATCAAAACTGGGGCAGTCGGAATCTGGAGCAGCTGTGCATGGTAACCAATTATTGTATATCTTTTATTTTTAAAGCTTAGCTGTACAAGCTGAAGGTAGAAGCTGATTGGTTTTCAAGTACAGCTGTTCCAGATTCTGTCTGCTCCAGTTTTGATAAATACTCCCCAATGTATTACAGCAGTCAGGCAACCTAGAAAGTGATATTAATCAAATGAAAGTAGATTGGGGCTCTGATGATGTAATTGCTCAGCCAACAATATTCTGTCAACGTACACTATGACCGAGAAAGCCCTTTGAAATGATGCTGGTTTCAAAATACAACATACAGCTTTAATGCATTCCTCACACCTGATATTTGAAAGATGAGTCTATTTTCCATGTTGCCCTCAAAGCCACATGTACACATCCCCTGTCCCCACTATATTTATATTTTTGGCATTGGAGCAGGCCCCCCCCATGTGATTTTTGACAGTAGTTTGCCCTAAAAATGGTCAGATTCCCTCTTCCCTCTCACCACCCCCTGTACCACACCCCATTATTACCCCAAACTAACTAATGTATCTAACCAAGGCTGCCAGCAGGGCTGTAAACAATGGAAACCCCCTTAGACGTATGTAAATACCACCCTATGTCATGCGCCACCCCGAAAACTACTCTCATCCATTATCCTACATTTCCCTAACAAATCTCCCTTTTTTTAAGAAACCAGCTCAATTCACAATATAGTCAACTCCAACATGGACTTGACTTATCTAAAAATAGGTCCCTTCCTGTCCTCCGAGATACAAAGTTTATACTCACCATATAACCTTTTCTACTCCTCTGTATATCTTTTAGCACATTATAATGTTATTATACAACTTTTTGTCACTATATCTGGGTTAAAGCGGTTGTATACCGGCACAAATACGTTTTTTTTTTTTTTAAACCCTTAAAGCGGGACTGTACTGAAAAAAAAAAAAAATTAAGAGCCAGCAGCTACAAATACTGCAGCTGCTGACTTTTAAAAAATGGACACTTACCTGTCCCTGGTTCCAGCGATGTCGGCAGCAGAGGCCGATCGCTCGCTCGGCACTCTGCTGTAGCCGGCGCCATTCTCGGTGAGGGAATCAGGAAGTGGCTTCACTTCCCGATTCCCTACTGCGCATGCGCGAGTCGCGCGGCGCAATGAGAATCTTCAGCGCTGTCTGCCGGGACACGTGTGTGTCCCAGCAGACAGAGCGCCGGGACAGGAACTTGCGTAAACTCCCACGGGAGTTTATGCCGGGAGTGGGTGCAGATACCTGTCTTAGACAGGTATCTGCACCCCCCTCCCCCCTGAAAGGTGCCAAATGTGACACCGGAGGGGGGGAGGGTTCCGAAAAGCGGGAGTTCCACTTTAGGGTGGAATCCCGCTTTAAGGCAAAATGCATAATGAGCTAGTATGCACAGCATACTAGCTCATTATGAAATACTTACCTTAGAACAAGGCGTCGGCAGCTGTTCTCGGTCCACGCCGAGGAAGCTGACATTTCCCCTCGGCGTGTCTTCTGGGTTCGCACAGCGCACAGGAGACTTCTTTCTGGCAAGGTCCAGCAGCCGTTGGGCCCAAGTATCTTCTGGTTTTCTATGCTCTTCCTTCTCTGTATTCTTACTTCGAATATCCTTAATAAAATATTATGGAAACGATATCAAGGCAAAAATTCAGGTACTTGCAATAATTCCTATGATTAAGTCAATTGTATGACGAAACATGTCCGGGCGTTGCTACTAGGCGAATGAGAGAAGTACACACAGGACGCTTAACACCTTATACCGATCCCTGTAAAGCGGCAGTAGAGCTAAGGAGCGGTGAGAGACCATCTGTTTTTATTTATTATTTATATTTTTTTATGATTTTAGTTTATTAATCACTAGTCGCTGTGTGTATAGTGAAGTATTATTTAGTACTTTATGTTCACTGGTGTGGATTTACATTATATTATGGCTGCCTGTTCCATCATATAGAAAGGGAATATTGTACACGTTTTGTTTTTATAAAGTGGCGGCTCTGATTTCGTTTTTTTTCCTTGTTTAAGCGCAGTGGTGATACACAGTTGCTAGGGAAAGAGAAGGTGTATCATTGTTTTACTTGCAATAATTGCATTTAAAATAAAAAATGCCCAGAATCTACTAACAGGATTGGTTTAAAATGTCGTAATTACTTTAGATAGTTCATAGTTCATATATTCTCACTGATCCAATGCCATAAAAACAATTAGGTAGCGAATGCCTCCACTTCTTTGCCCCAACCCTTCATCCAATTTCTAATCTAATCAGTGACTCCACCTAGTCTGACCAAAGCATAGCAATGTCTTTTTTTCACAAAGAAAAACCTGCATACCGATGTCTAGTCAGCCCCAACCCCCCACCATGTTTGTGAAATATACAACGGACATTCGCTGTGGATATTGGATGGGTCCAATATCGGCGAGCTCTGACTCTGGACCTCTCACGCAATTTGCAACGACGTTGCTGCCTCATCAAGAACAACATCAGGAGCATTTCCTGACATCTATTCAATATGGGATCCATTTCCAAAAAAAAACACAGAAAGAGAGGCAAATGCAAGTGTACAACTGCTCTCTCTGCTGCTGCTGCTCACTCTGATCAAAATGGCAGAAATAGTTAATAATGCATGCTTTCTGAGCTTGGGGAGGGTCTATATGATGTTATGTTTACAAACGCTTATAGACGCAAACGCAGCTAAACGCGGCATGAAAACGCGGCAAAACGCAATTTTTAATTGCAGGTTTCTGCTTTTTAAAACATGCGTTCAGCAGAGTTTGCATCTGCACCTCGTGTGCATGGGGCCTAAAGGTCCCGTTCACTTCTAGTGCGTTCACATTGTTTTCAGTCTCAATCCCCGAATGAAGGAGCCATTTTTAGATCGCTGAAGTGTGTTGGCTACTTTTGAAATTAACGCCCCCCCCCCCCTTGAATTTTATTGGAATAAAGTAATATCTGGAATTTTTAGCAGTGATGTGGCACTTGAGTTTACATTTTGTTATGCCGCGTACACACGACCGGACTTTCCAGCAAACTAGGTCCGACGGGATTAGTCCGTCGCACAATCCGATCGTGTGTGGGCCAATCTGTTTGTTTGTTTGTTTTTCGAGAAAGAAAATCTGGCGGACTTAGAAATAGAAACATGTTTCAAATCTATCCAACTAACTCAATTCCGACTGAGTCAAATCGGGAAAACCGTTCGTAGCTATTGGCTACTGGCTATTGAACTTCCTTTTTTTAGTCCCGTTTACGTCACCACGTTCAAGTCTGTTCGTATTAGACATGTGCAATTCGTTTCGTTTTTTTTTTTGTTTTTCTTTTTTTTTCGTTATTTTCGTTCATTCGCTTTCGTACGAATGAACGAACGATTCGCTAAAAATTTTAACGAATAACGAATCGTTCGAATCGAACGAATCCGAAAATAACAAAAATCCGAAAAAAACAAATTAGAAACAACGAATGTACAAATGAAGAAAATCCAAAAAACCAAAACAGGAACAACGAAAATGAAAATGAACGAAAAAATTCGTACATTCGTAACTTTTATTTTTTGTTGAATTGGTAATTTTCCGTGTCCCTTACAATGGTGCTGCTTAACGTGCCTCCAATGGATTGAACGAAAAAATTCGTACATTCATAACTTTTTTTTTTTTTTTTTTTTTTTGATTCGTAATTTTCCGTGTCTCTTACAATGGCGTTGCTTAACGTACTTCGAATGGATTGAACGAAAACATTCGTACATTCGGAACTTTTTTTTTCGATTCGTAAATTTTCGTGTCTCTTAAAATGTAATAATAACATACACATTACATAAAATTATGAATTATGCTCTGATTACGAATCTTAGTTTCATAGTTAGTAAGGTTGAATAAAGACATCAGTCCATCCAGTTCAACCTGAGTGAGTGTCTACAATTGTCCCTATCCCTGTACATTGCACACTCACATCGGTCCCTACCCTCAAGGAGCCCACAATCCAAGGTCACCATTCATATACTAGGGCCAATTTTTGGACAGAAGCCAATTAACCTACCTGCCTGTCTTTGGATTGTGGGAGGAAACCGGAGTACCCGGAGGAAACCCACGCAGGCACAGGGAGAACATGCAAACTCCAGGCAGGAAGTGTCGTGGTTGGGATTCGAACCAGCGACCCTTCTTACTGCTAGGTGAGAGTGCTACCCACTACACCACTGTGCTGCCCCTTAATCTACGAATGTTACGAATGTACGAATAAGTACGAATGCGTCCGAATTTCGAATAAACGAAAATTAAACTAACGGAAATACGAATCAACGAAAAAATAACTTTTACGAAAATACGAATCGTTACGAATACGAACACCGACGACTTACGAATGTGCGAATCGTTACGAATACGAACACAGACGACTTACGAATGTACGAATACGAACACCGACGACTTACGAATTTACGAATCGTTACGAATCAACGGAAACGAAAAAAACGAAACGAAAATAAACTAATTTTTTTCGTTGTGCACATGTCTAGTTCGTTCGTTCGGAAAGTCAGTCGGAACTCCGTCGGAAGTCCATCGGGAAGACCGTCGGACCTAGTTTGCCAGGAAGTCCGGTCGTGTGTACGCGGCATTACATTACACTACAAGTAAGGAAAGTGTGGAGATCCTCAGGGAAGTAGGGAAGCTGCTTACCGAATCATACTTTAAAATACCAATAAGATAACATTTACGAATTCTGTGCTATTTTTTCATATATTATACATACATATTCAGAACAAGGTCAACAGTGGCAGAGCATCTAAATTGCTCTTTTCTTGGGGACATATTCATTTTAAAAATACAATGATAATTGAAAAAATGTTTTTTCAGTGCCCAGTATCAGTTGCAATAGGGCGTCAGATCTTGGTAAAAGTATAATTAATTAAACTAAAATTGGGAAATTATATCTATTCACTTTAAGCTGGCAGAGGGTGACCTCAACAAAGCCCTTTCAAATAAATTACCTTCCTTAAAGATATGGCATTAGCAATTCCAACTGCTTATAAAACCATTAGTGGGCAAAAAGGTTACAGAAAGTTATATGCTCTAAAATATATATATTTTTTTTTTAAGCAAATACATTATTTTTTGGGGGGGGCTTTGAGAGTAATCACAGTATGTGCTACTAAAAGCGACCAACACAAAACCGATATGAACCGCTTAATAAGCAAAATTACTTTTCCAGCAGTTTCATTATCATGAGTATTTTATGTAAACCCATCCACTAAAATCTCATGCAAACAATTCACCAACTAAAAAGTTCAGTATCTGTGTATAATATATACTGAAATAACAATAAAATAAATAAAAATAATACGGACTATTAAAAACAGAAAATAAAAAGTAATAGACAATGATTCAAGTCCAACTAGTCCATGAATAGGTAAGAACCAGCCGGAGAGCGCGAAGGAGTCGGAAGAGACCCCCGAAGTCGGAAGAAGACCCCGGAGCTGACTAATAAATTACTTTAAATACCTGTGTAGTGTGTTTTTTTTTATTGACACTTTTCCCCAGGTGAATGGGTAGGGGTACCATGTACCCCATACTCATTCACATAGGATCTGGTCCCCGTCCGCAGACCCCGACAACCAACGGCCAGGGTTGTCGGGAAGAGGCCCTTGTCCTCATCAACATGGGGACAAGGTGCTTTGGGGTGGGGGGGCGCCCACCCCCCCCCCCCATGTTGAGGGCATGCGGCCTGGTACGGTTCAGGAGGGGGGGGCGCTCGCTCGCCCCCACCCCCTTTCCTGACCGGCCGGGCTGCGTTCTCGGATAAGGGTCTGGTATGGATTTTGGGGGGACCCCCATGCTGTTTTTTCGGCGTAGGGGTTCCCCTTAAAATCCATACCAGACCTAAGGGCCTGGTATGCCCCTGGAGGGGAACCCATGCCGGTTTTATTAGAGAGGCGACATTGTCGCTTCTTTCTCGTGCTGGCGGCAATAGGAAAATGTGACAATTTCCTATTGCAGCCAGCGCGAGATGTACAGTGCCCGAGAACGAGAACCAGCGCGATGGGATCGGGCTGGAAACACAATCTTGCGGGCAGGTACTGTAAGGCCACGTACACACGAGCGGACTTTTCCGGCGGACTAAGTTTTAAGTTCAGACTATGTGTTAGTCCGCGGGACTTTTGAAATGAACGGACTTGCCTCGCACATGGAGGAAAGTCCGTTCATTTAGAACGTGACACCAGGTCGACGGGACTAGCGAAGGCAGCGAATGCCACCGCGCTAGCCCCGTCACCTGGTATGGATTTAAAGGGGAATCCCTACGCCGAAAAAACGGTGTGGGGGTCCCCCCCAAATCCATCTCAGACCCTTATCCGAGCACGCAGCCCGACCGGTCAGTAAAGAGTGTGGGGACGAGCGAGCGCCCCCCCCCCCTCCTGAGCTGTACCAGGCCGCGTGCCCTCAACATGGGGGGTGCCCTGGGAAAAGGGGGGCCCTGCGGCCCCCCCACCTCAAAGCACCTTGTCCCCATGTTGATGAGGACAAGGGCCTCTTCCCGACAACCCTGGCCGTTGGTTGTCGGGGTCTGCGGGCGGGGGGCTTATCGGAATCCGGGATCCCCCTTTAATGAGGGGCCCCCAGATACCGGCCCCCCACCCTATGTGAATGAGTATGGGGTACGATGTACCCCTACCCGTTCACCTAAGGAAAAAAGTGTAAATAAAAAAACGACACAATTTTTAAAAATATTTTATTGCACAGCTCCGGGGGTCTTCTTCCGTCTTGGGGGGTCTTCTCGCCGGACTCCTCCGCTATCTTCTGCTCTTTTACCGAGCGGAGGAGCCCGGCTTTCTTCTTCGTCGCCGCCGTCATCGTCGTCTGGAGGTCTCGTTCCGCCTTCGGGGGTCTTGTCCCGCTCTTCTGTTCTTCTTGCCGCTGTCGCCGCCTTCTGCGTCGTCTTCTTCTTCTTCCGATGTTGACTCGTCGCTCTCTCTGGCCGTAATGGCAGAGACACGCGGTGTTGTGACTTATATAGGGACAAGGGGCAGGGCCACCGACTCATGTCACATGGTGACCCCGCCCCATATGATGTCACAGTCCCGGAGGATGCTGGGACTGTGACATCATATGGGGACGGGGTCACCATTTTACATGAGCCGGTATACCGGGTCCCACGGACTCCACGACCGCCGGGTGCCCGCGATCGTGTCACGGAGAGGTAGAACGGGGAGATGCTTTTGTAAACAAAGCATTTCCCCGTTCTGCCTTGTGACATGACAGAGATCACTGCTTCCTGTCATCGGGAGTGGTGACTGCTGTCATGTGTGTTGAAGCTCATCCCCCCCTACAGTTAGAATCACTCCCTAGGACACACTTTACCCCTTCATCACCCCTAGTGGTTAACCCCTTCACTGCCATTGTCATTTACACAGTAATCAGTGCATTTTTATATCACTGATCGCTGTATAAATGACAATGGTCCCAAAATAGTGTCAAAAGTGTCCAAAGTGTCCGCCATAATGTTGCAGTCATGATAAAAATCGCAGATCACCACCATTACTAATAAAAATGCCATAAAACTATCCCCTATTTTGTAGACGCTATAAATTTTGCGCAAAGCAATCAATATACGCTTATTGCGTTTTTTTTTTTTTTTACCAAAAATATGTAGAGGAATACGTATCGGCTTCAACCGAGGAAAAAATATTATAGCAAAAAGTAAAAAATATTGCTTTTTTTTTCAAAATTGACGCTCTTTTTCTGTTTATAGCGCAAAAAATAAAAACCGCAGAGGTGATCAAATACCACCAAAAGAAATCTCTATTTGTGGGAAAAAAAGGACATCAATTCAATTTTGTTTGGGTGCAACATCGCACAACCGCGCAATTGTCAGTTAAAACAACGAAGTGCCGAATCGCAAAAAGTGCTCTGGTCAGGAAGGGGGGAAATCCTTCCGGGGCTGACGCGGTTAAAATCTACAGCTTTCATTAAAAGAAATATGGTGATCTTGCAGTGAAGGTTGCTCGGGTTCCCCTGACGAGCGGGAGGTGCCGAGCCCATGACGTCACGCAGCCACTGTGAGCGAGTGTCAGTGGTGGGCGAGCAGACGTAAGAATTAATCCTGTGTATATTCAAATATTTAAAGGATATCTTGTACGTTTTCCCGTATTGGGGCTATTTTAATAAATATGCATACAGAGAGCACTATGTAGTCTTGTTTATGATTACATGTTACTACGGAGCCGTGTATCAGATGAATAGCAGAGCGGAGTCCCTGGAGTAAATGAAGGAGAGTATAGAAGGAATCTTTACATGAGAGATCATTATCTGTATCCATCTGAAATCACCTGTGAGGTTGTTGAGTCGAGAAAGCAGTGATTCTGGTGTGGAGAAGAGAAACCACAGCGTAGTGAAAGACCATTTCCGAGTTCATTTAACTCAATTTTGAGGTGAGCAGGCATGATAACAGTACCCCAGATGTAATCCTATACTTTCGTGTTACTAACCGCTGCCCAACACCTCCCCTCTTACCCCAACCAAACCTACCAAAAACCATGACACAAAATGTTGATGTAAAATTTTCCATAACAAACATTCCTTAAGGTGGTGTTTCCACCAAAAAAAAAAAAATTGCTTAAAAATCCTAAAAAAAATAATTGAAAAAAAAAATGTTTTTACTCACCTCTAAATGCCTGTTGCTAGGGGATCCCTCGTAGTCTGCCACCTTCAGTGCCCGGGGCACTGACATCACTTCCCCTTGGCGCCGCACAGTCACCTGGGACCTGTCACGTGTCCCAGATGACTGTAAACATGCAAACATCCCTTGTAATAGGAATATGACATGATCGGATCTATTTACAGTGAGATATGGGGGTCAATAAGACCCCACATCTCACCTCTAGGCTGGGAAGCCTAAAATAAAAAAAATAAAAAAAACGATCTCTGCATCCCAGCCGGGGCGGCGCCGTTATTTTAAAGCCATAACATCGCGCCTGGCCTCCGAATGATCATAGAGACTCCGGCGACCAAATCTCTATGATCACCATCCGGGGGGCGGCGGATCCTGTGTCCGACTCACCGATGGAAGTGGTGAGTCGGAAGAATCACCGGAGGGCGGCGGGAGGGGGGATGTCCCCTCCCACCGCCCGTAAGAACGATCAAGCGGCGGAACATTATCATTCTTATGGTGCAGGGAATCGCCGGCTGAAAAAGCCGATATCTGAGTGATGTCTGTAGCTGCACCCATCATTCAGATATACCCCCGGAAAGTCAAGGACGTCCCTGGACTCCCTACGGGCGGGAAGTGGTTGATAAATGAAAACCAAAAATACTACAATAACCATCAAATTAAGGTTGTCGATCCTTGGAGGCACCAAATATCAAAGTTTCACTTCGTATCTGAGTCCTACTACCACGGTCCACAGCCGCATCACACCGGCTCAGACGAAACACATTCTGCAGATACAACATTGTTATTACCAGGTAATCCACCATAACTGACATTCCACCAGGAACTCCATACCTTAGATGGGTCCACAATAACCCAATTTACAATAATGTTGGTCTCCGTGGCGGATTTGCCTCAAGATCACCGCTGTCGGCGGCGGGAAAGGTGCCCCCACCCCTCCCGCCACTCCCCCGCGCCCTCCGCCGCTTACCGGAGCCGTTGGCAGCGGCGGAGGCGATCTGGTCCTTTTCCTAGCTGGGTATGGAGACGAGTGAGGCTAAGATGGCCCCCACCCTTCTCTATACCATAGCAGGACGGAAGCATCGTCAAAACGTCACTTCCGCCAATACCTCTTAAAGGCACATTTTTTCAATGTAATTTTTTCAAATTACATTTTTTTTTTTTTTTTTTTGCATTTAAGTCCAAATATGAGATCTGAGGACTTTTTGACCCCAGATCTCATATTTAAGAGGAGGACCTGTCATGCTTTTTGTCTATTACAAGGGATGTTTACATTCCTTGTAATAGGAATAAAAGTGACCCACAGTGTAAAAATAAATAAAATCAAGTAAAATAAATAAGAAAGCAGCACAGCAGCCTGAATTTTGGTGCATGTGAACAGTAATGAACAGTCGTTGAGCAGTAAAGGTATGCAGTAACATCTAGCAACCAATCAGTGAGCAGTAATAATGTGCAGTAACATCTTGCAACCAATTAGTGAGTGGTATAGATGTCCAGTAACCTCTAGCAATCAATAAGAGAGCAGTATTGATGTACAGTAATCTCTAGCAACCAATCAACAAGCAGAAGTCATGTGCTGTAACCTCTAGAAAATAAACAGTGAGCCATAATGTGTGCTGTAACCTCTGGCAGCCAGTCAGTGAGCGGTAATGATACACTGTAACCTCTGGAAACCAATCGCAATCGCTGCCTGATATGATTCAGTAAACTTATTTTGAGTCTAGCTGCTATTTACTGTATGTCTCAAAGCATGTGGAGAGCGGAATTGCATTGGAGAGGGGGCCCAAGAAAATGTTTGCCCAGGGTCCAGTCAATATTAAAGATGGCCCTGGATATTAGGTAGATTTTATGGGGGCATGAATATATAAAAAAAAATGCATTTTACCAGTATATTTTAAAGACAGTGCCATATAGGTCATAAAAAATCATGTGTAGCACTTACTCCCGAAGGAGCGGCTGGTTTGTTTGGGCTTACCGCTTACCTCCTCCGCCTTGTACTCGTTGTCCTTGTCTAGGGGTTCCCAGGGTTGATGACCCAGTAACTGTACAGACCGACACTTGAATTCCTTTTTAGGATTTTATTTTGCGTAAAACAGTGAAAAAACTCAGTCCCTAAGTTGGGAATAGAGGGTATGAGGATAAAGTTTAGCTCAGGTGCTTGGAACTGCTGACTTCAATAAAAGTCTCTCTCTGTACATAATCCAGGGAATAGCCACTCACAACTGGATTCTTTAATTGCTGGATAAATCCTTGAGGTTGGATCTAGAAGCCAACAAGTAATTCTAGCTTTGCAAAGTCTCTCACACAGACTTGGTTGAAGAACTTGGTTGTAACCAGAAGGTAGAGGTAGGAACTTTTCTTACTGTACCAGAATCTTTCAGCCGGTCCGGCGGTACCGTAAGAAATTGTGGATTCAATCAATGTCCATGGAAGCTCAGCTTCCAGGCTCTTACCGAGCAGCCAGCCTCGTGCGTTGCTCTCTTCTGAAGAGTCCTCCCCTGGTTGCATGTAGAGTTGCTGGGCCTCTCCAAACCCGAGACGGCACCGGAACACCTTAGAATCCACCTTCAGTTACTGCGCCTCGAACTAGCCAGTTCCGAGGCTCGGAAACGGATGGATCCACACCCCAGACCATGAGGGCCTCTGGGGGCTGGTCAGGAGGACCAGGACCACGGAGTCAGCAACAACTTCTGGCCCGAACCACATGACTTCACGACCTTAAGTACCCTCTCCCGGAATACACAGCGAGACAAACGCGCCCACTGATCCGAGCAGAGATTGGTACACAATGCGTCCAACCAGACTGCGTTCTAAGGCCTGTCACAGGTGCGCACCCCACCTATGACCAGGCAGAACTTCAATACAGCCCAGCCAAACTGTTGCCAAAGCAAAATTTAGAGCAATTAACCCCAAAACTCAACTACAGTTCTGGGCAAAAACTAAATTCAAAGTCATGGCGCGTACTCATCAGGAGTACCGGCGCTACAGATGTTTCAGGACCTAGCAGGGTCCCTTCTTCAAAGTGACATAGTGACTTCCATGACTGTGTCATCTTAAGGAGAGGACCCTGCATAGGGTTGCCACCTTTTCTTCAAGCCAAACCCGAACACTTTAGCGGCACACAGCAATTTTACTTTATAGTATAAACTATACATATATTTTGCTATTAAATTACATTTCTAATCATATGAAGTTAATAACAAGAGTCCCCCTTTACATCAGAGTCAACAGAGTTCCCCTTTTACATCTGAACTCACAGAGTTCCCTTTCACTGTAATGGGGGACTCTGCAGACTCTGATGTAAGGGAGAACTCTGGGGACTCTAACATAAGGGATGCTCTGGGAACCCTGATTTAAGGGGGAACACTGAGAACTCTGATGTACGAAGAAGACTGGTGTAAAGGGGAACTCTGATGTAAGGAGTGCTCTGTGAACCCTTATTTGCCTTAGTGTACTCACTCAGAGGCAGGAGAGAGAAGGGGGAGACTTCAGTCACAGACAGGGATGGATGGTGAGCTCAGTCACCCTTTGGCAGTCAGCACCTCTCATCCAGATATATCTGAGGCTGCTGGACTTCAAATTTCCGGCCCCAACTTTCCTTTTCTGAGGCACAGTGCCGGGGGTTGGAGTGTGCACAGACAAAGAGGGGTAGGGGTGGGGGGAAGAGGTGCAGATCGAGCCCTCTCTCCTCTCCTGTGTGTGTGTGTTTTTTGGGGGGGATTGTTAGTGTTGGCTTTGGGCAGTGTTAAAGAGTGTTACAGACACTCTCAGCTTAGACAACTGCAGCCAGCAACCCTGCTGGGAAGCCATAGTCCAGTCTAAATAATGTGTCCGGGTCTCAGACAGTCTGAAACCCGGACACATGATTCCAAACCCGAACTGTCCAGGTGAATCCTGGACAGGTGGCAACCCTAACCCTACAGGAGCTCAAAATAGCAGTTTCTTGTGATGGTGCTTTCATAATACATTTGTAAAACACATTTATTTGGAATGCTGGAGACTTCATATCTGTTTTTTCTGGTCCATAGCTATCACTTTGAGCACCCACCCCTATTATGTAAAGTAGACATGTGAGCAACAAAAAAATTTGTTTACTTTCGTTTCGTTTTTTTCGTTTCCGAAATTTTTTAATTTTTTTTTTCGTTTCGTTTTTTTCGTCTCCGTTGATTTGTAACGATTCGTACATTCGTAAGTTGTTGTTGTTCGTATTCGTAACGATTCGTACATTTGTAAGAGTTATTTTTCGTTGATTCGTTTTTTCGTTAGTTTAATTTTCGTTCATTCGTTTGTTCGAAATTCGGACGCATTCGTAGTTATTCGTACATTCGTAACATTCGTAACATTCGTAGATTCGTAATCGGAGCACAATTCATAATTTTATGTCATGTGTATGCCATTATTACATTTTAATAATTTACGAATCGAAAAAAAAAAGTTACGAATCGAAAAAAAAGTTACGAATGTACGAATTTTTTTGTTCAATCCATTCATTACGAATCGAAAAAAAAAAAAAAAGTTACGAATCGAAAAAAAAAGTTACGAATCGAAAAAAAAGTTACGAATTTTTTTGTTCAATCCATTCGAAGCACGTTAAGCAGCACCATTGTAAGGGACACGGAAAAAATTACCAATTCAACAAAAAAAGAAGTTACGAATGTACAAATTTTTTCGTTCATTTTCGTTGTTCCTTTTTTCGTTTTTCGGATTTTCGTTGTTTGGTTTTTCGGATTTTCGTTGCTTTTCGGATTCGTTCGATTCGAACGATTCGTTAATCGGATTTGTACGATTCGAACGATTCGTTATTCGGATTCGTACGATTCGAACGATTCGTTCATTCGTACGAAAACGAACGAACGAAAAAAAACTAAAAAAAAAGAAAAACTAAAAAAAAACGAAACGAATTGCACATGTCTAATGTAAAGTTAAAGTGCTACGAGGAGTACATCTTCTGTTTGGACTTTACCGGTTTTGGAGGACATTTTAGAAATGTATTCACACAGACTTGTAAAGCTCTTCATGTGGAGTAACATAAAGTCGGTTGATTGGATTTCATATAAAAACCTTAATTTTCCAAATAAAAAAAAAAAAAAAAGTTTGGTTTGTGATTTAAAGATCATCAGTATTGTGTAAAATCAATAGGCAATAACCAGAAGACTTTTCCTGTCTTCTTGATTTGCTGGCTGAAACGGCCTCTTCACTATTTAGTGTCAGAACCTAATTCTCCTCGGGTACTGTACTTACAAAGATGACAGTGACAGATCTGTCCTGGGAAAGCTTGTTGATTTTACAGAAAGGACACAGCAAAGATAAACACCTACAATTTATACATTTACTCACTTTCTGGACCGCTTGCCAGAAAATATAAAGAGTTTGATAAGATAATTGTGTCATTTATGCATTATTATTAGAGCTGTGGAAATTTAAGATTAATTCCTCGATTAATCGTTAATTTTTTTGATCGATCAAAATTCTTTTGATCAATTCAAATTCTTTTGATCACCTCTCCGCCAGCTTTTCCGGGTCTTCAGGGAGTTCCGTCGGAGATCCGGTGACGTCACGGACATCAACGTCACAGGACTCCTCCCCCCTTCCCCAAGTGCCTCCGTCTGCTAACGAAGGGAACGGGGGAGGAGTCCTGATTGAACGTAACGCTTATGGGGGAGGAGCTATGCATGACGTCACCCTCTGCTGCCCTACGGAGCTAACACAATTGTTGGCTTTACATCAGGGGTCTCAAACTGGCAGCCCTCCAGCTGTTGCAGAACTACAAGTCCCATCATACCTTTGCCTGTGGGAGTCATGCTTGTAACTGTCAGCCTTGCAATGCCTTATGGGACTTGTAGTTTCGCAACAGCTGGAGGGACGCCAGTTTGAGACCCCTGCTTTACATGCTGTGTTTTTTTATCATCTTTATGTGAGTAGTTTGTGTTTGAACACAAAAATTCAATCTTATACTTAAGCGGTGAGCACTTAGATCTTTTCTTTCTACCCATGACCTGCGTCCTTGCTGAGATCTAAGGAGACGTGAGAGAAGTTTATGGTCTGTGTTATACCCTTTTGCTATCTGCTTGCATGACCACCTGTTTGCACAGGGGTACATGCCATAAGGTGAGAGTGATTAGTTAGACCGGAGGTGGAGGGATTGTCACGTTACTGTGGGAAAAAAAATTACTTCCATCAGTGCTACAGTTTGAATTTAAAACGTATTTGTGTGAACCGTGAAGTTAAGTCATGGATTGTGGAAACTAACTAGTGTCGGGTGATTGTATATAGTGTATACCACATTTACCACTGACTAATGCAGAGTTGCAATGCAAGGAGATCAGCTATAAGTAGTTGGATCTGTATGTGCGTTATAATTAATCGAAATGAGTCGATAAAGCGATTAAAAAAAAAACGATTAATCAAACATGAAAATTTTAATCAGTAACAGCCCTAATTATTATCATTATTTCATTATCATTACGGCCCCTATTATTGCAATTTGCTATTATCATTCAATCAGCTGAAAGGATGCTTAACCTGTAGCTGACCGCCCACTGTCAAATGACGGCAGGACGGTGCAGCTCTTGTGGCAGGCCGCCGTCATATGACGGCGCTCGCTTTTTGGCCACTAGGGGGAGCGCGCCCGCCGCGTAGCTGGGGACCCGATGCGCGTGCTCGGCGGCCGCGATGTCCGCCAGGCACCCGCGATTGCCCGGTAACCGAGCAGGGCGTGGATCTGTGTATGTAAACACACAGATCCACGTCCTGTCAGAGGAGAGGAGACCGATGGTGTGTCCCTTGTACATAGGGCCCCCCGATCGGTCCCCTCCCCCAGTCAGTCCCCTCCCCCCACAGTTAGAATCACTCATATAGGGAACATATTAACCCCTGCAGCGCCCCCTAGTGTTAACCCCTTCCCTGCCAGTCACATTTATACAGTAATCAATGCATTTTTATAGCACGGATCGCTGTATAAGTGTGAATGGTCCCAAAAATGTGTCAAAAGTGTCAGATATGTCCGCCGCAATGTTGCAGTCACGATAAAAATCGCAAATCGCCGCCATTACTAGTAAAAAATAATAATAAAAATGCTATAAATCTATCCCCTATTTTGTAGATGCTATAACTTTTGCACAAACCAATCAATAGACGCTTATTGCGATTTTTTTTACCAAAAATATGTAGAAGAATACGTATCGGTCTAAACTGAGGAAAAAATTTGTTTAAAAAAAAAAAAAATTTGGATATTTATTATAATAAAAAGTAAAAAATATTGCTTTTTTCAAACTTGTCCCTCTTAATTTGTTTATAGCGCAAGAAATAAAAAACGCAGAGGTGATCAAATACCACCAAAATAAAGCTCTATCTGTGGGGAAAAAATGATAAAAATTTTATTTGGGTACATCCTTGCATGAAAGCGCAAATGTCATTCAAAATGCGACAGCGCTGAAAGCTGAAAAATGGCCTGGTCAGGAAGGAGGTGTTCGTACCTGGTAGGCAAGTGGTTAAAGTGGATACTTTACAAATCTACGGTATATAAATAAAATGCTGATGGCACAAAATTCAGCCACATTATACGCTTTCAAAAAAGTTGTATCTTTCAAGCACGCTATGTGCTCCAAGTGACTTTGCCTAGGCTGAGTTGCGGTCATCAGTCAGCTGCAGGAAGGACTAAGCATTTCCTTGGTCTTCCACCCCCCTTGATCAGACTGCAATAAATCACAAGGTTATGCCGCGTACACACGATCGGAAATTCGGCCAGGAAAAGACCGATGAGAGCTTTTGGTCGGAAACTGCGACCGTGTGTAGGCTCCATCGGACTTTTGCTGGCCAATTTTCCACCAGCAAAAGATTGAGAGCGGGTTCTCAAGGCCACCCATTGCATCAAAAGACCACTAAAGAGCTTTGGGAGATTGGAGGAGGGGTGGGGGGGGCAACCTTTACTTTTACAGAAAAAGTCATCTCTCTGGATCTGCTGAACATTTTGACATGCAGTTTACACCAGTGGAAACTTTTGTTAAAGCGGTGTTCCGGCCGAAATTATACTTTTTAAATAAAAATACCCCTATAATACACAAGCTTAATGTATTCTAGTAAAGTTAATCTGTAAACTAAGGTCTGTTTTGTTAGTTGTTTAGCAGTAGTTTGTTATTTTATAAACTTGCAGCAGGCCGTGGCCATCTTAAGTGTGGGCATCTGAAGCCAGACTGTATTTCTTCCTGGATCTCATCCTTGCAGATCTCGTACATGCTCAGTGCAGCATAAGCAGTGTAATAGGTTTCAGGTCAGGTTTCCATAGCAACGGCAGTTTGAGAGGAAGTTGCTGCCCCTTCCTAGGAGGCATTGCAAACAGGAAATGATGCGATGGGCCGCGGCCAGGGAGGAGGAAGTGAAAAATGAATACAGCAGATATACAGTCTGTGCTGAAAAAAAAAAAAAAAATATCCAATTTGTTTACAGTGCACAGTTTAGTAAGGGATGCTGAAGAGTTGTAAAAGTGGGTGGAACTCCACTTTAAATGCTTGTTTTCTATTTCCATATTTTCTGACAAATGCACATGTTATTGTACTGCCACATTATGGTAACTTATTAGAGTTTTTATTTTTTTTTAACAACAATTACTTTTCTTTATAAATGTTATCACACCTGATTTATACCTCCTGCGTGTCACAGATGAGACAGTAAAAACTAATTTGCCGGAACATTGTACAGATGTTGGCTGTTCCAGAAATGCCCTCACCTCCACCTCCTATAACGGGGTCACCTTACCCAGATGGACTTGATTGGTCAACATTAAACTTCCTAATGCCCTAAACATTTATAATCTTACAGCTAAAAATAATTCTCTTTTTTACTCTTTCCCTTTCTAACTGCTGACATTTTACTTTTCAATAACACTATTTCAAAAATGTATACTGATGTGAAAATTGGGCTTAAAAGCAACCTAAATTAGACATGCGCACACTGAAATATTTAGTTTCCGAAATTTCGTTTTTGTCCGAAAAATACATTTATTTAGTTACTCCTGAAATTCGTTTTTATTTATTTTGTTTTTCGTTTTAAAAATTGCATTCGTCCGAAAATCCAAATGAATTAAGGTTGAATCTGTCATTGAAGGCTTATGGTGCCTGTCGAATGTTCAAAAAGATTCGACGGAGCAGCTAAACTGTATAACTCTGTATAGTTTATCTGCTCCTTCGAATCTTCTTAGAACTTTCGACGGACACCATAAGCCAAAGATTCAACGTTTGTATGTTTTTTCAATGCTTTGTCGAATCTTTGTCGTTCATGTTGAATGTATATAGTTCAAACAGAAAATGGACTGGTGATAGTAATCACTGATCAGGTAACAAGATAGGGTATATAGAATCTCAATCTATAATATAGAATCTATAATAATAAATCCCCCCCCCCACAACACGGGCAGCCTATGAGCAACACTAGTATCACTATCAAGTTCACAACACTAACACAATAGCAGCAGATTATTATGAAAAAGTTAGGTTGAACTGTAGCTTGCTTCACTATTGTTCTGCTGCTGTGCTTATGCTTAATTGCTAAATAATTCAGGTTCTCTGACAAACGGACCAACTAAGATTGACTGTCTTCTGAAATGATTCAGTGTGTGTGTCTCTCTCTGCTAGCAATCGTAAGTGAAAGTAAGTTGGCTTTACGTGTGTACTTAGTTCTATCTATTTTACTGCTCCCCCTCTTTGGTTACAATCAGCCAATAACATTCATCATCATCATTATTTTTATTTTACTTCCCCCACCCAATTCCAGGAGCGATCTTTTCTCTCTACGTCAAATCTTTTTTCTCTATGTCGAATCTTTTCTCTCTATGTCGAATCTTTTCTCTCTATGGCAAATCTTTTCTCTCTGCATCAAATCTTTTCTCTCTACGTCAAATCTTTTCTCTCTATGTCGAATCTTTTCTCTCTATGTTGAATCTTTTCTCTATACGTCAAATCTTTTCTCTCTATGTCGAATATTTTCTCTCTTTGTCGAATCTTTTCTCTCTACGTCAAATCTTTTCTCTCTATGTCGAATATTTTCTCTATACGTCAAATCTTTTCTCTCTATGTCGAATAATCTTGGACTAATAGAGCTAAGGTTAGGCACATTTGACCACAGGTTTGATGGACACAGATCTCTATTGTCAGCGTCATGTCGAATCTTCTATCTATATTGAACTGTTGTCACAACGAAAACGAAAATAAAGCATTTGTTTATGTCGGATCGTTGATGTCGGCGATGTCGGCACCCGAACCTCGGTCCTCGGATGCTGCCGCCGCCATCTTCGGTATGGGAATCAGAAAATGAAGCCTTGCGGCTTCACTTCCCGGTTCCCTACTGTGCATGCGCGAGCCACGCAGCGCACTCTGAATGGTCCGTGCTGTCTCTGGGACCCGTGTGTGTCCCAGCAAACACCGCGGGGGAGAGGCACTCCCGTGGGAGTCTATGCCCGGAAGTGGGTGCAAAGACCTGTCTTAGACAGGTATCTGCACCCCCATCCCCCCTGAAAGGTGCAAAATGTGACACCGGAGGGGGGGAGGGTTCCGAAAAGTGGAGGTTCAATTTTTGTGTGAACCTCCGCTTTAAAGCGCAGATATCCCTGAAAAGAGTGCTAATCTTGCTAGGCCAACATCAAAAATACTCATAAATCCTGTACTCTTTCCGCAACGTTTTTGTTAATTACTCCAACTTGCATTGTGCAAAACCCATCACCAACATTCCAATACTCTCACCTTGTCGTTTGACCCAATAATAAGTCCTTCTTCAATGATATGTACTATGTTGTTTAACAGCTCTCATGTGTGTACCCCTTCACTTACCTTACACTTGTATGGGCTCCGTCGCTCTCATTATACTGCCTTAATGTACACTCGGTTTTGTCCCCTTTTCCCTTGGGTATAATACTTCTGTGTCTTTTACGCTTGTATTCTTATGCCGCCTACACACGATCGGAAATTCCGCCAGCAAAAGACCGATGTGAGCTTTTGGTCGGAAAATGCGACCGTGTGTATGCTCCATCGGACTTTTGCTGGCGGAATTTCGGCCAGCAAAAGATTGAGAGCAGGTTCTCAATTTTTCCGACGGAAAAAGTTTCTATCGGAAATTCCGATCGTCTGTGGCAATTCCGACGCATCAAAAATTCTAACGCATTCTCGGAAACAATTCAACGCATGTTTGGAAGCATTGAACTTAATTTTTGCAGCTCGTCGTAGTGTTGTACATCACCACGTTCTTTGCGGTCAGAACTTGGTGTGACCGTGTGTAGGCAACACAAACTTGAACGTAATTCCATCAGAATTCCGTTGGAAAAACCATCCAAGGCTTTTCCCGACGAGAATTCTGATCGCGTGTACGCGGCATAACTCTATTATTTGATAAAAGGTTTGAACAAGAAAAAAAAAAAGAAACATTGATACCATCCAAGGATAACCCATCAACTAAACACATTTATGGTGGAGTCTTTAATATAAACTTAAGATTAGAATATAAAAGACCTACAGTAGGTACCATCAGCTACAAATATTTAAAATCTACCTTTAAATTATCGGTAAAAATTTAAAAGGATATACCAGCAGCACCTAAACAACATCATCACAAAAACATCTACATAAGCTTTTCCAATAAGGAACTTACAGGTAGACATGTGCACAATAGAAAAATTTGTTTATTTTCCTTTTGTTTCTTTCGTTTCCGTTGATTCGTAACGATTCGTAAATTCGTAAGTCGTCGGTGTTCGTATTCGTAACGATTCGTATTTTCGTAAGAGTTATTTTTTCGTTGATTTGTTTTTCCGTTTATTCGAAATTCGGACGCATTCGTATTTACGTAGATTTAGTTACATTCGTACTTTCATTAGATTGATTTATTCCTACTTTCGTAACATTGTTTTCGTAGATTCGTAAATTCATAATTTTATGTAATGTGTATGCTATTATTACATTTTAAGAGACACGGAAAATTACGAATCGAAAAAAAAAGTTACAAATGTACGAATTTTTTCGTTCAATCCATTCGAAGCACGTTAAGCAGCGCCATTGTAAGAGACACGGAAAATTACGAATCGAACAAAAAAAAGTTACGAATGTACGAATTTTTTCGTTCAATCCATTCGAAGCACGTTAAGCAGCCCCATTGTAAGGGACACGGAAAATTACCAATTCAACAAAAAAGAAAAGTTACGAATGTACGAATTTTTTCGTTCATTTTGATTTTCATTGTTCCCGTTTTCGTTTTTCGGATTTTCTTCTTTCGTAGTTTCGTTTGTTTCTAATTTGGTTATTTCGGATTTTCTTTGTTTTTCGGATTCGTTCGATTCGGTTATTCGTTTAGCGAATCGTTCATTCATTCGTACGATAACGAATGAACGAATATAATGAATTTTAACGAAAAAAAATAAAAAAAAAACGAAACGAATTGCACATGTCTACTTACAGGGACCAACCTTTTGGTACATCCATATCTTTTACCATTTATATATTATTTCCACAGAAATAGTTTCACCTCACCGTAATAAAAGCTAAGGTTAGCTTTAATATCTGAGAGATTACTATAAACTTATGAGTAAAACAAAAAAAGTTATCATGGCTTGAACATTATTTTATAGTGGGTATGGTATTCATCAATATCTAAAGAAATCCGTCCTCTTAGCTGGTAATGGCTTTTTATGAGATATCACAATAACCTTGTGGATAGTAGCCATTAGGACAGAACTCTGAACTCCAAAGGTTAAAAATAACTAGAGTTCCTCCAGTATGGTCAATTACCCTCTTGTAGGGTTTCACATGAAAACACGCTTATGTTAGGAGCATTCAGAGCGGTAGAAGTATTCAAGAGTGTAATTGACCACATTGGAGGAACTCTAGTTGTTTGCAACCTTTGGAGGATTCAGAGTGCTCTCTTGATGGATAATATCCACAATGTCATTGTGATATCTCACAGGAAATATTACCAGCTAAGAAGAAGAATTCCTATTGATACGTTAATGGAGTGCTGACCATAGAGGCTTCTCCAAGTCACTATTCCTTGTTTTATTTGACACAATTAATATGTAGGAGAATACGTATCGGCCTAAACTGGGGAAAAAAAATAATTTTTATATATTTTTGGGGGATATTTATTATAGAAAAAAGTAAAAAGTAATGCGTTTTTTTCAAAATTTGCGTTTTTTTTAAATTTATAGCGCAAAAAATAAGAACCGCAGAGGTCAAATACCACCAAAAGAAAGCTCTATTTGTGGGAAAAAAAGGACGTCAATTTTGTTTGGAAGCCACGTCGCACGACCGCGCAATTGTCAGTTAAAGCAACGCAGTGCCGAATCGCAAAAAACACTCTGGTCAGGAAGGGGGGAAATCTTTCCGGGGCTGAAGTGGTTAAGGACGCAGGGCCCAGCTCCTTAACAACTGATAATTACCAGTTTTTGTTTTTATTTCAGTGGAGAAATCCAACTGTCAGATGAAAGAACCAAGCCTGAAAGTATCTGTTTCATGTACCGGAGCATTTGCACGATTGCCGATACTCGTGAAAATGCTTAGTATTGGCACCAATACCGGTATCGGTGCAACCCTAATAAATAGTACAGTACAGAAAGGACCTCTTTTGCTATTTATTGGTCACCCCTGTATCCTAGGGGTGTGTTTCGAACTGTCTGGGGGCGTGGCTGTGTGTGTGTGCCACGCCCCCAGACAGTTCAAAACACACCCCTAGGATACAGGGGTGACCAATAAATAGCAAAAGAGGTCCTTTCTGTACTGTACTATTTATTAGGGTTGCACCGATACCGGTATTGGTGCCAATACTAAGCATTTTCCCAATGACAGCAGACGATCAGTGTGCTGTCATTAGGCAGAATGGGGAGATGCTGTTTACATTGGCATCTCCCCATTCTAGAGCTCTGTGACACGATCGCGGGTATCCCCGCGGTGATCGAGTTTGCGGGACCCGCGGTCACAGAGCTCGCAGCAGGCGCGCACACGCACACACGCGCACACTGCCGACGTAAAAGTACAGGAGCTGGTTGGGAACCGGTTAACAATGATGACTCATCGAGCTGTCAGTGGGGTTGCCCTGTTGACAGCTGAAGTGTAAACAAAGTCCCGGCAATTGGAGCTGAAAAAAAAAACAGCTGGGCAATGTTTACCAACAACATTGCTCAGCCACTGATACAGAAAGATAAAAAGAAACATTGTTTCTTTTTGTATCTTGCTGTTTATTGATCTACAGATAAATGGAATGAACTTAGATCTGCAGATGAAGTCAGTTAAAAAAAAAAAAAATGTATTCAATATTTCTCTACCTGTAGGTATCGGTAATTGGTATCGGTGAGTACTATAAAAAAAAAAAGTATTGGTACTCGTACTTGTAAAAAAAATGGTATCGGTACATTCTAATTTTTTTTTTTTTTTTTTTTTGCAGTAGTGTTCCCACTGGAGGTATTTATTTCCTTTTATTTCTGACACTTGTTAAATAAACAGAAAGTGGGGAGAAATCTCTCTTAGAGCAATAAAAAGTCTACAGAAGTCCCAGCCTTTCTACGCTCTATCGAAGACTAAAGAAAAAGTTTTAGCAGGATTTGAGCTTTAAAGGAAAGTTTTAATGGGTCATACTGGCAGCAGTTGAAAAATGAGCATTGCAAAATGATAGAACATCAAAACAATCTTGCTAACCTCATTAAACGGCATCTGACTTTATTCCATGTGACATCAATGTTTCACAAAGTAATAGCTCATTGCATGAAGTTCAAAGGCTAGGCTTTTAGATAAGTTTAAAGGGAGCATTTGGGACGTTATATTAATAGTTGGAATAAATGCAGCATTTTAGAATTATCTAATTTTTTTTTTTACGTACATGTCCTGCCTTTGGTGAAGGTCAGGAAAAATGTTTGTGTATAAATATTTATGCTATGTTTTGCTCTATGAGCTTGCAATGAGACAGATGTTGCTTAGAATTCAGTTAAAAAGGAGGAGGGGCGGGACTTTAAATGAGGCCATGACTTGGTATCGTCATGTACCTCCATCCCTATAAATTGTTTGAAAGGAAAAGGTCGGGACTTTAAATGAGGCATGGGCTACAAACAGGTGAAATAACTAATAATATTTATTGACATATACATATAAATCCATGAGGAAAAAAATCAGACATGTGCACAACAAAAAAATTTGTTTATTTTCGTTTTGTTTTTTTCGTTTCCGAAAAAAAATCTTTTTTTTTTCGTTTCGGTTTTTTTCGTTTCCGTCAATTCGTAACGATTCGTACATTCGTAAGTCGTCGTTGTTCGGATTTGTAACGATTCGTACATTCGTAAGTCGTCGTTGTTCGTATTCGTAACGATTCGTACATTCGTAAGAGTTATTTTTTCGTTGATTCGTTTTTTCGTTAGTTTAATTTTCGGACGCATTCGTATTTATTCGTACATTTGTAACATTCGTAGATTCGTAATCGGAGCATAATTCATAATTTGATGTAATGTGTATGCTATTATTACATTTTAATAATTTACGAATCGAAAAAAAAAAGTTACGAATCGAAAAAAAAAAGTTACGAATCGAAAAAAAAAGTTACGAATGTACGGATTTTTTTGTTCAATAGAGACACAGAAAATTAAAAATCGAAAAAAAAAAAAAAAAAAAGTTACAAATCGAAAAAAAAAAGTTACGAATCGAAAAAAAAAGTTACGAATCGAAAAAAAAGTTACGAATGTACGAATTTTTTTGTTCAATCCATTCGAAGCACGTTTAGCAGCACCATTGTAAGGGACACGGAAAATGACCAATTCAACAAAAAAATAAGTTACGAATGTACGAATTTTTTAGTTTGTTTTTCGGATTTTCTTCATTAGTACATTCGTTGTTTCTAATTTGTTTGTTTTTTTTTTTTTTTTCGTTGTTTTTCGGATTCGAATGATTCGTTATTCGGATTCGTACGATTCGAACGATTCGTTACGATTCGTTATTCTGATTCGTACGATTCGAATGATTCGTTCATTCGTACGAAAACGAACGAAAATAACGAAAAAAACGAAAAACGAACAAAAACGAAACGAATTGCACATGTCTAGAAAAAATCATAAATGTGTAACAGACCGTAAGTATGCATAACTTTACATATAATTCAACATGATCGTTGCAATTAAAACAATGCATCCTCCCTAATTCCGCATGGACAATGCAAAAGGTGATATAGAATCAATCATGTTTCTGAAAAACCCCAGTGGGTATCCAGATAATAAATGAGTAGTGGTGACGTCGCAACTAGGAAAGCTCTACGCGTTTCGTGGAAACCTCCACTCGTTAGGAGCAATGCGGGGTATGTCTAAATGTATCTGAAAAATACATAACCAAAAGGCTAATGATCTGCCATGAGTGGAAGGGAGAACAAAAAGTAAAAATAAAATAAAAATGAAAAATAACATAAAAGAAAAGGAGAGAAAACAATGGCATATTGCCATTGTACCTTGCAGATAATCCTAAAAAACAATCCCATGGGCATGGAGCTGAGGACAAGGTGGAAACGTCTAGCACGGAAGCTGAGGTATTGGTCCGGCAGAAAACAGATCAGCACACACAGCAGTGGACACTGGACAACCATGTGTGGAAAAAGCCCGTGATGCCAACATCTAGGTGGGATATTAGATGCAAGGAGTTTAAAAAAAGTGAGAAAGATCGTATGGATAAAAGTAAAAATAAGATGAGACCGAAGACCCAGAAAGGTGCCAGAAGTGGTGAGGCTAGGTGCACAGTAAGTAGTAAATGGGTGTATTAGAATGGTGGTACACAATTGTTACTCACTATAATATAGAGTAAGGAAGGTTATACTGAGCACCAAACGACACCAAGGGTAGCCCATAAGGGGAAATGTAAAAGCGAGTGATACCTGTGATCATGGTGCCAGAGCATGAAGCCGTGTGCATGAGCTTACTGGTGAATCAAGAGCAAGAAAGAAAGAAGATGCTGCCCACGTGATATCTATACTGAGGTGGAAGCCACTGAGCCACACCAACACCACACAAAGCGTGCGAGCGTGAGAAGTGGCGCCAACCCGAGCAATCAACCACTCAGCAGTAGACGTCCAAATCCTCAGAACAACCGCAGGTGGAAAGAACACGAACTGGTACACGGTACCAATATGAGGTCACACGGACGGCAAGTGAGGCGTGGTGTCGATGCACATCAGGCGCCCGCCCCCACCATCTGGAAACCGGGGGAAGGGGAGGGCCCCAAAAACGCATTGCAGCTCCTGTAAGTGACAAGGCCACCAGTGGTCACCAGACCCCAGAACCTCACGGGAAGAGGACAAACTGACCAGTGTGCATTGGATGGATGTAACTATGTGCTTGTAATTCAGCGGCTATTTAGACACCCACAATCCACTTATCCGCGCCAGACTTTCTTCCTGGTGTCTTCCTTCTCTGTGTGGTCCATGGTGCTTAGAGCAGGATAAACCCAAGGATTGTGACCTGTGTTCAGCACACAGTTAAGTCCAAATCCCCATGAGGGGGTCCCTGGTGAATACCAACTGACCCTTAGATTTCCCATCCCGTAAACTTCCACATCACCTGCTCTCACTTGGGACCATCCAACACATTGGTAAGTTATAATTCAGCTCTGTGGTCTTTTCTGCTCCACAGTACTCCAGTGTAGGTCATGTTGCACAGACCCAGCTTCAAGGTCTCACCTGTTCTGGCATTATCCTGCATGGTTCTGCATGGATCCTTCATGGTTCCTATTCCACACATTTAGGTCTAATCCTTTCCATGGCGCTTCACCCTCCTAAAAGCTAGCTGACAACCTACATTTTTTGGGGTATACCTACTGCCTTCCCTTGTAAATGCCAAACCAGGTAGATGGAGGGTCCACAGGCACCACCCTGATACACAGGCAGAGGGCAGGTTGCTTGACTGAACTATGCTGTCTTGATGTTTTTTTCAATTCAAGAAGGGGTCCTCAGGGAGGGGTGGGGGTTATCTGAAAACTAGGCTTCCACGTTAATTGTAGACATGTGCACAACAAAAAAATGTGTTTATTTTCGTTTCGTTTTTTTCATTCCCGTTGATTCGTAAATTCGTAAGTCGTCGGTGTTCGTATTCGTAACGATTCGTACATTCGTAAGTCGTCGGTGTTCGTATTCGTAACGATTCGTATTTTCGGTATTTTAACGAAACTCTAAATTTCGAGTTATTTTTTCGTTGATTCGTATTTCCGTTTATTCGAAATTCGGACGCATTCGTATTTATTCGTACATTCGTAGATTCGTAATCGGAGCATAATTCATAATGTTATGTAATGTGTATGCTATTATTACATTTTAAGAGACACGGAAAATTACGAATCGAAAAAAAAAGTTACGAATGTACGAACTTTTTCGTTCAATCCATTCGAAGCACGTTAAGCAGCGCCATTGTAAGAGACACGGAAAATTACGAATCGAAAAAAAAAAAAAAAAAGTTACGAATTTACAATTTTTTTTGTTCAATCCATTCGAGGCACGTTAAGCAGCGCCATTGTAAGAGACACAGAAAATTACGAATCGAATAAAAAATAAAAAAAGTTACGAATTTACAAATTTTTTCGTTCAATCCATTCGAGGCACGTTAAGCAGCACCATTGTAAGAGACACGGAAAATTACCAATTCAACAAAAAAAAAGTTACGAATGTACGAATTTTTTCGTTCATTTTGATTTTAGTTGTTCCTGTTTTCGTTTTTCGGATTTTCTTCTTTCGTTCATTCGTTGTTTCTAATTTGTTTTTTTCGGATTTTCGTTGTTTTCGGATTCTTCGATTCGTTATTGGTTAAAATTTTTAGCGAATCGTTCGTTCATTTCGTACGAAAACGGATGAACGAAAATAACAAAAAAAAAAAACGAAAAACGAAAAAAAAAAAAAAAAAACGAATTGCACATGTCTAGTTAATTGCTTGCCTGTGTATATAACCGCTTCAGCACCGCCCGCCGTCATATGACGCCCACAAGGTGGATCTCCCATCCTGGGTGGGCGTCATATGACGTCCTCGGATTCCCGGCCACCTGGGGGGGCGCGCGCGCGCGCCGCCGGCGGCGCGCGCGCGCGCCCACGGCATCACTCGGGACCCGGTGCGAGTGCCCGGCGGCCGCGATGTCCGCCGGGCACCCGCGATTGCCCGTTAAAACAACGGGACCGGGCGGGACCATGGAGCTGTGTGTGTAAACACACAGCTTCACGTCCTGTCAGCGGGGAGGAGACCGATCATGTGATCCCAGTACGGAGGATCACATGATCGCTCTCCTCCCCTTAAGTCCCCTCCCCCTACAGTTAGAATCACGTCTATTAGGGAACACATTAACCCCTCCAGCTCCCTCTAGTGTTAACCCCTTCCCTGCCAGTCACATTTACACAGTAATCATTGCAATTTTATAGCAACGATCGCTGTGTAAATGTGAATGGTTCCAAAAATGTGTCAAAAGTGTCCGAAGTGTCCGCCGCAATGTCGCAGTCACGAAAAAAAAATCGCAGATCCCCGCCATTACTAGTAAAAAAAAAAAAAAAAAAAATTCAATAAATCTATCCCCTATTTTGTAGACACTATAACTTTTGCGCAAACCGATCAATATACGCTTATTGCGATTTTTTTTACCAAAAATATGTAGAAGAATACGTATCGGCCTAAACTGAGGAAAAAAATAGTTTTTTTTTTAAAAAAAATGGGATATTTATTATAGCAAAAAGTAAAAAATATTGTGTTTTTTTTTCAAAATTGTCGCTCTTCTTTTGTTTATAGCGCAAAAAATAAAAACCGCAGGGGCGATCAAATACCACCAAAAGAAAGCTCTATTTGTGGGAAAAAAAGGACGTCAATTTTGTTTGGGTGTAACGTCGCACTTGTTAGTTAAAGCGACGCAGTGCCGAATCGCAAAAAGTGCTCTGGTAAGGAAGGGTGTTTAAAAGCCCTGTATTGAAGTGGTTAAATGTCAGTCGAAAAATAAAACTTAGCACATGTTTAGCACCTGTCATCAAGCACTAACAGTGCAAATATAATTTTAAGAATGAAATAAAGAAGTGAGGTCAATAGTGATAATTTGGGTATTTTTATATTGCTTGAAAAACTTGGCTAAAACACGAAATTCCCCTTTAAAATACGACATATACAATGAAACTTTTTTTTTTCACTGCAGTGCATAAAACATAAAAAATGTATACTACATTACCCAGAAGGAATACGTTTCTGCATTATTACCCCCATATCTCCGTTTAGTCCAGGAGGAGCAGAAGGTTGTGGTCGAGGACAATAAAAACATCTTCTTTAGCTTCCCTAATGGATTTCTCTGCATCATAACTTCTGCAGTGATCACATAAGCATCAAGGAATAACGTTATAGGACTGTAAGTTCCCTCAGTATGGTCTATTAACCTATCAGAAGGATGAGAAATGTGTCACACATTCAACGTTTGCTGAACAAAAAGCTATTCTTTCATGACAACGTTCCTTCTTGATGGCAATCGATTGCCACCGGTTATTTTAGTTGAATACAATCTGAATATGTTGGATCAAAGAGCCTTTTTTAAAAGTGTCAAGTTCAAAAATAGTTGAGCTGTGAGTTTGGAATGAAGAATAAAATTGTGGAACTGTTGTAAAACGACATGCAATTCCTTTAACCACTTTCAGACCGACCATTTTGCTGGCTTAAGACCAGAGCACTTTTTGCGATTCGGCACTGTGTCGCTTTAACTGACAATTGCGCGGTCGTGCGACGTGGCTCCCAAACAAAATTGACGTCCTTTTTTTCACACAAATAGAGCTTTCTTTTGGTGGTATTTGATCGCCCCTGCGGTTTTTATTTTTTGCGCTATAAACAAAAAAAATTGACAATTTTGAAAAAAACACATTATTTTTTACTTTTTGCTATAATAAATATCCCCCAAATATATATAAAAAAAAACATTTTATTTCCTCAGTTTAGGCCGTTACGTATTCTTCTACATATTTTTGTTTTTTGGGACCCGCGACCGGACTCACGGGGTGCCGCCGGCGTGCGCTCGATGGCATGGCGGCAATATTAAAGGGGATGTACCTGTACGCCCTTTTGTCTGTCCGTGCCATTCTGTCGACGTACATCGTCGTGCGCCGGTCGCGAAGTGGTTAAAAACAGGGCAAACTAAATACTATAAATTAAGAATGCTTAAGAAGTGGTAAAAGTGAATTTCTTCATCAATTAACAAAATGGAAAGTAATGAACAGAAGAGAAGTCCAAATCAAATCAATATTTGGTGTGACCACCCTTTGCCTTCAAAACTCCATCAGTTCTTCTAGGTACACTTGCACACAGTTTTTTAACCACCTCAATACTGGACGCTTTCACCCCCTTCCTTCCCAGACCAATTTTCAGCTTTCAATACTCTCGCAGTTTCAATGACAATTTCAATGACATTTTTTAGCATTTTGTTCACACAAATAGAACTTTCTCCTGGTGGTATTTAATCACCATTGGGTTTTCTATTTTTTGCAATATAAGCGAAAAAAGTGAAAAGTTTGAAAACAAAAACAATAATTTCTACTTTCTGTTTTACAAAAAATTCCAATAAAATCAAATGTTGTCATCAATTTAGGCCAGAATGTATTCTGCTACATGTCTTTGGTAAAAAAAAAAAATCCAGATACCCCCCCCCCCCCCCAAATGCCCCCTTTTTTTGTAAAGATGACAGTCCAAGGTATTTAGTAAGAGGCATAGCGAGTTTTTTGAAGTTACAATTTTTTGCTCACAATAGTTTGGAAAATTAAGAATTTTTATATATATATTTTTTTCCCATTGAATGTAAGGGGAAATCTTATGCCGCGTACACACGGTCGGAATTCTCGTCGGAAAAAGCTCTGATGGTTTTCCCGTCGGAATTCCGACGGAATTTCGCTCAAGCTGTCTTGCCTACACACGGTCACACCAAATTCCGACGGTCTGTAACACAGCGGCATAAAACACGTTCGACAGCACTATAAAAGGGAAGTTTAATGCTTCCGAGCATGCGTCGAATTGTTTCCGAGCATGCGTCGGAATTTTGCGTGTCGGAATTGCATACACACGATCGGAAAATCCGATAGAAAGGTTTTCCGTCGGAAAAATTGAGAACAGGTTCTCAATCCAAAGTCCGTCGGAAATTCCGACAGAAAAAGACCGATGGGCGTACACACGGTCGGAAAATCCGCTGAGAAGCTCCCATCGGACTGTTTCCATCGGACTGATTACATTTTCTAGTTGTTACAAGAAAATGGGAACATGTGACAACTGTCTCGTATGAGAATTTCCCTCACTTTGTAGAGGTTTCCTCTGGCTTCCTGTAGGTTTCAGCAAGATAGGACATTGGAAAACAATTTCCCCAGCAAAACACCGACAGAAAAAAACAAAACTGTGTGTGTGGTGTTGAGGAAAAAACTGGCACAGGGTTTTTTTTTCCTCCATTTCAAACTAACAAATTTTCTGGCTATGCATACACTTTATTAATTTATCTCAATTATCTTGCCAGTTAAGCCAGTGAGAAGAGTGCTAAAGTTCGTAATGGCTCATCAATTACTATGCTATGTACAGTTCATGTAATATACGGTACATCTTTTATTTTTTTCTTAAGTTGTAATTGGTTATTAACTGTTTCGACAACAACATTTTATTTTTTTAATGAATACAGAGATGTGTTATTTTATGTTTTTTATTTCTGCCTGGAGTTCAGCTTCATGTACGTACATTGGAAATGCTCAGTATCTGCAAAAGAGAGGGTAAAAAAAAAAAAAATCTAACATCCTTCCAATGTATGTTACATAGTTAACCGACCGCCGCATGGCGATGTACGTCGACAGAATGGCACGGCTGCGCAAATGGGCGTACCTGTACATCCCTATGAATTTTCCGCCGTGCCATTGCGACGGCGCGCACCCGCCACGAGTTCCATTAGTAGGATCGTAGGTCCCGTGGACTCGATGTCCGCGGGGATACCCGCGATCGTCTCACGGAGAGGAAGAACGGGGAGATGCTAATGTAAACAAGCATCTCCCCATTCTGCCTAGTGACAGTGTCACTGATCTCTGCTCCCTGTGATCGGGAGCGGTGATCAGTGACGTGTCACTCGTAGCCACGCCTCCTAACAGTTAGAATCACTCCCTAGGACACACTTAACCCCTTCCTAGCCAGCTAGTGGTTAACCCCTTCACTACCAGAGTCATTTTTACAGTTTTATAGCACCGATCGCTGTAAAAATGACAATGGTTCCAAAAATGTGTCAAAATTGTCCGATGTGTCCGCCATAATGTCGCAGTCACGATAAAAATCACAGATCGCCGCCATTACTAGTAAAAAAAAAAAAATATTAATAAAAATGCCATAAAACTATCCCCTATTTTGCAAACGCTATAACTTTTGCGCAAACCAATCAATAAACGCTTATTGCGATTTTTTTATTAAAAATATGTAGGATAATACGTATCGGCCTAAACTGAGGAAAAATTTGGGGGATATTTATTATAGCAAAAAGTAAAAAATAATGTTTTCTTTTTAAAAAACGTTGCTCTATTTTTGTTTATAGCGCAAAAAATAAAAACCGCAGAGGGGATCAAATACCACCAAAAGAAAGCTCTATTTGTGGGAAAAAAAGGACGTCAATTTTGTTTGGGAGCCACGTCGCACGACCGCGCAATTGTCAGTTAAAGCGACGCAGTGCCGAATCGCAAAACACGCTCTGGTCTTTGGCCAGCCAAATGGTCCGGGGCTGAAGTGGTTAGCCAGGTGGAAAAAAAGTCAATCTAGTTAAACCAATAAAAATAAAAAAAGCAGTTAACCCAGAGCGTATTTTTGTTTTCACTACAAAATTGTCTCTTTCTTTAACTTTCTCCAAACGAAAACTTTCATTTCGCAAGCAGCTGACCAAAGAGTTAAACGGAATATGTGAGCTTTATCTGCATAATATCTTTCTGGAATGGAGTGTCAGTGGGTATGAATGTAATAATTCTCAACAGGAGTTGGTCTGCACCTGCTACAATCAAACCTTGATGTGGTTCTATACCATGCGAAGAAAATGAGGATCTGGAACAATGAACGAGGCCCATTCAGGGCCCCATTGTAGCGCAATCTGCTGCTGTGACGTCTCCGGTGAAAACTCACTTTCATTTGCAGCAGCGTGGGGCTCATTTCTGATGGACAAAAGAAAAAGGAAATGAAATTGAAATGCATAAATGAACTGTGAAGTAATAATTATAATTGCTGGAAAGTTGTCAAAACGCTCCACCACCGAGCGCATATTTCTGCATCAAAAGAGCTTTTTTGTAACAAATGTCAAAAAATTCAGCACAGGCTGTTCACAGGGAACAATGGCATTAATTGGCACTGAACCTTCAAAATATACATAGAGGATATTGTTCACAGGTATCTTATCATGTAGCGGTGAGGGGTGGTCAGTAGAGTAAAATTTACAATTATCTGTTGAGCTTACTACAGCGGGATCATCTTTATCTTTCCTTTGCAGACCATAAGGGAAGCATCTGGCTTTTATCACGGGCAGGGCCGGATTTTCCACAAGGCCACCGAGGCCAGGCCTCGGGGCGGCAGTGGTGCAGGGGCGGCGCCGCATGCAGGGCTGATCTGCACGGGGTGCAGTGCACACGGGCACCAGAGAGGTGGGGGCGCTGAAGCGCCAGAGTGCTCCCTTCCTTCCTCCTTTTGTTCATTTCCAGCCGCTTACCGCCGCTGTGTTTCCTGCCCAAGCCCCTCCCCGCTCGCTCCTCCTGCCAGAGAAGGAGAGCAGCTGGCGGTAAGATCGGAGGTGGAGCGGCTGGTCTCTGTGTGGAGGGAGACCAGCGGCAGCAGCGCAGTGACATCACGGGGGGGTCCGGTCCGTGCCTGACATGTTCTCCTCCTCCTCTCTGTGTTTCACTCTGTGTGCCTGATTTGAACAACTACTCTCCAGTTTTTATGTACCCTAATGGAGGGGAGGAGTGGGGGGTCTGTACTAATGGAGGGGGAGGGTCTGTCCTGGGGGGTCTGTACTAATGGAGGGAAGGTCTGTACTAATGGAGGGGGAGGGTCTGTCCTGGGGGGTCTGTACTAATGGAGTGGGGGTCTGTACTAATGGAGGGGGGATCTGTACTAATGGAGGGGGGTCTGTCCTGGGGGGTCTGTACTAATGGAGGGGGAGGGTCTGTCCTGGGGGGTCTGTACTAATGGAGGGGAAGGTCTCTCCTGGGGGGTCTGTACAAATAAAGGGGGGTCTGTCCTGGGGGGTCTGTAGTAATGGAAGGGGGTCTGTCCTTGGTGGTCTGTACTAATGGAGGAGGGGTCTGTACTAAAGGAGTGGGGGGTCTGTCCTGGGGGGGGGGGGTCTGTACTAATGGAGTGGGGGTCTGTCCTTGGGGGTCTGTACTGGGGGGATCTGTACTAATGGAGTGGGGGGTCTGTCCTGGGGGGGTCTGTACTAATGGAGGGGGTTGGTTTGTCCTGGGGGTCTGTACTAATGGAGGGGGGTCTGTCCTGGGGGTCTGTACTAATGGAGGGGGGTTTCCTGGGGGGCCTGTACTAATGGAGGGGGGTTTTCCTGGGGGGTCTCTACAAATGGAGGGAGAGAGAGAACCCTGCTGCCCTGCGCCACCAGAGGGAAAGCCACACAGCCTAGTGCCATCCCTGGCGGAGAAAGGAATGGAGTCATTGCAGGAATACAGATCTGGGTGCTACCCAGCAGAGTCGCCACGGGCAATTTAGCGTGAGCTGACTCCTGATCAGAGGAACCGTTGCTGTATCGCTGGGTCAGGTGAGAGGGCCGATCGGCCATTATCTACTAACGTCCATAGGAACTGCAGTCTCTGACCATCTCCTGTACTATGTCTGAGGTCTCTGACCATCTCCTGTAATATGTCTGAATTCTCTGACCATCTCCTGTACTATGTCTGCAGTCTCTGACTGTCTCCTGTAGTATGTCTGCAGTCTCTGACTGTCTCCTGTAGTATGTCTGCAGTCTCTGACTGTCTCCTGTAGTATGTCTGTAGTCTCTGATCATCTCTTGTCATATGTCTGCAGTCTGTGACTATCTCCTGTAATATGTCTGCAGTCTTTGACTGTCTCCTGTATATATCTGCAGTCTTTGACTGTCTCCAGTAGTATGTCTGTGGTCATCGATAAAGGACGAGAGTGGTGGTGTGTGTGTGTGTGGGGGGGGGGGCATTGAAGGACCCGGCCTTGGGGCGGCAAAGGGAGTAAATCCGGACCTGATCACGGGGGTATACACCACGGGGTATACACCTCAAAAGGTGCCCATGCTGAGCAGATAGCAAGTTCACCCTACAGGAAAGACTGAAGTGTATTTCAACCTTAACTATGACGTTCCCTAATTTTCTCCCCTTTGGCCCGTTAAAAAAACATTGAAAGCTTTTGTTAAAAGTCTACCTAATGATTCTGCCAAAAATACAGTGAGATTGGACCTCACTATGTCATCCCTAACAGTGTTTTGTAGTCCTAAAAGACCTACTGTCCCGGGGTGACAAACCTGCCATTAATACAGTTCAGTGCGTAAGCATTGTTACCCTAGAACAGTGATGGCGAACCTTGGCACCCCAGATGTTTTGGAACTACATTTCCCATGATGCTCATGCACGCTGCAGTGTTGTTGAGCATCGTGGGAAATTTAGTTTCAAAATATCTGGGGTGCCAAGGTTTGCCATCCCTGCCCTAGAAAGTAGGTTGCTGGCAGGATCACTAATGCCGCGTACACACGAGCGGACTTTTCGACAGACTAGGTCCGACGATCTTCCCGACGGACTTTCGGCGGAGTTCCGACGGACTTTCCGAATGAACGGACTGGGCCACACACAATCACACCAAAGTCAGATGGATTTGAACGTGATGACGTACAACGGGACTAGAATAAGGAAGTTCATAGCCAGTAGCCAATAGCTGCCCTAGCGTCCGTTTTTGTCCGTCGGACTAGCACACAGACAAGCGGATTTTTCGACTGGACTCGAGTCCGTCGGAAAAATTTGAAACATGTTCTATTTCTAAAGTCCGTCAGATTTTTGGAGAGCAACGGTCCGATGGAGCCCGCACACGATCGAATTGTCCGATGGATTCGTTCCGTCGGACCTTTGCTGTCGAAAAGTCCGCTCGTGTGTACGCGGCACAAGTCAAAATAAAGGAAAATCCTGAATAAAAATATAACTACCACATCTAGGGACTGGTAAGATGTGATATACCAAACGTTACCCATATCTGTACTTGCAGGGTCTTTAAAGGGATAAAACATGGAGACACTGCATGTATTGCAGAGATGGGCTACCTGTTTTTTTGTTTTGCCCTGATGTACACTTTAAATTTTAATGCGACTTAAAGTGGTAATAAATGGAAACATACTTATCTTAGCTCCAATGACCCGATGCAAGCAAGGTCCCTCACCGTCACTGGAATATTTTCCCAAGCTTCTTCTGAGTGCCAGTCTTGGACCGCCTTGATTGGCCAGTGCAGGGTGAATGTAATTCCTGTGCATGCGCAGGAGTGCAGTCCTCCCGGCACAGAGGTAGTGTGCCAGAATGTAAACTGAGCAGTGCACAGAGGTGTATTTAGGTTTAGTGCTGCCCTAGGCCTGACTAAACTTGTGCACCCCCTAATTTAAATATGAACCACCCCTTGCTGTCAATGTCACGCCCCTTCCTGTTTAAGAGCCGCCCTGTCATCCCTTCCTCTTTAGGCTCCACCTTTTCCTCTTAGAGACCCACCTCTGCCTCTCTGTACATTAAAAGTGGGTACCAAGTGCAGCCCATCAGTTCCCATCAAGGCAGCCTCATCAGTGCCTATCAATGCAGCCTCATCAGTGCCCATCAAAGCAGCCTCATTAGTGCCCTTCAGCACAGCCTCACCAGTGCCCATCAATGCAGCCTCACCAGTGCCCAGCAATGCAGCCTCATTAGTGCCCTTCAGTGCAGCCTCACCAGTGCCCATTAATGCAGCCTCACCAGTGCCCATCAATGCAGCCTCACCAGTGCCCATTAAAGAGGAAGTAAAGCCAAACTAATAAAAAAAATAGACCCTGCAAGGCAAAGGCATAATGAGCTAGTATGCATAGCATACTAGGAAGCACAGGGAGAGGTTTGTTTACACATACCTCTCCCCGATCTTCAGCTCTGTGACTCGATCGCGGTACACCAGCGGCGATCGGGTACTCTGGTCCCACAGCCGCGTTCACAGAGATCAGGACTGGGTCGTGAGTGGTCCCACGGCTGGGATCTTAAAGGACAACATACCTGTACGCTGATGTGCCCAGCCGTGCCATTCTGCCGACGTATATGTGCAGGAGGCGGTCCTTAAGCGGTTAATGACCCGTTCACCCACTTAACACAACCTCTGACTGCTGGGAAGTCATTTATTCAGTGGCTGTATTGTTACCACAACCAAATGTGACTCGTTGGGGCTCGTTGGTTGCTAGGATGCTGGAGGTTGTTGGCGTCCTAGCAACCAATGACTCATCCCTTTCCCCATTTAGAAGCTGGCTTGGAGATTCTCAGGCCGCGACCTGAGCCTAAACAAAGGGGCCAAAGATGCTGGCTCATGTCATTGACTAACTTTGGCCATGACTCATAGTTAAGTAAAACATATATTCGTTATGTGTAATGTTTGGAGCTGCAAAGCTGAACTTAGACTCTAAAATGGCTCATGCTTGGCTGGAAGCCCTTGCACCTTTTCTGCTTTTTCAACTATTAAGTTGTTTGCAGATACTCCTGTGGTTGTGTGATCTTTAAAAAGTCAGAAAGATAGTGATCAATATGTTTCATATCAGTACAACTGTTTGCTGACAAAATGCTTCATCTATCCCAAAGCACCAGGAGAAATTAAAAAATCAAATATAGTTTTATGAGCCACTGGCTGCAAGCCAACACACAGTGATACCAGCCCAGCCGGGTGCTTAATTATTATGTCCATTAGCTTGTCATTAGCTTATCATTTACATACCTTATGTGTGTGTTCCTCTGAAGAATAGAAAATAATAACACTCTGTGCAACAAAAACATTAGTGGCCAAGCCGCAAACGACAGCAAAATCATTGTTAGCTCCGTAATTGCTTAACATTTTCATAGTGCCACCTGTGGTACTTCTACGGATCGATCAATTTTTCCAAATTTTATCAGATGAACTTGAAAGCTGATTTAGACTCGTCAAAGATGGACAAAAAGTTGACGAAATAACCACTTGGTCCCACTGTGTGATGATAGTGCCACACTCAAACCCGTGCAAGTTACAAATGAACTGTGGGCACTAAACTATCATAACTACACTTGATTGCATGTCCTCCTAACCACTCCTGGATGTCCCAGAGGCCCAAGAAGGCATACATAGTACCTAGTGATCTGCTGTGAAAAAACAGAAGCACATTCTTGACTCAACTAGGTGCTAGGATGAAGGAACTCCCATGCATACAGTATGTGTAAAAGTTACATAATCCAGCCCAGCCAATCAAGATAGCTGTAGACTCTGAACCCAGAAGAAGCCAAGGAGAATGTGTCATTAGAGGAGAGGACATGACCTGTGTAGCCTAGATAATACCATAAGCTAAATATCCCCCTATATTATACCAGCCCCTAAAATAAAAGACCACAACTTTAATTGGAGTTAACTGGCCGCAAGGCCGTACTTTATTAACCAAACCAAAATAAACTCCAATTTTATTTAAATATAAATAACGTATAAATTAACCAATATAAATACACAATAACATAATTTGAAACAACATGTTTCAACCCACCCTGTTGGTCAGTGACGGAGCTACTTGCATATAGCAAACACCCATGATATGGATAGATATCCAAAACTACCACCAGGGGGCACTGCAGGATTTTACCGAACCCACATAGGTCTATTTCTGTACCGCCCTGAGACCATTACCTTACCCACAGTGCAACAACCAGAGTAAACATCAACAACGTTTGATGTACTCAAAGGAGGGGCCATATATTGATGAGCCCCCCACCCACTTCAACCAGAGTAATCATCAACACCGTTTGATGTACTACAAAGGAGGGGCCATCTACTGATGAGCCCCCCACCCACTTACCACCTGTTTACATGCTTCCGCCACTGACCAACAATCAACACGCCACCCACACATGCTGCTGTGATGACCATAATGCCAAAACGATCCTGAAACGACAAGAAAATTAGTACCTCCAAGGATTACATAAAAAACTTCCATAACTAATACCCATAACCAAAAAAGGGAGGGTGGGTGGGGAAAAAAACCTGCCTCCTCGTGTTCTCCTTCCTGCAAACTGATCTTCCTTTGCTCCGCCCCCACCTTTATACAGCCACTCCCCTGTGCTTGCTCAGCCCTCCCCTAGCAAACCACAACCCCCATTTAACCCTGCATATAGTAAACTATACACACAGTCATGTCCAGCCCTGCATTACCATTCCCCTGTGGTGCATTCTCATTACAGGCTTCTCTGAATTGGAAGTTCCATTTTAGGTAGGATTCCAATTCCTACATTCTCTAAACAGAGATAGACTACCATGTCCCCCTAAATCCATGCCATGCTTACAGTATATCAGCCAAAGCTCCCTTTAACTACACAACAAGGGACCTTTCACCAATAGTTCACTTGTCAGGGGTGGTTTGACTGAAGTTAAGGTCCTGTTTGTCTGATTCGCCAATAGAGCAGGTTCCATCACTGCTACCTTAAATTACAAGGATTTAGCAAGTGGGGCAGACAGGTGCAGGAGATGACCAGCAGGATTAAAACTAGAACTGCATACTAATGCCGCGTACACACGATCGGAAATGCCGCCAGCAAAACTCTGATGAGAGCTTTTTGTCGGAAAATACGACCGTGTGTATGCTTCACCGGACTTTTGCTGGCAGAATTCCATCCAGCAAAAGATTGAGAGCAGGTTCTCGATTTTTCGGTCGGAAAAAGTTCCTATCCGAAAATGCAATCGTCTGTATGCAATTCGGACGCGCAAAAAAACATGCATGCTTGGAAAAATTTTTACGCAATTCTCGGAAGCATTGAACTTCATTTTCTTGGCTCGTTGTAGTGTTGTACGTCACTGCGTTCTTGCCGGTCGAAAGTTCAGAGAACTTTTGTGCGGCCGTGTGTATGCAAGACAAGCTTGAGCGAAATTCCGTCGGAAAAACCATCCAAGATTTTTCAGATGGAAATTCCATTCGTGTGTACGCGGCATTAGCCAGCTTTATTTCTTTCAGACCCCTTTCATACTGGGGTGGTACCGGCGCTAACGGTAAAGCTCCTCTAATTTTAGCGGCGCTTTACTGCTGTTATAGCTGCGCTTTTATAGCAGTGTATGCAAGCCAAGCTTGAGCGGAATTCCAAGGCTTTTCCGACGAAAATTCCGCTCGTGTGTACGCGGCATTAGCCTGTTTTGCACTGCCATACTTTGATTGTGTGAGTATAAACTTTATAATTTACTGTAGGGGCATTGAGGGGTTTTTGAAGAACGTACCTGGTCTTGATGTCAAAAGGGTTGGGAACTATTGCTGTAGATCATGGCTATGTTTTTTTTGTTTTGTTTTAAACCACCCCTTTCCAATACTTTATCAAGTCAGAGGCAGGGGCGGACTGACCGTTCGGCCACTCGGGCACTTTCCGAAGGCCCCCAGGCCACTAGGGGGCCCCGTCAGGGTTGCCAGCCTCAGTAAAACCAGGGACAGTATGTAAAAATATGTGTTTTTTTTTTTTACATCTGTTTCTGAAATGTCCCTTACCGACATCCTTTTGGTCTAAAAATCCAGAGATTATAGCTGCCCCGCCTCTCCAGTACCTTCTCAGCCAATAGAAACATGTCTGTGTATACTGTGTGTAAATGTATGTGTATACTGTGTGATTATATACTGTGTGGCCCCATAATCTCTGATTGCCTGGGGGCTCCATAATCTCTAGACATGTGCAATTCGTTTCGTTTTTTTTTCGTTTTTCCTTAAAATTCGTTATATTCGTTCATTCGTTATCGTACAAATGAACGAACGATTCGCTAAAAATTTTAACGAATAACGAATGTTCGAATCGAACGAATCCGAAAAACAACGAAAATCCGAAATAACCAAATTAGAAACAACGAAACTACGAAAGAAGAAAATCCGAAAAAACGAAAACAGGAACAACGAAAATCGAAATGAACGAAAAAATTTGTACATTCGTAACTTTTTTTTTTGTTGAATTCGTAATTTTCCGTGTCCCTTACAATGGCGCTGCTTAATGTGCTTCGAATGGATTGAACGAAAAAATTCGAATATTCGTAATTTTTTGTTTTCCGATTCGTAATTTTCCGTGTCTCTTACAATGGCGCTGCTTAACGTGCTTCGAATGGATTGAACGAAAAAATTCGTACATTCGTAATTTTTTTTTTTCGATTCGTAATTTTCCGTGTCTCTTACAATGGCGCTGCTTAACGTGCTTCGAATGGATTGAACGAAAAAAATTCGTACATTCGTAATTTTTTTTTTTTTTCGATTCGTAATTTTCCGTGTCTCTTACAATGGCGCTGCTTAACGTGCTTCGAATGGATTGAACGAAAAAATTCGTACATTCGCAACTTTTTTTTTTTTTTTTTTTCCGATTCGTAATTTTCCGCGTCTCTTACAATGTAATAATAGCATACACATTACATAAAATTATGAATTATGCTCCGATTACGAATCTACGAAAACAATGTTACGAAAGTACGAATAAATCAATCTAACGTAAGTACGAATGTAACTAAATCTACGAAAATACGAATGCGTACGAATTTCGAATAAACGAAAATTAAACTAACGGAAAAACGAATCCACGAAAAAATAACTCTTACGAAAATACGATTCGTTACGAATACGAACACCGACGACTTACGAAATTACGAATCGTTACGAATCAACGGAAACGAAAGAAACGAAAATAAACAAATTTTTGTATTGTGCACATGTCTAATAATCTCCTATTGCCCGGGGGGCCCTATGAGTTGTCAGTCCGCCCCCCGGTCAGAGGAACAAATGTCAACAATATTCCTGCATTACTACTCCAGCGCACTTATCTGTTTTTTCCCACAATATTCTGATACTGGATATTTTATCTTCACTGACTTTCAGAAACGAACAAGCTGTAGCTCATTGCATCATACCCAACCTTATCGCCAAATGACCATGGCTTTCTTGTGATAACATTGTTCATCTTATGTCCCATAGCGGATACATTCTCTGCACAGGAAGAGGACCTGTCTCAGCCATGTGTCCATATGAGATAAGTCACCTCTAATTGAAGACACATGTAAGCCGCGGTGTATCACTTCATCACGAAAGGGAATACCGTATTTCGACCAACTGGCAAGGGAAACGGCTCAAAGAAATTCATTTTAGATTCACTGCGTTTTTTGTTTCAACAACAAAAAAAAAAAAAATTAGGAGAGGAAGATTGTTGACGGGGTTATTTCCTGAGACAGCAACATTTTATTTTCTGCCTGAGCTCAACTGTCTTATCCACTTAGAGTGGTCCTCGTGATGGAACTAGAATTAATATGTCCTGTCACCAATGAATCAGGTATAGAGCATACTTCTATGTACAATATACCGTGACACATGTTCCACGCAAATCTCTTTTTTCTCTAATTCTTTTTGACTGGGTACTTCTCTGGTTATGCATTATAATATGAAACTATGGGATATAAAATGTTGTAAAAAAAAATAAAAAATCAGAAAGGAAATCCACTAAGCCCCCGTACACACGGTCGGAATTTCCGACCACAAAATCCATCTGATTTTGTCCGACACTGGTGTTGCATACACACGGTCGGACAAAGTTGTCGGAAAATCCGATCATTCTGAACGTGGTGACGTTCGTTGCGTACGACGGAACTACGTAGAGGCTAGTAGCCAATAGCTTTGGTCTCGTAATTTGATCTGAGCATGCGTGGCACTTTGTCCGTCGGAAATTCTCTACACGCGATCGGAAAAAGTCAGTTCGGATTTTGTTGTCGGAAAATTTAAGAGCAGGATCTCAAATTTTTTCCGTCGGAATTTCCGACAGAAAAAGTCAGATGGAGCCCACACATGGGTGGATTTTCCGACAACATGGTTCGATCGGACATTTTCCGTCGGAATTTCCGACCGTGTAATACGTTATTGGTATGTTTTTCATCTTATGTAAGCAAGTGCAGTTGTTTATGACGCGGAAGAATTGAAGCTACATTTTTTATCAGATATATTTTTTTACCACCAATTTTTCATACATGTAAAAATTTGTTACCAAAATTTGTTACCCATATTAAAGTGGTGTTTCCCCCAAAAAATAAAAAATTGCTTAAAATTCCTAAAAATATAAAAAAAAAAAATTATTGGAATTTTTTTTTAACTCAACTCTAAATGCCTGTTGCTAGGGGGTCCCTCGTAGTCTGCCTCCTTAAGTGCCCGAGCACTGACATCACTTCCCCCTCGGCGCAGTCAGTCATCTGGAACACGTGACAGGTCCCAGATGACTATGCGCCGTATCACGGCGCGCAGCGCCTCTTGCGCATTCGCAGTGGGTGCCCGGCTGTGAAGCCACAGCCAGGTGCCCACAGTAAGACCCCTTTCACACTGGGGCGTTTTTCAGGCGTTTTTAAGGCATTTTTCAAGGGGCTTTAACGTTAAAAAAGCACCTGTAAAGTGCTTGAAAGAAGCCTCATCTGCAATTCCAATTTGAAAACCCAAGTGCTTTAAGAGCCCTTTCACACTGCCAGCTGCCGAAAAACGATTGTAAAGTGCCGCTTAAACTAGTGGTGCTTTACCAACACTTTTCGAGCGCTAGTGGGGTGCTTTTAACCCCTGCTAGTGGCCAAACACAGGGTTAAAAGAGCCCACAAAGCCGGGCCTCTACTGCAACTGTCTTCAGTTCCTGCTTGTTCGTGGGGCTTTTTCCCTTCAGCTTTGTCTTCAGCAAGTGAAATGCATGCTCAATCAGTTTCAGGTCAGATGATTGACTTAGCCATTGCATAACATTCCACTTCTTTCCCTTAAAAAACTCTTTGGTTGCTTTCGCAGTATGGTTTGGCTCATTATCCATCTGCACTGTGAAGCGCCATCCAATGAGTTCTGAAGCATTTTGCTGAATATGAGCAGATAATATTGCCCGAAACACTTCAGAATTCATCCTGCTGCTTTTGTCAGCCGTCACATCATCAATAAATACAAAAGAACCAGTTCCATTGGCAGCCATACATCCCCACACCATCCCCATGCGTCAGAGGGGGGCGGGATCACCAGGTGGCCCGCCCTCCGTTATAAAAGACCTGTCAGACGAAGCGAAGCCTCACACAGCGGGAGCCTCCCATTGCGCGGAGTGGCCCGACACAGAAGAAGAGATGCCGATGCCGTGGAAGAAGATGCCGGGCGAGAAGACCAGAGCAAGAAGAAGTGGATCGGAGGAAGAAGATGGAAGAAGAAGATGGAATTAGATGGAAGAAGAAGATGAAGAAACCGAAGGATGAAGAAAGGAAGAAGGAAGAAGACCAGAAGAAAGAAGATGAAAGAAGACTTTAATAAAGGAATTGTCAAAGACCGTCTCCTGTCATTTTTAACATTTTTGTCACTTTTTTGGTGAAATGGTAAGGGTACTCCTTTACCTGGGGGAGGCCAGGATCTGGGGGTCCCCTTTATAAGGGGGGCTTCCAGATTCCGATAAGCCCCCCGCCCGCAGACCCCCACAACCAACGGCCAGGGTTGTGGGGACGAGGCCCTTGTCCCCATCAACATAGGGACATGGTGCTTTGAGGGGTCACGGTCCCCCAAAGCATCCTCCCAATGTTGAGGGCATGTGGCCTGGTACGGTTCAGGAGGGGGGGGGCCTGCCAGGTTGCGTGCTCGGATAAGGGTCTGGTATGGATTTTGAGGGGGACCCCAGGCCTTTTTTTTTTTTTGGCGCAGGGTTCCCCTTAATATCCATAGCAGACCTGAAGGGCCTGGTAATTAAATTTGGGGGAACCCCCACGCTTTTTTTTTTTTTTATCAATTACTTTTTTTTTATCAATGACTTTCAGTGAATGACTGTTCTCTGTATTACGGGAGCCGACAATTCATTCAATTCGCAAGTGATTTTTACTTTTTTTTTAGCTTTTTTTTCCTGCACTTTGTGCAGGGACAGTTCTAAGCATGGGAAACATGCACCCTTTTACAGGCATACTATAGACACCCCCCAGGTACGAAATTTAAAGGAATATTACACTTTTATTGTTTCACTTTAAGCATTATTAAAATCACTGCTCCCGAAAAAATGGCCGTTTTTAAAAGTTTTTTTTGCATTGATACATGTCCCCTGGGGCAGGACCCAGGTCCCCAAACACTTTTTATGACAAACACTTTTTTAAAAATCAATGACTTCAATGACTGTTCTCTGTATTATGGGGATGGGAGCCGACAATTTATTATAGCCGTTCGGGTCCCTATTGACTTCAATGGGGTTCGGGGTCAAGTTCGGGTCAAGTTCGGTCCGGAACCCAAACTTTTTTCCAAAGTTCGGCCGAACCTGCCGAACCCGAACATCCAGGTGTCCGCTCAACTCTAATTATGAGCAGTTTCTTTCCTTCTCCATACTCTTCTCATCCCATCACTCTGGTACAAGTTGATCTTGGGCTTGTCTGTCCATAGGATGTTGTTCCAGAACTGTGAAGGCTTTTTTAGATGTTGTTTGGCAAACTCTAATCTGGCCTTCCTGTTTTTGAGGCTCACCAATGGTTTACATCTTGTGGTGAACTCTCTGTATTCACTCTGGTGAAGTCTTCTCTTAATTGTCGACTTTGACACACATACACCTACCTCCTGGAGAGTGTTGTACACATACACCTACCTCCTGGAGAGTGTTCTTGATCTGGCCAACAGTTGTGAAGGTTGTTTTCTTCACCAGGGAAAGAATCCTTCGGTCATCCACCACAGTTGTTTTCCGTGGTCTTCCGGGTCTTTTGGTGTTGCTGAGCTCACCGGTGCGTTCTTTCTTTTTAAGGATGTTCCTAAAGCCCCATACACACGGTCGGACAATCCGCGGACCAGGTCGGTCGGACTTTGTCCGTCGTACTTTGTCCGATGTTGGTGTTGCGTACACACGGTCGGACTACGTTGTCGGAATATCCGGTCTGCAAGAACGTCGTGACGTAAGTCGTCGTCCACGAGATTACAAAAGGGAAGTTCAGCACCACGTCAGGCACCCGTTGGGCTCCTTCTGCTGATCCCGTGTTTATCGCGAGTTAGTGGAAGTTTGGTGACTTAAGATTCGCGCTTCTCAGTTTTCTGACTCAGATCGTTACTGCTCTTCAGTTTGTGCTTGTCGTGCGTATCTGTTTACTAGTGCGTGTAGTCAGTTCGCATTTGTTGGTCATTGCGGCCTATATCTTGATATAGGACGCTTTGAACTGCACTGCTTATTGTCTGCTCGTTGCTGGTATTCATTTCGTTCTTTCAGGCCTTGCTGTTTATCGGTGCTTTCTGTTTGTCCGTTCTGACCAGCCGACCTTTTGTGACCTTCTGAGCGATGTTTCCCGTGCGTACTCGTCGCCGAGTTCGTGCTGTACGCGGAATTGGTGTCGGGCTTTTAGCTTTGAGCCAAGACCCGTCCATGAACATAGTGACGAGGAGTATGTGGACCAAGAATTGGTTGCTTCAGCGTGACCAGTTCTCGCACATGCCTTTGCTTCGTGAGATCCGGGAGAATAATCCTGATGATTTCAGGAACTTTCTCAGGATGACGGACCCCGATTTTCACCGTCTTTTGGCCTTGCTGACCCCCTTTATCAGCCGGCAGGATACCTGCATGAGACAAGCCATTACTCCGGAGCAGAGGCTTGTTGCTACGTTGAGGTACTTGGCGACAGGGAGAAGTCTTCAGGATTTGAAGTTCTCTTCAGGTATCTCTCCCCAGGCCCTGGGAATCATTATTCCAGAGACCTGTTCTGCCATCATCGAGGTCCTGCAGGAGGACTATATTAAGGTAACATTTCTACTTTACTATTCCCTTCTATGTATGCTCTGTTTGCTAATGACTTGTATTTTTGACCTCCTTCCCTAATTACCATGATTGCAATATGCTCTAATATGCTGTGCCCCTTTTCTCCTTCATGCATTTTTCCCTTCACTTACCTCCCCAGCATGCTCTTCTGCCCCAATAGACACCTATGGCCTAGTCACTTAAGCAATGTCTTTTGTCTGCTGCATAGTATTGTTTGCCCCAAAACACCCCCTAAAATATGCACAAATGTTTGCTGTGTGGTTTACTTCATGTAGAGCCCCCTTTTTTTTTTCTTTTGGTGGGGGGGGGGGGGGGGGAACTCATTAGGAACCCCCTCCCCCAACTGCTCTGTCAGATGGTACCAATCCTTTATCTGCTGGCTTTCCCAAGGTCCATACACACTATATACCTACCTCTTTATAGTGCGCATCTTTAGGGATGAATTCAGCAAAGCATGTAGTGCAAGGGGCTGCCTCCATACATTCCATTTCCTATTTTTTTGTCTTCTTTCCCTCCTATTAGCTTGCTTGGTAATTTAATAATGTCACACTGTGCCTGCCTTTTTTTGGGGGGGGGGGGGGGGGTTGAAATGTTATTTGATCTTTCCTGTGGCCTGCCAATAGTGTTAAGTACAGAGGGTCTGGCCAAACTAGCCCACATTATTGAGCCATTTGCCAATCAATGAAGTGCAGAGGGTTAGCTGTCCACCACCCCCCCCCCAAAACCCCTAGTTATTGCCAATGGCCCATCAGAAGTGGGGGGATTGATGGGGGGGTGAGTAATCTGTGAAGGGGAGCCTCTACTTTTCTGTGCAAATACTTTCCAGCCTCCAATTTTATACAATGCTCTTGTTCCAAGATGTTGATTGTCTAATCTGTTTTCAATGTTTAGGTGCAAAGTGACTAATTTTTTTTTTCTTGTTTCACTCCACAGTTCCCTTCCACGCCACAGGAATGGCAGACTGTGGCCTCCCACTTTGCCAGCCGTTGGGACTTTCCTAACTGCGGAGGGGCAATTGATGGGAAACACGTCCGCATCGTCCCACCGCCCAACTCGGGGTCCTACTATTATAATTATAAAGGGTTTAATAGTGTAGTGATGTTGGCGGTGGTGTCGGCAACATACAAGTTTATGTATGTGGACGTGGGGATGAACGCCCGGATATCGGATGGTGGGGCCATTACGCACACGGAGTTCTACTGGCGTCTCCAAAGTGGCAGTCTGTGCTTGCCACCTCCAGAGGAGAATGCCGAAGGACTCCCCTTCGTCTTTGTCGCAGATGAAGCGTTTGCGTTGACTCCCCATGTGATGAGGCCGTTCCCGATGAGGACCCTCACCCCGGACCAGAGGGTCTTCAACTACAGGCTGTCCAGAGCCAGAAGAGTTGTGGAGAACGCTTTTGGCATCCTGGCCAGCCGCTTCCGCCTGTTCCTGACGGCATTTAACTTGGTGGAATACAAACTCAACCACATAGTTCTTGCCTGTTGCATATTGCACAACTTCCTCAAAAGACATAACAGGAACTATGTGGTGCCCGTTGGCCCAGATGTGGAGGGCCCTCCAAATGCCGAACTCACAGCCCTTCGAGTGGCACGTCCAGGCTTGCCCCCTCTAAATGCCCGTGTGGTCCGGGACCAATATATGCAGTACTTTGTGGGTAGGGGGGCCATTGCTCTGCCTGACGATGTGTGAGAGGCATTTTTTTATAAATCTGATATTTTAACCAACCTATGATTTCTTGTCATTTCAGTCTTCTTTTTAGCTTATTTTACTTTGACATTTTTTCCCTTTGCCTTCGACAGTGGGAATGCACTTTCTGGGCAAAAGGAGGTAACAGTCTCTTCTTCCCAAAAAGATTATTCTCATGTTGTGTGTTTGCTACCTAATCTTTGTTCTAGAGAAGGTTTGTACTGCATAACTGACACACAAAATACTCCTTTTCATCACCAGGTCTGACATGTGTGTATTCTCCAAAATGCTGTGCTCCGTGTTTTCGTACAAAGCACTGTGGGTGTCATTTACATAAGTCAAATCCGCTATGCTCTACAAGTGCATTGAAAAAGTTCACAGGGAAAGAAAATTGGAGTGCAAAGTGGATTTGCCTTTAGTAAATAACACCCATTGCCCCCCATATCCTTTTCATTTTACATACATAATGCATTGTGTTTTTTAAATAAGGAAGCCACACATTTAGAAAAATAAAAGTTTACTAGGAAAACATTCCCAAGTGCGTTTACAATCTTCACGCCAAAACTGACAACATCTTGGTTATTTACAACATTGTTTACAAACATTCCGCAATTGGTAAAACCAGGCATGGAGCAAAACAGAACCTAGGAACTTGGAAAGTTCAACTTTGTAAAGTGAAGACAAGATCAGACATGACTATATGTTCAAAGTGTGTTTGATCTTGCCTACATCACATGGGGGGGTCACCCCCGAAAAGTGGAAATTTGGAACATGCACACAATTTGGGTCTGAAAATGGTCATTAGATGGGAAAACACATGCCTAGAAGCTTCAAAAGTGCCATTTTCCATCATGGGGATGAATGGACGTTTTTTGGGGGTGCAACCCCTTCACCACAACCACTTTCGTAGTTCGTAAAGTGTTTGCACCCCCAAAAAAACATTGCCATTCATCCACCATGGTGGGAGCTAGCACATGTGGACACAATGTGTGCATGTTCCAAATTTCAGACAGTATTTAAGTTGCAAATGTGTTCAGAAGCAGGCACAAATGTGTGTTAATTACTTGGTGCGTTTTCATATTTTTCCTAAAACATCAATGATGTTCTTCAATTTTTGTTGAACATCATTGATGTTTTGCTTTATGTAATCTAGATCTCGATTGCAGACCATTATCTCTCCGATGAGTACGTGGGCACTCTCTGTGGTAAAGTGCGATTTTTCTTCCACAACATCCACGTCACCTAAAAACCACAAACAAACAAAAATGGGGTGTTGGAAATGAGGCAGCCATACATGGATTAGCTTACCAGTAGCTGTGTTCTCCCACACTCACCTGTTGTGGTGACAATTTCTCCAAGTTCGATGATCTCCTTCCTCCTCCTCCTCCTCCTCTGCTTCTGCTCTTTCCCCTTTTTTGGGAGGTGTTGGTTTGGGGGTTTCCTCAGACGGCCCAAGTTTTCGCTCCCCTATGAGAATGTCCAAAAGGAAGATTTAGCAACACAAGCTATTGAGGGCAGAAATAGGAAATGACAAACATTGCTTGAAAGTGACGGACACTATTTTAGTTTGGCCAGTTACAAATGTCAACTACATGAATGTAGTCACTTTGTAAAGGTGCTAAACTGACTAGCTTTTTGGTAGAAGTTTGTGTGATGGAGACCCCCCTCTAGTATCCACTGGAGCACATGTGTGGAAAAGCATAATAAAAAGGGGGTTTGGGTGTCCCAGCACTAGTGCTCTAGAGTCCAGATGGGTAAACAGCTACTGAGTGACCTCTCCTTTACATTGAATAAATTGGCTTTACATTCTTGATGACATTTCTAGTGAGAACAAACTTCCTTTCCCCAAAAAAAACACCAAACATCGTATTATAAGTGGCCGAACGATCGAGGTTGCGTACGATCGAATGGACACACACACGATCATGACAGTGGCAGAAAGATCGAGGCTGAGTACGATCGAATGCACAGACGAACATGAAAGTGGCCATTTTGGAATGTACAACTTTGTAAAAATCAAACCACAATGGAGCAGTATGCAAGCAAGAAATCAAACACAAAACACAACTACTTACTTTTTTGAAGAATTCTCTTGATCTTTCTGTACTGATCGGCCTCCCTCAGTTTCAGGTCTGACCAGCGTTTCCTCAGTTGCTCCTTGGATCGTTGTACCCCAAAATGATTGTACAGCCTTCTCACAACTTTAGACATGATCTTGGCCTTGCGGACATTGGGGTTGAGGTAAGGCCCATACTTCCCATCATAGTCGCTCCTCTTTAATATGTCCACCATCTCCAACATTTCTCCAAATGACATATTGGAGGCCTTGAATTTCAGGCTCCGGGATCGGGACGTTTCTGCCTCCGGACTTTCCTCGTCCTCCTCCTCGTTGGTGGGATATTTGTGGCGCACCTGCTGTGTCCCCGCCATGTGCTCTCCCCACTACGCCGTAAAGAGAAGGGGTGGGGAATAGACGAGAAAGATCGTCAGGGGCGGGCGGAGTTTGAAGCATGCGCAGTGTATATAAAACGTCACACGCCTGTGTCGTAGCCACGATCTGGGAGACGAGGGGAGAGAAAGCTCACACGAGACGATCGCTACAAACGAAGGTACAATTTGACGTTGGTACATAACTAGCCTAGACTGATTAGAACTTGAGGCTTCTTTATGGAGAAGATTAGGAGAGTTTAGGCTGACATTATTTATATTGTTTTGTGTGGCGTTGTGTCTTGCAGAGGTGATGGATGCCTTCTACAACGTGAGCTTTCTCCCACACTTCATTGATAAATACCGGCAATTCCCCCTCTTATGGCAGGCAAAACATAGGGATTATAGCAACAGACCAAAGAGGTACGCAGCCCTGCTGAAACTGGTGGCATTTGTAAAGCCTACCCTGCCCATGGCAACCGTCGCAAACTTAAAAGTGAAGATCACCAACATGAAGACTACCTATTTCCGGGAGCGCAATAAGGTCCTGAAGTCACAAGCATCTGGAGCTGCAGCAGCTGATGTCCATGTCCCCACGCTCTGGTACTATGAGAGGCTCCACTTTCTCAAAGACCAGGCTACTGTCAGGAAGTCACTCTCGACTCTTCCTTGCACGCGTCCTTCCACGCACGCCACCCCGCGTGAGGCTTCCGAGGACCAACCTGGGCCTTCCAGTCAGGAATATGTGCAGGTGCCCAGCTTGTTCCAGGTATAGTAGTTTTGGAACCAGTTTGTTGAATAATGAATGATGTTCAGTTAATTCAGGATCCCCAATTGCTTATTTGCTAACGTGATTGACATATCAACAGACAGTGGTGTGGGAGACATTTTTGGGAAGAATCTAAACTGCAGGGCTGAGAATTGTATGGTTTTGTATTTGAAAACATTTTGCAACAGTCACTAGATGAGAATTGTGTGTGTTTGATGAACAAATAACTGAAACTATGTCCCTTTTTCATACACAGGAAGACCTCAGCCAGGAGGTGGCTGTGGAAGGTGGCAGTCAGGAGGAGGCAGGGGGTAGTGGCAGCCAACAGGGGGGTAGGCGTAGGAGCCTGACTGTCTCCCAAGTCTCTCCCCTCCGCCTTCCCTACAGAAGGGCGAAAAACATGGGGGAGGTGGGAGAGTCAGCGCTCCAGCTGATAAAAGATGCCTCAGCCTCCCTCTATGCCACACCCACCTACGAGGAGGCCTTTGCCTCCTTGGTTACAAGTAAATTTACGGGTATGGAGGCGGGGCAACGCAGCATGTGTGAGGAGGTCATCCTCAAAATAATAAATGAGGGGATGGCTGGGGAGATGACTCCCCTCACACATGTTTGCGAGAGTGACCTTGCTCCGCCTCCTCCTCCTCCTTCTGCCACCCCACCAGCACCAGCACCACGGCGTGGAAGGAAGCGTACAAGGAAGACAAGAGAGTGACGACCTGGATTCAGTCTGGTCTGAGAGAAGATGGAGCCTCTCGTAGTACCAGAGCCTGGGGACCTAGATGGCATCTGCTGCAGTTCCGGATGTTTTGGACTTCAGGACCAGATTGCGCTCCCTTATTATTTAGATAGGTAGTCTTCATGCCCCCAATTGTTTAAGTATGTAAAATGATGGTTGCCATGGGTGTCCAAGGCTTTGCAAATTCCCCAAGTTTCACCATGGCTGCGTTCCTCTTTGGTCTGTTGCTGAGACCTAAATAAAGGTTTTTTTGATTTGAAATAATCATTGACTATTGTGTTTTACTTTTCTACAATGACAGTTTTTCTTTGAGTAGGCAGGTACATTTCACTAATCCTAAAGTAGAATTAACAAGGGGCACCAACAACCAACAAACTCCTAGTAAATGTAAGCAAGAAATACAAATGTTAATAATGTGGTTTTGCTAAGTTGAGACATACAAACCCCCTCCAAAAAAAAAAAAAAAATCTCCTTCAAATATGTATTCCCCAAAAAAAAAAAAAAAATCTGGGTAAAAAAATAAGAAAGATTGTATTACGATCTGAGTAAAAATAAACATGTAGTGTATAAATGCTGCAAAGTAATAAAGAAGTAAGTTTGTGAGAAGTGCGGGTGAATAGGAGCAGCTAAAAGATGTCATTCTTGTTGCATTGTAAAGAAAAAGAGAATGCGCTGCATTAAAGACATTTTAACATTGCAGCGTGACGAATGTGCTGTGTCGATTAGGAAAGGTAGTTTTACCTGACCGAGCGCTTCCGTCACAGAATTTCTTCTGAGCATGCGTAGCACTTTGTCCGTCGGACAAGCGTACACACGCTCGGATTTGGTGTGATCGGACCGGGTTGACGGCAAATCTTTCCAGCAGGAGATAAGACTTTGTCCGACGGACAAAAAGTCCGACGAACACTGTCCGATGGTGCATACACACGGTCTGATTTTTTAACAACCTTGTCCGATCGGACCAAATTGATGAAAAAGTCCGACCGTGTGTATGGGGCTTAAGAGCTTTCTTTTGGTGGTATTTGATCGCCCTGCGGTTTTTATTTTTTGCGCTATAAACAAAAGAAGAGCAACAATTTTGAAAAAAAACACAATATTTTTTTACTTTTTGCTATAATAAATATCCCATTTTTTTTAAAAAGAAAAATTTTTTTCCTCAGTTTAGGCCGATAAGTATTCTTCTACATATTTTTGGTAAAAAAAATCGCAATAAGCGTATATTGATCGGTTTGCGCAAAAGTTATAGCGTCTACAAAATAGGGGATAGATTTATTGAATTTTTTTTTTTTTTTTTTACTAGTAATGGCGACGATCTGCGATTTTTTTTCGTGACTGCGACATTGCGGCGGACACTTCGGACACTTTTGACACATTTTTGGAACCATTCACATTTACACAGCGATCGTTGCTATAAAATTGCAATGATTACTGTGTAAATGTGACTGGCAGGGAAGGGGTTAACACTAGAGGGCGCTGGAGGGGTTAATGTGTGTCCCTATAGGAGTGATTCTAACTGTAGGGGGAGGGGACTCAAGGGAGAAGACCGATCATGTGTTCCTCCGTACTGGGATCACATGATCGGTCTCCTCCCCGCTGACAGGACGTGGAGCTGTGTGTTTACACACACAGCACCACGGTCCCGCCCGGTCCCGTTGTTTTAACGGGCAATCGCGGGTGCCCGGCGGACATCGCGGCCGCCGGGCACTCGCACCGGGTCCCGAGCGATGCCGCGGGCGCGCGCGCGCGCCCCCAGGCGGCCGGGAATCCGAGGACGTCATATGACGCCCACCCAGGATGGTAGATCCACCTTGTGGGCGTCATATGACAATACGCGGGTATTGAAGTGGTTAAGGATTGGTCTTGACAATGTAGGTTTATTGCCCTCTGGACTTTGGCTTCAGCCCAGCCAGTATGAAATACACCCCAGGCATCTCATGTAGTCATCTAAAGGGTATAAATACTGTCAAAGTATCTCCTCAGTGGGGATGAGCTTGTACCCAAATAAAATGTACGTCCTTTGTTTCCCACAAATAGAGCTTTCTTTTGGTGGTATTTGATAACCTTTACGGTTTTTATTTTTTGCGCTATAAACAAAAAAAAACGACGATTTCGAAAAAAAAAATTTTTTTTACTTTTTACTATGAAACAAAATCAATAAAAAAGTGTAAAAAATCGAATTTCTTCATCAATTTAGGCCAATATGTATTCTGCTACAAATTTTTGGTAAAAAGAATCTAAATAATAGACATGTGCGAATATATACGTGATCCTGCGCAGCCCGCCCACCCTGTAGCAGTAAATGTGCTATAGGATGGTCGGCAACTAGTTAAAGTGGTTGTAAAGCCCTTACAACCACTTTAACCTACAGGTAAGCCTAGATTAAGGCTTACCTGTAGGTGCAAGAAATATCTCCCAATCCTAAAAGGTTTAGGAGATATTTGCAAGAATCGCGGCACCGTAGACATCGGGCGCAGGCGCACTGAGCGTGCTTCGATCTCAGGTAAGTAATTCATAATGCTATGCATACTAGCTCATTATGCCTTTGCCTTGCAGGTTGTATTTGTTTTTATTTTTTATTTTTATTACAAACGATTTTTATTGGAAATACAATAAAATAATACAAACAATTGACAATACGTATTATACATCATACATATCAGAGGGTCAAAATATTAATGTCAATGCAAATAACATACAAAAATAAAAAAGAAAATAAGGAAAACAAGAACACAAAAGTAGATCGTGAAGCATTCGAGAGCCATAGTCGTACACAACAAGATTACTGTAGGGCAAAAGAGAGAAAAAAAAAAAGAGTAACCTATTGTAAGTTCTAGGGGTGAGGTATTATGTTAGCGCTCCATGGTCTAGAGTAGGATAAAACAAAAACAGTACTTATAGTTGTGGTAACAGGTTTTGTCTGTAAGATTTCCAGGGCGACCATCTTTGGTCAAACATATGCATCCTATCGTGCAATGTACAAAGAATTATTTCCATTAACATAATGGCGTCCATCCTATAGAGGATGGAGGCAGTAGGTACCGTAGGGGCTTTCCAATGTAGGGCAATAGCCCATAGGGTGGCTATGCAAGCAGTGTGTATGAGGCATTCTTCTGAACGAGGCACCCCAGGAATGGAAGCTCCGAGAAGGCCCATGGCTGGGGTGAGCCGTATCTGGGTACCTGTTATAGCAGACGCAATAGCATTCACTGAGTCCCAAGTGTGGGTAAGTTGGGAGCAGTCCCAAAAAATGTGCATAAATGTGCCTGGAAGCTGACATCCTCTGAAGCAAAGATTAGAGGTCCCGGGAAAGATGGAATGAAGTCTGGATGGGGTATAATACCATCTGGTTAATACTTTGTATGCTGTTTCCCTAACCGCCAAGGATTTAGAGGCTTTGCGTAAATTGGTTAGCATGGTGTCCCAGTCCTCCGTGTCGAAAACTTCGTTACAGTCCGCCTCCCATTTGTGTTTATAGGGAATAACCCCAGGTAAGCTTACAGCTAATGCTGATTTGTAAAGGGAGGAGATAAGGCCCTTTCCTCTGGGAGAGTCACGGCAAATTTGTTCAAACATAGAAGGGGGAGATGAGGGGGTAAGTGCGAAGTGAGAGATATAGAAGTGTCTAATTTGCATATATCGAAAATGTTCCCTTAAAGGAATCTGTTTATGTGAGCGTAGATGGTCAAATGAGGCAAAGGTGTTCCCGGATTGTAGGTCAGCTAGCGTGACCATAGAGTTAGCTATCCACCAGGAGAAGCTCTCAGTGTTATGAAAAGCTACGTTGAATAGGGGTTCCCCTAAAAAGGAGGAACTTCGAGGTGCGGGGGTCACTAGGTCTAGTTTGTGCTTGTATCGATACCATAGGATCAGAGAGTGGGTAACAAGAGAGTTGAGAGAGATAAGTTTATAGACTAGTTTGGAGGGGGACCACAGAATAGTGGAAAGTCTGTAGGGGGCAATGGAACGTGCTTCAAAATCTACCCAGGGTATTTTAGAGTTAGGTATATTCCATTGTGCAATTTGGGAAAAGCGGGCTGCCAGGTAATAGAGCCAGAGATTTGGTAGACCTAGTCCACCGTTTGTTTGCGGGTTGAAAAGGACCTGTTTGGAGAATCTCGGTCTCTTGTTCTGCCAGATAAATTTGTGAACATCTTGTTGTAATTTGTCTATGAACGTTTTAGGGATAAGAACTGGTAGGGCTCTAAAAAGAAAAAGAAGCTTGGGTAAGAGGGTCATTTTGATTGCCGTGACTCTCCCAAAGAACGAGATATGATACGTGCTCCATAGTCTGAGCATATTACGGAGCCGGGACACACATGCTGGGTAATTTGCTGCAAAAATAGAGGACCAATGCGGTGTGATATAGATACCTAAATACGGTATTTTATTAGTAGACCATTGCAGGGGGAAGGAGCTCTGGAGGGTCTCACACTGAGCAGGGGGGATATTGATTGGGAGTGCCGTGGATTTTGACATATTCACTGTAAGCCCAGAAATGGAGGCAAAACGGGATAATAGGTGTTTTTATTTTTTCTTAAGAAGCTTTACTTCCTCTTTAAAGAAGTTTGTATTAGGGTTATTGAGTAATTGTATACAGGAGCATTCAATTATGTTGAATGATGCTGAAAAGTACCGATTGGCTGCTGTGAGTTACTGAACTTTTTTTTTTTTCTAAGTGCTCCAATCAGCCTTTATTGAATCTTTTTTTGGCTTTGTTATCGTGGTATTTTAAAGCCGATTAAACCTACAGCAAGTGATATAAGCAGTTTAATCATGGAGGTTTATATGTTAATCACAGAAGATTCTGCAAAGAATTTTATGAATATCCAATACACCTGAAAACTGTAATTTTCACAGAAGAAAACATTTATGCGCTAGGAGATAAAACAGAAAAATGAAGCCCCGGTGGTTTCATCCAATGTATTATATCTACCATAAAAATGACTAGTACAAAATGGCTTCTCAATTCCCCCTGCCAGATGGTTGGAATCAATTATCAGTTCAAGCTTATGTACAATAGTTTAACAGCATTTTCCATCAAATTGATTATCCTGTCCTATTCCCTTGTGGTCTGCCCAACAAATTAATTCGATGTCTCTTCTCGTCCCGTAATTCAGCAAATGTCTTGTTTTTTACTAATACACGGGCATGTGGCTGAAGCAATTCATTGCAAAAGCAATCTACATTGTTTGCCGTTTGCCGGTAATATCTACAGTACCCCCGCTCTATTGTTTTTTTCCCTTCAATTTGGTTTCTGATGAAGGTTCTCCAAGGGCCTCCTTGGTGCGTCAAATCAGTTTTGAAATGGTAATGCCTTCGAAGAAACATTGCACTGCTAAAGTCGTAAAGGCCATTCAGCTAATACTGGGCATCCGGGCTTGTTATCCAGGCTAGGTAATGAATTGCAACTGTGCTTCCTTGTAGCTTCTTGTCACTTTAGTTGTTTGTGCAACTTCTCTCTCTCTCTCTCCTGATAGACAGCCAAGAGTATACCGTGAGCATTGTTGTACATACGTGGTCTACACATTTACATGACTCAACAGCTAATGATCCCAGAACACCCGATCATAGCAACAAGATACATTATTATAATATAATATTATTATATTATCAAAAGTAATGGAACGCATTACTTGATCTTTAACCACTTCAGCCCCGGAACCAATTTGCAGCCAAACGGACCAGGCCCCTTTTTGCGATTCGGCAATGCATCCCTTTAACTGACAATTGCGCGGTCGTGCGACGTGGCTCCCAAACAAAATTGGCGTCCTTTTTTTCCCCACAAATAGAGCTTTCTTTTGGTGGTATTTGATCGCCCCTGCGGTTTTTATTTTTTGCGCTATAAACAAAAATAGAGCAACAATTTAGAAAAAAAATGCAATATTTTTTACTTTTTGCTATAATAAATATCCCCAAAAAATATATAAAAAAATATTTTTTCCTCAGTTTAGGCCGATGCGTATTCTTCTACATATTTTTGGTAAAAAAAAATCACAATTAGCGATTATTGATTGGTTTGCGCAAAAGTTATAGCGTTTACAAAATAGGGGATAGTTTTATAGCATTTTTATAAATATTTTTTTTTTACTAGTAATGGCGGTGATCAGCGATTTTTATTGTGACTGCGACATTATGGCGGACACATCGGACATTTTTGACACATTTTAGGGACCATTGTCATTTATACAGAAATCAGTGATATTTAAATGCTCTGATTCCTGTGTAAATGACAATGTCAGTGAAGGAGTTAACCACTAGGGGGCAGGGAGGGGTTACGTCAGTGTGTGTGTGTGTTTTTTTTTACAGTAGGGGGCGTGGCTTTACGTCTGACATCACTGATCGGCTTTCCCGATGACAGGGAACAGCCGATTAGTGACAGGCAGTGTAGGAAGTACGGGGAGAGGTTTGTTTACACAGACCTCTCCCCGTTCTTCAGCTCTGTGACCTGATCGCGGGACACCAGTGGCGATCGGGTCCGCTGGTACCGTGGCCCTGGTCACGGAGCTCAGGACCGGGTCGCGAGCCTGGCGCCGGCGGCGCGCACGCGACCCACAGCTGGGCACTTAAAGGAGGACGTACCGGTACATGCTTCTGCCCAGCCGTGCCATTCTGTTGAAGTAAATCTACAGGAGGCGGTCCTTAAGCGGTTAAAGAGGAAGTAAACTCTCCCACTATGATACTTATTTTCATTTAGTCCATTATAATAATTAATTATCAAACTATAGTCACTGTAATCCAGCCCAAATCTTATATTACTTACTGTTTAAAGAAATTAAAAAAACCTTGTTTCCAGGGGTAAGGCAGCGCCATCTTAAGTATTGTTTACTGAGTCCACAGTAGAGTGTATTTCCGCCCTTACATTGAGCACTTCCTGTACTGTTAACCAAGCCTCCTTCTCAATCCAACGTTTCTATGGCAACCCTGCTTCCCTGCTCATAGCTGACTTGTTTTATTTCATAGTATTTACTTGTGCCAATTAACTAGTGTTTGCCTATGTCAGTCTTATCAGCTTCAACTGATAAGACTGCAGTAATGCTGTCCGATGGCCAGGTTTACACTTCATGTGATGTCACATGGTCACATGGGGTGCAGGAGGAAGCTCTGAGTGATTATGCAGTCTCCTGGGATTTCAGTGTTGTGTGCCGTAGGAAGTCCTGATAATAGACAGACAAGCACACAGAGTGTGCCGTAAATCAGGGGAGATCTGGGCATGTGACGTCATTCTACAGAACAAAAAGGATTACAACAATACTATGCAAATAAGGAGATATCTACAAGCAGTGTTCATTAGGGTTTTTTATGCTGATTTACATGGGACAAAGTTGTGGTGGAGAGTTTACAACCACCCTTTCAGGACTAAGCCTATTTCTGACATTGGTGTTTACAAGTTAAAATCTGTATTTTTTGCTAGAAAATTACTTGGAGCCCCCAAACATTATATATATATATTTTTTTTTTAGCAGAGAATCTAGAGAATAAAATGGCGATTGTTGCAATATTTTATGTCACACAGTATTTGTGCAGCGGTGTTTTAAACGCAACTTTTTGGGAAATGGGACACTTTCATGAATTTAAAAAAAACGAAACAGTAGTAGTTAGCCCATTTTTTTTTGTAGAATGTGAAAGATGATGTTATGCCGAGTAAATAGATACCAAACATGTCATATGCACACACTCGTGGAATGGCGACAAACTACGGTACCTAAAAATCTCCATAGGCAATGCTTTTTTTTGTACGGTTACCAGGTTAGAGAGGAGGTCTAGTGCTAAAATTATTGCTCTCGCTCTTTTACACCGTTTACATATGCGGGCACAACTTCCGTATGCGTTTTCTTTGCTGTGCGAGCTCTTATTAAATTGTGTTGAAAAAAAATAACATTTTGATCACGTTTATTGATGTCACAAGGAATGTAAACATCCACTGTGACAGTAATAGGTGGTGACAGGTACTCTTTATGGAGGGATTGGGGATCTAAAAGACCCCTGATCCCTCCTTTGCACTTCAAAGTATTCATATTGCCATTTTCAGCGATTCTGAATACTGTATATTTTTTTTTAAACCAGCGCCATTGGCAGCTGAGTAAACTGGAAGTGACGTCGTAACGTCACTTCCGTGTTTACAATCAGAAGACTGGAACAAAGCCGTTTCTGGCTTCGTTCCAGTCTGTCACTAGGCCCTGGAAGAGCCGGATCGCCGATCGGTCTCCCGTGGGATGGGAGGCCCATTCAGAGCGGCGGGAGGCGGAGGAATGGGGGTGACGTACCCTCCTGCTCTTCCAGGATAACAGCCGAGCGGCTTTTAGCTGCATCGGTTGTTATCCCTGGAAAGCCGATTGCCCGCTCTAAACAACGGTACCAGGATGATGCCTGCATCTGCGGGCATCATCCCAGTATAACCCCCGAAAGCCGAGGCCGCACATCTGCGTACACTCGGCGGGAAGGGATTAGTGGCATCCAAGTCTTGGTCCGTAGGTTTCAATATTGAGTTGGCCCATTCTTTGCAGCTATAACAGCTTCAACTCTTCTAGGAAGGCCGTCCACAAGGTTTAGGAGTGTGTCTATGGGAATGTTTGACCATTCTTCCAGAAGAGCATTTGTGAGGGCAGGCACTAATGTGGACAAGAAGGCCTGGCTTGCAGTCTCCACTCTAATTCATCCCAAAGGTGTTATATTGGGTTGAGGTCAGGACTCTGTCAAGTTCCTCCATCCCAAACTCACTCATCCATGTCTTTATGGACCTTGCTTTGTGCACTGGTGTGCAGTCATGTTGGAACAGGAAGGGGCCATCCCCAAACTGTTCCCACAAAGTTGGGAGCATGAAATTGTCCAAAATGTCCTGGTATGCTGATGCCTTAAGAGTTACCTTCAAGCCCAACCCCTGAAAAAACAACCCCACACCATAATCCACCCTCCAGCAAATATTTTGGACCAGTGCACAAAACCAGGTCAATAAAGATGCGGATGAGCAAGTTTGGGTGGAGGAACTTGACAGTCCTGACCTCAACCCAATGGAACATCTTTGGGATGAATTTGTGTGGAGGCCTTCTCGTTCACATCAGTACCTGACCTCACAAATGTTCTTCTGGAAGAATGGTCAAACATTCCCATAGAAACACTCCTAAACCTTGTGGACAGCCTTCCCAGAAGAGTTAAAGCTGTTAAAGCTGCAAAGGATGGGTGAGCTCAATATTGAACCCTACGAACTAAGACTGGGATGCCATTAAAGTTCATGTGCGTGTAAAGGCAGGCGTCCCAATACTTTTGGTAATATAGGGTAAGTTAAAACCGTTCCTAACTGCCCACTGTAACTTTTTAACTGGGTCCAAGTGCGATGTGAGGGAAGGACTTCCCAATGACATGACCACTGGCTCTGGATAATAACTAGAGACAAGGACCTGTCAGCAACATCTTGGTCACTAAGTTCCCAGTGAGCGTGATCTCAGCACAGAACCCTCAGCCACCATGAATGTATATGTGGGGTATATGGGCATTAGGGCCCACTCTCCTTGCTGCTGCACACATGTGTTACGTGATTAGCAAGAGTTTGAAGGGACTAGTAATTTCAGCTTTTATATATACATAAGTTCTTCAGCTTGATCATGGCATCATAATATGTGTAAATATATACGGTAGATATATCTTTTTTTTTCTGTATACCGTAGCTTTTAATTTAATATGTAATGGTATTTGAACAATAAAAACAACCATATTTGCTTCCACAGGCAATTCTTCCTTCTTTTCATTGCTACACGATGGTTGTGCTTTACTGCTTCTTTCACTCTGCAAGTCTGAGCCAGCCAACTCATTAAAAACAATACACTCCCTGTGTGGCTACATAGTTACATAGTTAGTCAGGTTGAAAAAAAAGACACAAGTCCATCTAGTAATAATCAGGAAGGTCAAGTGATTGTAGTAGCTAATTTACTCTGCCTGGTGATGGGCGACCTTCAAATCTCTATATTTCACACCTGTGACAGTGCAAGGCCCTGCCACTGTGTGAGTATAGAGAAGATTAACAAAAGGTTCACGCTAATGCAGAGTGCTGGGCTCCAGAGTATGGTGACTGAGCTGAGAGAACTGGATATTTGGGTTTTCTCTGGGTTTCCTAATCCCGTATCAGTGTCTGGAGTCTTGGGTGGATGAAGCCTCCAATCCTGTGTCCAGGACTTACTGGGGACCTGCAGGTTGTGAGTAGACATGTGCGATTAGTTTTGTACAAATCGTAAATTCGTACAAATTTTTCGAAATTCGTACATTCGTACGAATCAGAATTACGAATTTTTACGAATACGAATTCTGTACGAAATACGAAATTTCGTTTACGAATTTCAGATCCAAATTATCCGAATCCAAACTACCAAATGATGAATTTCAACTAATATGAAAGAAATTATAGCGGATATAACGAATGATTTGAATGAATTCGAGATTCAGTATAACGAATATCGACACTCTACGAATAATAACGAATTATCCGAAAACGTATTAATGTTACATAACACAAGTCTATTGTCTATTGTTCACCAATCACTCAGAGGAAGTACGAAATTTCGTATTCGTAAACGAAATTTCGTATTTCGTACTTCCTCTGAGTGATTGGTGAACAATAGACAATAGACTTGTGTTATGTAACATTAATACGTTTTCGGATAATTCGTTATTATTCACAGAGTGTCGATATTCGTAACCATCCGTAACCATTCGTAAAGATATTAACGATTTGTAACGATTCGTACGAAATTCGTATTTCGTACGAATCCGAATTAAATTTCGTACACGAATTATTTTTTTTTATACGACACGGAACGGAATGAAACTAAACTAATTTTTTGGAGGCTCCCATGTCTAGTTGTGAGGCCTGGGGCCATAGCTGAGGACTCCTGTCAGGAGACAGGTGTGTACTCCATCCAGGAACAAGGCGTACTCCCGTTAGGTGCTCCACTCTGCAAACCCACAGGACTGAAAGAGGCGGGACAGCTAAGCGAGTATGTAGGACTAAGTCTCAGAGGACTGAGGGAGCTCAGGGTTCCAGAAGATACTTTTTCGAGAGGCAAGGGATCAGGCCCATCTAGTGAGGTGCTGTAACTACAAGCTGAATGAACCAGGAGCACCCAGAGAGCCATGAGAGCTGGGTGAGTAGATCTTAGGGACCATCGAAAAAAGCAGCAGACCTGCTGAAGAGAGAGACAGGTGCTTTAGCATTCTTCATCATCTTTTTTGCTGGTGAAATCTCCTGCATGGGCAACTGTTTTGTGGACATTTGATTATCAAAAGTTGTCTGCCAAGCCCTAAACCAAAATGCAAACTGGTCTCCCTAAACAATGCATCTTTCACTGAGCTAATAAACTCTGAACATCACTTACAATAAAGAAATGTGGAAGCAAAAGCATGTTAAGATGTAAAAGTCACCTCAAAAAGAACCTGTGCTCACTGAAAACACACTATATTTCCTTAATAAGCTAATGAGAATACCGTACTGACACAACCAGATACAAGTCCACAGACACCGCAAATTGTACTAGAAAACCATACTCAAAGACAAAAAACTACCAAGGCAACATTATACAAGTCCACAGATAATACTGTATTGATGCAACCTGAAACACATACTCAGAGACAGAATATTCTATTGCAACCAGGTACACATTCTCAGATACAGTATACTCTACTGATACAACTAGGTTTACATCCACAGATACAGTATACTCTACTAATGCAACCAGGTACATATCCACAGATACAGTATACTCTACTTATGCAACCAAATACACATCCACAGATACAATATACTCTACTGATGAAACCAGGTACACATCCACAGATACAGTATATGCTACTGATGCAACCAGGTACACATCCAAATATACAGTATACTGTACTGATGCAACCAAATACACATCCACAGATACAGTATACTCTACTGATGCAACCAGATACACATCCACAGACACAGTATACTCTACTGATGCAACCAGGTACATATCCTCAGACACAGTATGCTCTACTGATGCAACCAGATACACATCCACAGATACAATATACGCTACTGATGCAACCAGGTACACATCCACAGATACAGTATACACTACTTATGCAACCAGATACACATCCAAATATAATGTATACTCTACTGATGCAACCAAATATACATCCTCAGACACAGTATGCTCTACTGATGCAACCAGATACACATCCACAGATACAGTACACACTACTGATGCAACCAGATACACATCCACAGATACAGTATACGCTACTGATGCAACCAGGTACACATCCACAGACACAGTATACTCTACTGATGCAACCAAATACAGTCACATATACAGTATACGCTACTGATGCAACCAAATACACATCCACAGATACAGTATACGCTACTTATGCAACCAGGTACATATCCTCAGACTAAGTAAGCTCTACCGATGCAACCAGATACACATGCAAAGATAATGTATACTCTATTGATGCAACCAGGTACACATCCACAGATACAGTATACGCTACTGATACAACCAGGTACATATCCTCAGATACAGTAGACACTACTGATGCAACCAGGTACACATCCACAGATACAGTATACTCTAGTGATGCAACCAGGTACAAGTCCACAGATACAAAATATACCATGACAAAACCAGATAACTGTACAGTGGATTCCTATTGATGGTTAAGGACAAGGCAAGCAATACTAGAGAGCAGTAAGGAGGATGTGTATGGTCACATTTTTTTTAAAAGAAAACAGTAAAAAACAATAGACTGAAAGCCTGTCTGTGGTTTATTAAAAAAAAACAATAATAGAATCTCAATGAGGCCTTTTACAGGCAAAATGGGATGAGTAGGAGCTGCGTTGGAGGATAAGGGACAATCCAAGGAAAAATGATACTGATGAGAATTTATGGAGGTATTTATCCATGAAAACTTACACAGAGGTGAAGTAACACTTCAATTGATATAAGAACAATCGCACAGCTGAAATAGCTTCTTTCTTGGCCGCAGAGACCTGCCAATCCGGGGAATCACACGTAAAGATTAAAAACGGTGCGGGAATCTGCCCATCAGTGGCATCTGTCCAGGCATGTTACAATGCATTAATCACTTGGACAGGTTCATGGTTCCTTGATTGGGTGTCATGCTGAAATGTGGGAAATCCAGCGAGGTCTGAGAGATAGTCTACTAGTCTACGGCTATTGCAACTGACACACATTTACATAATTTTTTAGCAAAAAAGAAAACAAAAAAATAATGGTAACATGGAAAGTGCTACACAACATTATGTATATGTATATATAAAAAATGCTACCGTGATTAATATTTATATTAATTTTTTACTCTATTTCATGTACACATATAGTTTAACATCCCTTCAACAAATAAGGAGCAAAATAAATCACCATTTAAATGAGTTATACATTCATTAAAAGTTATTAGTGGCTCCACTGTTGCTTACTGAACATAGGAGATTGGGTGTTCAGCATGGGCTCCATTCAGAACACTTTCCCTTTTCTCAATGAGTGCAAAGGGGAAGATTTACTAAAACTGGAGCACCCATAATCTGGTGCACACCTGCATGGTAGCCAATCAGCTTCTAACTTCAGCTTGTTAAAGGGGAGCTCCAGCCCCCCACCAATACATTAAAAGTCAGCAGCTACAAATACGGTTGCTGGTGACTTTTAACCACTTCCCGACCGGAGGCCGTCATATGACGGCCTCCACTTTGCAGGGGTATATCTGAATGATGCCTGTAGCTACAGACATCATTCAGATATTGCCGTTTTCAGCCGGCGATTCCCTGCACCATAAGAACGATCATAGCGGCTGTTCCGCCGCTTGATCGTTCTTATGGGCAGCGGGAGGGGACGCCCCCCCCCCCTCCCGCCGCCCTACGGTGCTTCTACCGACTCACCGCTTCCATCGGTGAGTCGGACACAGGATCCGCCTGCCCCCGGATGATCACTATAGAGATTTCCGGCGGACCAGATGGTCGCCGGAGTCTCTATGATCGTTCGGAGGCCGGGCGCGATGTTATGACGTCACGCCCGGCCTCTGCATTCAAATAACGGCGCCGCCTCCGCTGGAAGGGGTGATCGTTTTTTTTTTTTTTTTAATTTTAGGCTTTCCAGCCTAGAGGTCAGATGTGGGGTCTTATTGACCCCATATCTCACTGTTAATAGGTCCTATTACAAGGGATGTTTACATTCCTTGTAATAAAGTAATCAATTTTTTTTTTTTTTAAACTGTCAAATTTAAAAAATAAAAGTCAAATTAACAATAATAAAAAAAAAAAAATTTTTTTAAAGCGCCCCTGTCCCCGTGAGCTCGTACGCAGAAGTGAACGCATACGTAAGCCCCGCCCACATATGAAAACGGTGTTCAAACCACACATGTGAGGTATCGCCACGAACGTTAGAGCGAGAGCAATCATTCTAGCCCTAGACCTTGTTAAAGCGTCGCCTATGGGGATTTAAATACCAAAGTTTGGCGCCATTCCACGAGCGCGTGCAATTTTGAAAGGGGACATGTTGGGTATCTATTTACTCGGCGTATCTTCATCTTTCACGTTATGCAAAAAAAATTGGGCTAACTTTACTGTTTTGTTTTTTTTTAAGCATGAAATTGTTTTTTTTTCTGAAAAAAACGTGTTCAAAAAATTGCATTGTATTCTCTAGGGTCTTTGCTAAAAAAAACATATATAATGTTTGGGGGTTCTATGTAATTTTCGAGCAAAAAAATTATGAATTTTACATGTAGGAAAGAAATGTCAGAATTGGCCTGGATGCGAAGTGGTTAATATTAGGACACTTACCTGTCCAGGGATCCCATGATGTCAGAACCCCAGAAGATTTTTCGATCGGCTCTGAGGTGCTGCCGACGCCATTCCTTGTAAGGAAACTGGCAGTGAAGTCTTGTGCTTCACAGCCAGTTCCCTACTGCGCATGCATGAAGCGCACTGTGATTTGTGAATAGCCTGGCGGGGGAAGAGGAGCTTAGGGAAGTGGGGACGGGTACCTGTCAAAAACAGGTACCTGCTTCCCCCCCAAAAGGTGACAAATGTGGCAGTGGGGGCGAGGAGCAAACAAGCTTTTGGGTGGAGCTCTGTTTTAAATTAAGCTTTGACAATAAAACCTGAAAGCTGATTGGTTTCTATGCAGAGCCGCACCAGATTGTGCATGCTCCAGTTTTAGTAAATCTCCCCCAAAGTGTCCTCTAATTAGATGAGGTGGAGATCATGAAGTCCCTTCCCTGTCTCTCCACCTCATCCAATCAAAAAACACTTTGCAAAAAATTTACAAAATGGAAAGTGTTACCTCAATAGCACCCGTGCCAAGCAAGCACCCTCCTGTGTTCACAATGCAGCAGGACCCAGACTCTAGTAGAGATCATTGTAGTTACTACAGTGACTTCCAGCTTTCACAGGAGTCTCCCAGGTATGGTACATACATACCGTATTTATCGGCGTATAACACGCACCGGCGTATAACATGCACCCCAAGTTTAGGAGGGAATTTTAAGGAAAAAAAGTTTGCAGCTTGCCCAGCGTCATTGGCAGCTTGCCCAGCGTCATTTGCAGCCTGCCCAGCGTCATTTGCAGCCTGCCAAGCGCCATTTGCAGCCTTGCCCAGCATCATTTGCAGCCTTGCCCAGCATCATTTGCAGCCTGCCCAGCATCATTTGCAGCCTTGCCCAGCGTCATTTGCAGCTTGCCCAGCGTCATTTGCAGCTTGCCCAGCGTCATTTGCAGCCTTGCCCAGCGTCATTTGCAGCCTTGCCCAGCGTCATTTGCAGCCTTGCCCAGCGTCATTTGCAGCCTTGCCCAGCGTCATTTGCAGCCTTGCCCAGCGTCATTTGTAGCTTGCCCAGTGTCATTTGCAGCCTTGCCCAGCGTCATTTGTAGCTTGCCCAGTGTCATTTGCAGCTTGCCAGCGTCATTTGTAGTTTGCCCAGTGTGATTTGCAGCATTGCCAGCGTCATTTGCCTTGCCCACGTTTAAATTTCCCGCCGCCGAGACAGACCGTGCATGCGCCGCCAAAAAAGACCGAAGCGCCGCCGAAAAAGACCGAGCCGACTGTTCGGCTCCGCTCGGAGTCCCGCCTCCCTGCTGTTTCGGGGGCGAGCGCAGGGAGGCGGGACTACGAGCGGAGCTGAACAGTCAGCTCGGTCTTTTTCGGCGGAGCTTCAGCCTTTTTTCGGCGGCGGTTCGATATTTTTGTAATTTTTTGGGGTGTATTGGCGTATAACACGCACCTACGACTTTCCCAGATTTTAAGGGGGAAAAAGTGCGTGTTATACGCCGATAAATACGGTACTTACATTGGTCAGAACTGGACCAGTGTACCTATGTAAAAATTGCCATACCTGGAGGCTGTGTGGACACTGATGACTCCTTACGCACTAAAATAGAACACTTGGTTTGAAGGAATTGTGAAAGATGGACATAGGCTACAGAGAGGTTGTGAGTGCAGAGAGGAGAGGAGGTTGGGACCACAAATGTACCTACAGGGTTTATGAGCCCCAAGAGAGAGTCACGGGTGGTGTGCTATTCATTCTCAATGATGTTTATTGAATTTTCAAGGCAGGAATACAACCTACAGGCATAAGGTCAGGATACGCAAATCAAGAGGAGAAGGAAAGTACATGAGTTTCCTTCATTTTCCTGAATATGTTTTGGTTCAAATGTAAATTCAACTAATTTTTTATCTACAATACTAAGGTATCAAAAAAAATAAGAATAAGTGAAAAAAAGATGTATCATGTGGTGCAATTTTCATTTGAAGAGATACAAATGGAACACAAGGGGGCTCCTGGTGAAAGAGGAAGCACATACAGTCAGACATACGGATAGGAGGAGGGTATGGCCCAAGAGTTTAGGAGAACAATCTCTGGAGCTACAGTGTAAGGTCCTTGTGGAAAAGAATCTGGAAAAGAACTGCCACACCGCTGTCATGTATTAACCAATAGAAAAAGGATTCCCAATGACATAATTAACTTGTATGCATTTAAAAGGATTAATTCTCCTCTGGAACGGGCTCACTGGGGAGCCATTTGTTACACAGCAACCAATAATAATGAAGGAAAGGAATCAATAACCCATTTGCTCACCAATGTGTTATTAGTCCCTTTAAACAGAAACTACTTTATTATCAAAATGGTGTGTAATATGTACTGGCTTGAAAGCTGATCTTTTAGGTGAAACTTTTCATTTCCTTTCTTTACCCTCCGTTTACCAATACAGTCATGGCTAAAATTGTTGGCACCCCAGAAATTTTTCCAGAAAATTGGAACAAAATTGCAGTAAAAAAAAACTTTGTGTGTATTGGAACAAAAAAGGGAGGAAAAAGAAAATTGGACATAATGTCACACAAAACATCCAAAAATTGACTGGTCAAAATTCTTGGCACCCTTAACTTAATATTTGGTTGCATACCCTTTGGAAAAAATAACTGAAATTCGTCGCTTCCTATAACCATCAATAAGCTTCTTACACCTCTCACCCGGAATTTTGGACCACTCTTCCTTTGCAAACTGCTCCAGGTCTCTCTTATTGGAAGGGCACCTTTACCCAACAGCAATTTTAAGATCTCTCCACAGGTGTTCCATGGGATTTAGATCTGGACTCATTGCTGGCCACTTTCGAACTCTCCAGCGCCTTGTTGCCATCCATTTCTGGGTGCTTTTTGACATATGTTTGGGGTCATTGTCCTGCTGGAAGACCCAAGATCTCGGACGCAAAGCCAGCTTTCTGACATTGGGCTCTACAGTGCGACCCAAAATCCTTTGCTAATTCTCAGATTTCATGATGCCTTGGCACACATTCAAGGCACCCAGTGCCAGAGGCAGCAAAACAACCCCAAAACATCCTTGAACCTCCACCATATTTCACTGTAGGTACTGTGTTCTTTTCTTTGTAGGCCTCAATCCGTTTTCGGTAAACAGTAGAATGATGTGCTTTACCAAAAAGCTCTATCTTGGTCTCATCTGTCCACAAGACGTTCACCCAGAAGGATTTTGGCTTACTCAAGTACATTTTGGCAAACTGTAGTCTTACTTTTTTATGTTTCTGTGTCAGCAGTGGGGTCCTCCTGGGTCTCCTGCCATAGCGTTTCATTTCATTTAAATGTCGACGGATAGTTGGCGCTGACACTAATGCTCCCTGGGCCTGCAGGACAGCTTTCATTTCTTTGGAACTTGTTTGGGGCTGCTTATCCACCATCCGGACTATCCTGCGTTGCAACCTTTCATCAATTTTTCTCTTCCGTCCACACCCAGAGAGATTAGCTACAGTGCCATGGGTTGCAAACTTCTTGGTGGACAAAGGCAAATCTAGATCTCTGGAGATGGACTTGTAACCTTGTTGATATTTTTTCACAATTTTGGTTCTCAAGTCCTCAGACAGTTCTCTTCTCCTCTTTCTGTTGTCCATGCTTAGTGTGGCACACACAGACACACAATGCAAAGACTTATGCGGCGTACACACGGTCGGAATTTCCGATGGAAACAGTCCGATGGGAGCTTTTCATCGGATTTTCCGACCGTGTGTATGCCCAACGGTCTTTTTCTGTCGGAATTTCCGACGGACTTTGAATTGAGAACCTGTTCTCAATTTTTCCGATGGAAAACCTTTCTATCGGATTTTCCGATCGTGTGTATCCAATTCCGACACGCAAAATTCCGACGCATGCTCGGAAACAATTCGACGCATGCTCAGAAGCATTAAACTTCCCTTTTATAGTGAAGTCCAACGTGTTTTATGCCGCTGTGTTATTGACCGTCGGAATTTGGTGTGATCGTGTGTAGGCAACACAGCTTGAGCGAAATACCGTCTGAAAAACCGTCAGAGTTTTTTCCGACGAGAATTCCGATCGTGTGTACGCGGCATAAGTGAACTTCTTTCCTTTTTATCTGCTTTCAGGTGTGGTTTTTATATTGCCCACACCTGTTACTTGCCCCAGGTGAGTTTAAAGGAGCATCACATGCTTGAAACAATCTTATTTATCCACAATTTTGAAAGGGTGCCAAGAATTTTGACCAGCCCATTTTTGGAATTTTGTGTGACATTATGTCCATTTATTTTCCTCCCTTTTTTTGTTTTGTTCCAATACACACAACGGGAATAAACATGTGTATAGCAAAACATGTGTTACTACAATACATTTTTTTTGGTTAGAGTAGGGAAGGTTTGGATCCTTTGTCAATGAGGACAACTTTGTCAATCCTCCAAATGGGACACCTGTTCCTGTGACCCTTAGATTGGAATTCTGTTCTTTTTGGAGAGTTTTCCTGTGATTTTCGTTTTCACCTCTAGTGCAGGAAACGGAAATCTCTCCAGTTGGACAAAAGCCCCTAAAAATAACCTGATAGGGGTTCTAGCCCTTCCCCGTAAAGGTTTTGCCTTTACAAACACTTTAGGATAAAGTGGACGTTAATAAAAGATCATGTTCTTGCTGCACCATTCATTGATTATTGATAGCATGACCAGTCCATTTCTTCCTCCTCTACATCCTCCAACTGCTACAATCTGGCAGTCAGTGTTGGTCATCTTACTTTAAAAAAGTAATTAGTTAAGTTACAAATTACTTCTCCCAAAAAGTAATTGCGTTAGTAACTCAGTTACTACATTGGAAAAGTAATTAGTTACGCAGCAAAGTAACTGTGACTTTTTTTTTTTATATTCTATACGTGTAACTAAGGGGGGGTCTAGTATTACTGTAACCAAGGGGCGCATTTATTATTATTGTATATCGTGTAACCAAGGGGCTGCTCTATTATTACTTTAACCAAGGGGCAGATCTGTTATAACGTGTAAGCAAGGGGCGGGTCTATTATTATTATATGGTGTAAGGGGGCGGATGGCTACAGAAGAGGGCGAATGTTAAATTAATGGGCAGAGCTCGATATATAACAATAATAATAAATGCACCCCTTGGTTACAGTAATACTAGACCCGCCCCTTAGTTACACGATAGACGCCCCTTGCAGAGTAGCACGAGCATCAGGAGCGTGTGGCAGCACCTCGTACAATTACATGTTAACTGCGCCTGCGCGGTGTAGAGTTCACTCAGAGCTGTTTAGGTTCGGCAATTTTCGGAAGCTCCGTAGTCCTTCGTACTGCGCAAGCGCTGCGCCTGCGCAGTACAGGGGGTCCTTATCCAGTGGGGGAACTTTTTCGGCAGGACACTGGAATTACACTACTGCCATCTAGTGGCGGTAGATGTAATTGGGGTAACTAAGCCAAAGTAATGGGAACTGAGTTACCATGAGGGGAAAAGTAATCAGTTAGATTACTTGTTACCCTCTAAAGTAACTGCGTTAAGTAACTCCGTTTATTTTAACTCAGTTACTTACATCACTGCTGGCAGTTGATAATAAAGGAACACATGAACATCAGATGTTTGCATTGTTCATCACAGTGATTCAGAGTTATTTAATTGCATGAAAGATGGCTAAATAGATAAACCAGACCCATATTTTTTTCTTGATATTACCAAACCGAATTACAACACTGACAATTAGAAATTTAGATGAAATGATTTCAATCATAACAAGCTTATAGCTCACTTAGTTATTATTATCATAATTAGAAAAGCACCAGAGAAACAATTATTTCATTAGGGCACCATATGCAGACAATTTCCAATAAGCATAGTGTTCAGTTAATGTATTCCTTATGGGATTGTAAAACACTTGGATTTGTATTTTGAGCAGTAGGTAAGGAGATTCAGTAAAACATGTTAAAAGCAGCCCAAGGCTCCATCTAGTGGATGGAAGTATAGTAGAGTATAACATATTCTTATACAATATTTAATATATCCTTTTCGTAAGATTTTTTTGGGGAAAAATTGTATTTTACAGCCCTGCTCATAACAAATAATTAAAGAAAATGTATGCCACACATTGAATTGAAAACCATTGTATCACCAATGAGGGGCAAAAGCCTCTTCAGAATGTTCTTTGGGACTGTTGGCTTTGGGGATAATAGCAGAAATATAGAGAAAAAAAAAGGCTAAAAGAGTGGGGCAGCAGGAACCAAAATCAGTCTGATTTATTGACAAGGGCAACCAGAAGTAGCAGATTCCAATCATGACCTGAAAGACAGATGCCATGATCAAGCCATAACAGGTAATCAAATCCAGGTACACTGTTATAGCCAGGGAAGGCATCTTTTATACCCTTTTGATCAGGGCCCAATTTAAACCTACTGATAGAAGCCAGGTGTGCAGCTGCAGCATGACCATGCCACAGTGCTAAATATTGTACAGTAGATGGGGCTACATTCATCTAAATGCAGCAGGTTTGAACACGTTAGTGAGGTTGAAAGAGGTACAAAATGTAGAAAACTCCTGCACACATGTTTATTTAAAACAAAAAGATATACTCACATTAATGGGTACACAAGACCTGTGCACAAGGATAACAACTCATCCAGAGAATTCTAGAAGTATAGTAAAAGGAAGAACAGAGCAAGTGGCCTGAATATTAATGGGACTCCAACCAATCCCTGGAGAGGTGTGCCAAGAGGGTGGTGAGAGAGTTCATAAATAGTTCTGAGTGCCCCTGGGGCTGCTTCCTGGAAGGATCTGTAGAAAGACACATAGATCCCATCTAGGCTTAGCTGGGGGGGGGGGGGGGCTATTTACAAGGTAGAACCCAAGGATTAATGGGTCTGGAGAAGCTCACTGGAGATAGCCAAGAAGTTGGTGGGAAAGAGACAAGCTGTTCTGTGGTGGTGTCTACATCTCCCCCACTAGGAAGAGTCTGGTGGATATTGGCAGGAGACATTCTGCAGTTGTACAATACAGCCAGCATTTTGTCAAGTGCAGCATGCAGTCTGTAAAGTGCAGCCAGGAATTAAGAAGTTCTCAAGTTATCCAGTTCTGCAGTTTCGGGGTATCCCATGCTCTCTTTTATCACCCCAGTTCATCATTCTCAATAAAAACATGGAAGGAAACTCTCTAGGCTGTTCTTTGGAGCCAGTGGAATGCTGTGTACCTAGCTGTGTGGGAAATAGGACCAAAACTTCCAGTGGCTCATTAGGGAGTGTGCTACATACAGTATGTATTTGAGCTGTGTATTTAGCTGTCTACCCAGAGTTCCTTTGTAAAGAATGATAGATTTATACTGGCTACAGAAGAGCCAGTCTTCAAGGAAATCCCTATGAATCTTAAACAATGAATTTCCTTTACTGAAATGATCCACTTTACAACCGGCCCATAGCCGAATGACGGCTACAGGGCGGTTGCTTAACTCTGGGAGGGCGTCATATGACGTCCTCCCGGAATTCCCCTCTTGCGCGCCCCCGGGGGCGCGCACTCGAGAACATCCTTGATCGCCGGGTCCAGAGGACCCGAGGACCCGGCGGATCACGGATCACGGTAAACGGCCGCTCATCGCGGCCGTTTACCACGTGATCGCTCCGTCAAATGACGGAGCGATCACATGTAAGCAAACCGGCGTCATTTGATGACGCCGGTTCCTATCCCCTCCTCTCTCTGTACCGATCGGTACAGTGTGAGAGGAGAGGGGGAGGGATCGGTGGCAGCAGTGCTGTGGGCGGGATCTGTAGTGCCCACAGCCTGCTCTGCCACCACCGATCCATCCATCCATGCTCAGCCATCCCTCCATACCCTGCAATACACAGCAATAGCCTGCAGTGTATTGCTGGGTATTGCAGGGTATGGAGGGATGGCTGAGCATGGATGGATGGATACCCAGCAGTAATCTGCCATACCCTCCAATACTGTGCCTTACCCTGCTATATTCTGCCATTCCCTGCGATACACTGCCATTCCCTGCCATACTCTGCCATTCCCTGCCATACTCTGCCATTACCCTGCCATACTCTGCCATACCCTGCGATACTCTGCCATTACCCTGCCATTACCCTGCCATACCCATGCGATACCCTGCCATGCCATACCCTGCGATACTCTGCCATACCCTGCGATACTCTGCCATACTCTGCCATACCCTGCGATACTCTGCCATACCCTGCGATACTCTGCCATACCCTGCCATACTCTGCCATACCCTGCCATACTCTGCCATACCCTGCCATACTCTGCCATACCCTGCCATACTCTGCCATACTCTGCCATACTCTGCCATACTCTGCCATACCCTGCGATACTCTGCCATACCCTGCGATACTCTGCCATACCCTGCCATACCCTGCCATACCCTGCCATACCCTGCCATACCCTGCCATACCCTGCCATACCCTGCCATACCCTGCCATACCCTGCCATACCCTGCGATACTCTGCCATACCCTGCGATACTCTGCCATTACCCTGCCATACTCTGCCATACCCTGCCATACTCTGCCATACCCTGCCATACTCTGCCATGCCATACCCTGCCATACCTGCCATACTCTGCCATACCCTGCCATACTCTGCCATACCCTGCCATACTCTGCATACCCTGCCATACTCTGCCATACCCTGCCATACTCTGCCATACCCTGCCATACTCTGCCATACCCTGCCATACCCTGCCATACCCTGCGATACCCAGCCATACCCTGCGATACCCTGCGATACCCTGCAATGCTCGCTACGATCAAAGCCAGGATCGTTTTTTTATTTTTTTTCAGGCTTTCCAGCCTAGAGGTGAGATGTGGGGTCTTATTGACCCCATATCTCACTGTAAAGAGGACCTGTCATGCCATATTCCTATTACAAGGGATGTTTACATTCCTTGTAATAGGAATAAAAGTGATCAAAAAAATTTTTTTTGGGGGGAAAAAAAGTGTCAAACTAAAATAAATAAAGTAAAATGAACAATAAAATAAATAAAAAAAATTTAAAGCGCCCCTGTCCCCGTGCGCTCGCATGCAGAAGCGAACGCATACGTAAGTCCCGCCCACATATGAAAACGGTGTTCAAACCACACATGTGAGGTATCGCTGCGAACGTTGGAGCGAGAACAATAATTTTGGCCCTAGACCTCCTCTGTAACTCAAAACATGTAACCAGTAAAAAGTTTTTAAAGCGCCGCCTATGGGGATTTTTAAGTAGCGAAGTTTGGCGCCATTCCACGAGCGCGTGCAATTTTGAAGGGTGACATGTTAGGTATCTATTTACTCGGCGTAACTTCATCTTTCACATTATGCAAAAACATTGGGCTAAATTTACAGTTTTGTTTTTTGTAAAGCACAAAACTTTTTTTTCCCAAAAAAAACGCGTTCGAAAAATTGCTGCGCAAGTACCGTGCTAGATAAAAAGTTGCAACGACCGCCATTGTATTCTCTAGGGTCTTTTCTAAAAAAACATATATAATGTTTTGGGGTTCTATGTAATTTTCTAGCAAATAAATGATGATTTTTACATGTAGGAGAGAAATGTCAGAATTGTCCTGGGTGCTCCAGAACGCCTGATGGTGCTCCCTGCATGTTGGGCCTCTGTATGTGGCCACGCTGTGTAAAAGTCTCACACATGTGGTATCGCCGTACTCGGGAGTAATAGCAGAATGTGTTTTGGGGTGTAATTTGTGGTATGCATATGCTGTTTGTGAGAAATAACCTGCTAATATGACAATTTTGTGAAAAAAAAAAAAAAAAAAAAAAAATCTTGATTTTGCAAAGAATTGTGGGAAAAAAAAAAATTACAACTTCAAAAAACTCACCATGACTCTTTCTAAATACCTTGGAGTGTCTTCTTTCCAAAAAGGGGTCATTTGGGGGGTATTTGTACTTTTATGGCATGTTATGGACTCAAGAAATGAGATAGGCCGTCAGTACTTCAGGTGTGATCAATTTTCAGATATTGGCACCATAGCTTGTGGACTCTAAAACTTTCACAACGACCAAATAATATACCCCAATTTGTACTTATTTTTACCAAGGATATGTAGCAGTATAAATTTTGGCCAAAATTTATCAAGAAAAATGACAAAATTTGCTAAATTTTATAACAGAAACGAAGAAAAAATTCATTTTTTTACCGAATTTTCAGTCTTTTTTTCTTTTATAGCGCAAAAAATAAAAAACCCAACGGTGATTAAATACCACCAAAAGAAAGCTCTATTTGTGTGAAAAAAAGGACAAAAATTTCATTTGGGTACAGTGTTGTATGACTGAGTAATTGTCATTCAAAATGTGAGAGCACCGAAAGCTGAAAATTGGTCTGGTTATTAAGGGTGTTTAAGTGCCCAGTGGTCAAGTGGATATACAAGATCTTAGTAATGAAAACAGTATCATTAGCAGTAATCCGCATGGATACATGAAGAATCGTTCTTGCCAAACCAATCTATAAACCTTCTATGAGGAGGTGAGCAGCCATCTAGATAGAGGAAGGCCCGTAAACGTGGTGTATCTGGATTTTGCAAGAGCATTTGACACAGTTCCCTATAAATGTTTACTGTAAAAAATAAGGTCCGTTGGCATGGTGAATACATGGATTGAAAATTGGCTACAAAGGCTAATTCAGAGAGTAGAGATAAATGGGGAGTACTCGGAATGGTCAGGGGTGGAAAGTGTGGTCCCCCAGGGTCCTGTCCTGGGACCAATCCTATTTAATTCATTCATAAACGACCTGGAGGATGGGGTGAACAGCTCAATCTCTGTATTTGCAGAAGATACTAAGCTAAGCAGGGCAATAACTTCTCCGCAGGATGTGGAAACCTTGCAAGTAGATCTGAACAAATTAATGGAGTGGACAACTACATGGCAAATTAGGTTTAATGTAGAAAAATGTAAAATAATGTATTTGGGTGGCAAAAATATGAATGCAATCTACTCACTGGGCAGAGAATGACTGGGGAAATCAAGGATGGAAAAGGACCTGGGG
>CM053038.1:50516918-50627944 GCA_028564925.1 Lithobates sylvaticus | reverse complement strand
GGCTGCAAATGGGCACAGTGAGGCTGAAAATGGGCATTGTTGACCGTCTTTTCCACTTACAGTAGCTGCGCATTTCTCACCCTAGGCTTATACTCGGGTCAATACGTTTTCCCATTTTTTTGTGGTGAAATTAGGTGCCTCGGCTTATATTCGTGTTGGCTTATACTCGAGTATATACTGTATTTTTTTAAATGTAACTGCCTACTCCCAAACTGTCATATGAAGTAAAACACATAGCCAAGCATCATTCTACACAATTTTTTTTATTGTGCATTAAAAAAATTAAAAATTAGACATGCTATCTGCCAATAGAATTTAACCAAAAAGTGCATTCCATGCATCCAAAAATATAGAAAATATACCAAATCAAATCATTATTCAACCAAAAAAATTATGTCAAAGCAATAACTCCAAGGCCAATAATAAATAACACGTTATCTCGTCCGATTCCTCAACATGTCTGGTTGACAAACGGGCGTTCAGAAACAAACTGAAAAGCACGAAATGAGAAGCGCAAACCGAAAAGCGCTAAATGAAAAACGTGAACAGAAAAGCGCGAATCAACACTTCTACTAACATGAGGCCAAAGGGTGGCGCTAAAGAGCTGAAAAACCACGTAGTACGTCACTACGTTGGTAAGTGTTGGCCAACAATTGTGTGGCCGTGTGTATGCAAGACAAGTTTGGGCCAACGCGCTTCAGACGAAATTCCACGGTTTTGTTGACTACCAGTCCGATCGTGTGTACGAGGCTTAACACTTGTAGTTCCCTAAATCCTTACTGGTCTATAAGCTCTATCGTCTCTCCTCATTTTTATGCCCCTTACAGCCCAACACTGACATCTTGACAGTTCCGTGCTTCAGGAAGATTATCCTGTGAAAAGATTCATATTTTTGGTGACTTGGGTGCTGGATAAAGACAGAAGATTGACAATTATTGCGAGTTAAAACCATCATCCGTCCTCAGCTACTCAAAGCTCGTCTGACAGATAGAAACTCTTTTTAAACTTGTCTCTCAAATCTAATTTCACTCTGAAAACGACTATAACGAGCAGCACTAATACCACTTTAATTGTGCGGCAAGACCGGCGGAGGTGTTAAAGTGGAATGCCCCCTTATAGCAGATTTTCTGTTAGGGGCTGTGCAGGGTTATCTAAATTGGTTACAATATGTGTTTTTTTGTTTTCATTAAACTGAATTAAACTTTAGACATGTGCACAATAGAAAAATTCGTTTAGTTTCGTTTCGTTTTTGTTCGTTTCCGTTGATTTGTAACGATTCGTAATTTCGTAAGTCGTCGGTGTTCGTATTCGTAACGATTCGTATTTTCGTAAGAGTTATTTTTTCGTTGATTTCTTTTTCCGTTAGTTTCATTTTTGTTTATTTGTTTATTCGAAATTCGGACGCATTCGTATTTATTCGTACATCCGTAACATTCGTAGATTCGTAATCGGAGCATAATTCATAATTTTATGTAATGTGTATGCTATTATTACATTTTAATAGTTTACGAATCGAAAAAAAAAGTTATGAATCGAAAAAAAAAGTTACGAATCGAAAAAAAAGTTACGAATGTACGAATTTTTTTCGTTCAATCCATTCGAAGCACTCGTATTCGTATTTTAGTAGATTTAGTTACATTCGTACTTACATTCCTTAGATTGATTTATTCGTACTTTCGTAACATTGTTTTCGTAGATTCGTAATCGGAGCATAATTCATAATTTTTATGTAATGTGTATGCTATTATTACATTGTAAGAGAGACGGAAAATTACGAATCGAAAAAAAAGTTATGAATGTACAAATTTTTTCGTTCAATCCATTCGAAGCACGTTAAGCAGCGCCATTGTAAGAGACACGGAAAATTACGAATCGAAAAAAGTTACGAATGTACGAATTTTTTAGTTCAATCCATTCGAAGCACGTTAAGCAGCTCCATTGTAAGAGACACGGAAAATTACGAATCGCAAAAAAAAAAGTTACGAATCTACGAATTTTTTCGTTCAATCAATTCGAAGCACGTTAAGCAGCGCCATTGTAAGGGACACGGAAAATTACGAATCGCAAAAAAAATTAAAAAGTTACGAATCTACGAATTTTTTCGTTCAATCCATTCGAAGCACGTTAAGCAGCGCCATTGTAAGGGACACGGAAAATTACCAATTCAACAAAAAAAAAAGTTACGAATGTACGAATTTTTTCGTTCATTTTGATCTTCGTTGTTCCCGTTTTCGTTTTTCGGATTTTCTTCTTTCGTAGTTTCGTTGTTTCTAATTTGGTTATTTCGGATTTTTGTTGTTTTTCATATTCGTTCGATTCGATAATTCGTTATTCGCTAAAATTTTTTGCGAATCATTCGTTCATTCGTACGATAACGAATGAACGAATATAACACGGAAAACGAAAAAAAACGAAACAAATTGCACATGTCTATTAAACTTTTGTTTTCCTTTTAGATCTGGTTCACACTAATGCCTTGGACACACGGTCGGACATTCCGACCACAAAATCCGTATTGATTTTTTCCGAAACTTGTCTTGCACACACACTGTCGCACAAAGTTGTCGGAAAATCCGATCGTTCAGAACGCGGTGACGTAAAACACGTACGACAGGACTACGAAGAGGCCAGTAGCCAATATCTTTCGTCCCCAAATTTATTCTGAGCATGGGTGGGACTTTGGGCGTCGGAATTCTATACACACGATCGGAAAAAGTCTGATCGGATTTTATTGTCAGAAAATTTTAGGTCCTGCTCTCAAACTTAGAGCCCACACAAGATCGTATTTTCCGACAACATAATCCGATCTGACTTTTTCCGTTGGAATTTCCGACCGTGTGTACGGGGCATAAGCCTACTTTCACACTGAAGCGTTGCGGGTGGTGGCGGTAAAGCGGGGCTATATTTAGCGCCGCTTTGCCGTTGTTTTAGCGGCACTATTCGGCCGCTAGCGGGGCAGTTTTAACCCCCGCTAGCGTCCGAAAAAAAGGGTTAAAACCAGCGGGTTCCCTGCGAGCGCCACCATGCACGGGGGCGGAGCCTGGCGGCAAATTCAAAAAAGTGAAAAATCATAATACAGTACAGTACCGTGTAATCTTACAGATTACATTACTGGATGAAATCATTTCACATCCCGTCCCTAGTGCTTTGTTCAATGCATAGCTCCCAACTGTCCCTGATTTTGAGGGACTGTCCCTGATTTGGAGAGATGTCCCTCTGTCCCTCATTCCTCCTCATTTGTCCCTCATTTTGGTCTGATCCATATAGTTGTATATAAAATGCACTTTTTATCTTTCAAAAAGTGTTTCCCAGTGCTAAACCTTTCATCCAATTTCTAAATTGCTGCATTTGTACATTTTTAAAGCCAATATAAAGGAATAGAAGTGGTAAAAAAAAAAGCTCTTAGCTCCTTTAAGGGTGGGTGGCAGGGGGCGTGTCCTATGCCTACATATCTTTGCTAGTAGGTGTCCCTCATTCCCATCTCAAAATGTTGGGAGGTGTGCCAATGCCCTGCATGCAGTTTTATATTATATATAAAGTTTTTCTGCCTGGAAACTTGAGATTGTCAATGGCAACCAAAAAATTGTCCCTTTACGTCAAAAGTGGCTTTACGGACCTCCGGCCGAAATCTCGCAAGATGTCCCTTTACGTCAAAAGTGCCTTTACGTCAAAAGTGGCTTTACGGAACTCCGGCCGAAATCTCGCAAGATTTTAAGGACGTGAGGCATGCTGGTTCCCATAACGAAAGGGAAAAAGGAAGTAAATGCTTGTGGGTTTCAAATGCCCACAAGCAAAATTACATTGCTGCTGCTTTATATTTTAAAAGTGCATATTTTTCAAAAATACGGACACGGATACCGGAGGGACACCAAAAATGTGAGTTTATTGTAAGACTCAAAATTATTTTAACATGACAAGAAAAAAAAATAAAATAATAATTAGTGTGTGCAGAACTGCTTTAAGGTTGAATCTGTCATTGAAGGCTTATGGTGTCTGTCGAATGTTCTAAGAAGATTCGACGGAGCAGCTAAACTGTACGACGCCGCAATCGTACATTTCCTGGTCGAATGTTCCGCCTACAAGCTATAGTAGAATTCTAATGTTGTATGACATTAGAATTCTTCTAAAGCCTATGGGCAGAGCATTTGACCATAAATGTCCGCTCGCGGCAACTGTTTCGTCTAAAGCCCCATACACACGGTCGGACAATCCGCGGACCAGGTCCGTCGGACCATGTCCGTCATACTTTGTCCGATGTTGGTTTTGCGTACACACGGTCGGACAAAGTTGTCGGAAAATCCGATCATTCTGAACGTGGTGACGTTTGTTGCCTACGACGGGACTACGTAGAGGCTAGTAGCCAATAGCTTTGGTCTTGTAATGTGATCTGAGCATGCGTGGCACTTTGTCCGGTCGGACAACAGTACACACGATCGGATTTGGTGTGATCGGACCGTGTTGACGGCAAATCTTTCCAGCAGGAGATAAGACTTTGTCCGTCGGACAAACCGACGTACACTGTCCGATGGTGCATACACACGGTCTGATTTTTCAACAACATTGTCCGATCGGACAGAATCCATGAAAAAGTCCGACCGTGTGTATGGGGCTTTATCCTTATGTGGAATCTTTTCTCTCTATGTCGAATCTTTTCTCTCTATGTTGAATCTTTTCTCTCTATGTAGAATAATCTAGGACTAATAGAGTTAGGTTAGGCACATTTGACCTTTTTTGCTATTGTCTCTATAATGTTGAATCTTTTCTCTCTATGTTGAATCTTTTCTCTCAATGTCGAATCTTTTCTCTCTATGTCGAATCTTTTCTCTCTATGTCAAATCTTTTCTCTCTATGTCGAATCTTTTCACTCTATGTAGAATAATCTTGGACTAATAGAGTTGTTAGGCACATTTGACCTTTTTTGTTATTGTCTCTATAATGTCGAATCTTTTCTATCTATGTCAAAACTTTTCTCTCTATGTCGAATCTTTTCTCTCTATGTTGAATCTTTTCTCTTTATGTCAAAATAATCTTGGACTAATAGAGTTAGGTTAGGCACATTTGACCTTTTTTGCTATTGTCTCTATAATGTCAAATCTTTTCTCTCTATGTAGAATAATCTTTTTTTTTTTAAATTCTATATTTTATTTTCAAAAGCATTATTCATACACAAACATATACAATTTCATTGCATGCGTAACACAAAACATAACTTAGTTATATATCGTTTTATATTTATATCTGATTATACATATACACATAAAAAAAACTAAATATATACACATATATATATATATATATATATACATACACACGCATACACATATACACATAAACATAGATATACGCATATACACACATACATATATACATATGTACATGCATATAAACATACGTACACACACATAAATGCACACGCATACACATATACATATACACTCAGATACACACAAAAAAAAAAAAAAAAAAAAAAATCCTCTCTCTTCCCTCTCAGCCCAACTCCCCCTCCACAAGTGAGTTTTTTTGTATTTTATATACAACTTAACCGCTACTCCTCCACTGAAATCTATAGGGTGCAATAATGTGTGATATGCCCAGAAATATATGGCATAATCAATATGGATAAACTTTTATTCAATACTTTAAGACACATATTGAGACATAAACACACATATCCCTAGGGAGGGCTACTTTCAGTGAATACTACCTACCACCTCAAATACTTTTGACCATCTCTCCTCAGAGCTATTGGTCAATACACCAACTGCCCAGCTGGAAGATACTAAAACTAACCATACAGCCAATCAAGATACACCTACAGGTATAGAACAGAGGCCTCGAATGCATGATCTATGGTGCAAAAGGAATCCTTTACTGCCTTGATACTCAATATATGTATACATGTTTTATTCCATAGGGCTCTCTTATCACTATCCGACCCCAGTGTGCCCTACAGGCGTCCTCCAACCACTGTCCCATTAGGACAGATATACTTACTCTAACAATTGGAGCAATTATTGGGCTCCCTTTAGTTGATGGGCATCCATATCTATTTGGTGCCAAAACCGACTACCCAAGAAGATACAAGGTGAAGAAGCTCCTCCTCCCAGCCGTTGCTTTTAACCCTACTGGAATGTTTCTTAACTTGGTATGCTTTCCATGTGAGTTTTTGTTTTACATTATTCTTATCTATACAAATCGTTTTGATTCTACAAATGCAATTACATGTATGAAAGTTTACATTGTTGACATATTACCTGATTTTGATACTTTCTATATACAATAGGAATGTTGTTATACTCTCACCTCTGAAGAAGGAGCAAACTACTAATCTCCGAAACGCGTCAGTGTGAGATAACGGTTACAAAACGCATTCACATTTTGTACTCTATAACTTAGTACTGTTTAAACATTTTCCAGGTGTTTTATATATTGTTATACATGTAAACTCTTTTTTATGTATTACTTTTTGGCAATAAATGTTTTTTTCAATTTATACAAATTAGTGTTCTATCTGGGGTTAAAAAATCCTTATGCCTTAAAAGTCCAACCCATAGGGGATCCCCTCTTTCTTTTTCCCCCTCCACAAGTGCCCCACCATATTCTCTGGTAGATACAAACCTAGACCAAGGTTCAGAATAATCTTGAACTAATAGAGCTAAGGTTAGGTACATTCGACCACAGGTTCGATGGACACAGATCACTATTGTCAGCGTCGTTTCGAATCCCCTCTCTATATCCAAGTGTTGTCACAACGAAAACGAAAATAAAGCATTTGTTTATGTCGGATCTTTCGGTTTTCGGATTTTGCACGTTCGTTATCGTTTGTTAAAACGATAACGAAAATACCCAGAATTCGGACGAAAATGCATTCGGACGAAAACAAATGCACATGTCTACTGTTTCCCTTTAAATGCAGTAACTGGTATACCTGCTCTTTTCCTAAGCTGGTTCTGCAGTGTGTGATCCAATAAGTTTAAGACGGTGGTCATTAGAGATCTCTAGGATAAGTCACTTTCATGTAAGTGACAACGTTCTGCAACGAATGTAAACATCTCCCCCTAAGGAGAAGCTCCTGATGCATTGTTCCTGCGCCGATAATATCGCCACGGCAAACTTTGCTGTAGCGGCTTTTGATAAATTGTCTGGTGCTTGTCATGCAGACTTATTGCCGCTTCTCTGCACTTTAAAGTCCGTTTGCTTTTCCGATAACACAGACAATCATTTTCACAATTGTCCTTACCGACTCCCAACTACAATAAATTTTCCTTTATTTAAAAGAAGGGATTTCTCTCCTTTTGGCTGACAGACCAAGGTTAAAAAGTACCATGATAGAGCGGAGTTTGAGATATTCTCTAATGGGGTTTTGTATCTCGCCAGATCTTGCCGTAAATAATGTAATATGGGCTCCATGTGCCTGTCATATCGCTGCAATGTCATAAAAGCCTTTGGAACAAATTAAAGGAAACTTGCATTGAGAGAAATATGGGGGCTGTCAGTGATGACTTTCTTCTATAAATGCTAATTGCCTGGGTCAGAACTCCTGTATTTGTGTTTTGGGTCAGCCATTCAGAAAGCACCAAAGCCTTTTAATCAGCAAAACAGCCAGGCAACTAGCATTTTCATAGAGTTGAAAAATGGCAGCCTACAGTTTGTCCCAGTGTCGTTTTTTTAAGGGATACTTGGGTCAAAAGAGAACAGGGGGGGGGGGTGTCACATTCGGCAATCCCATCACATTTTGCTACCCGCTGGAGTGCGCATGCGCGACACCGCCATATGCGTTCCAACTGTTGTAAGACACCACTTTGCCACAGGGCCCCTCGCGGACTCGCTTCACTCGCTATGCTTCGGGCCCGGCCTCGTTTCGATCGGCATAATTCTAATCTAACTCTATGTCCACTTGGATGGTGGGGCTTGAACCTGGACTCAGGGGTGTGGGCACAAAATTCTGCGCAAGCGCAGATCGCCACAGTGTTGGAACGCATATGGCGACGTCGCGCATGCGCAGTCCAGCGGGTGGCCAAATGTGACGGGTCGCCATATGTGACGAAACAGGGGCTGAAATTTCTGGTCTCCCGAAAATTTTAGTTGTCTGGATTTAAAAAATGTTAGTTACAGATGTGAAATGTATGCTGTACATTTGCCAGCCTGTGTTGGAATTCCTTATCTCCATTTTTATTCCAGGGCAGTAATTTAGAAAGCATTGACACCAAATTTCAGCATGACAGGCAGGGAGCTAACATAATTATCTCATAACAAGTGAACTTAAAACCCTGAAATGCACTCAGGAAGCACAGCCTGATAAGCAGTTAGTTCATCATCTAGCCATTGCTATACTGCGCCTGCCCTCCCCACTCCTTCATGTTATGGTGAACATGGAACACACCTACCGTTAACCCCTAGGCCCCGGCGATATACGCAAATATGCGCCCTCTCGGCGGGTGGGCCTTGGCACCGAGAGGCTGCATATTTGCATACCAATTTGCAGACACAGCTTTGCCAAGAGCGCGCACTGCGTGCTCCCGGCACAGTTACCGGTGGCTAATGGAAAGCTTCTTGTGAGCCAATCACTGCGGTCACATGATCATAAATACCACACCGCCTCCCGGGATCTGAAATCCCTTAAAGGGCTGGGAGGCGCTGCCACAAAGGGGTTAAGGCTGGAGAATTCCTATTGGTGATCCTGGAACATACCTGCTGTTGATAAAGGAACACATCTACTGGTGATCCAGAAACATACTTTCTGGAGATGATGAACATACATGCTAGTATTTCTGAAACACACCTGCTGGTGATGATGGAATGCATCTGTTGGTGATGATGGAACACATCTGTTGGTGATGATGGAACACATCTGTTGGTGATGATGGAACACATCTGTTGGTAGTGATGGAACACATCTGCTAGTGTTTCTGGAATGCACCTGCTGGTGATTACGGAACACCTTCCATAGATGATGGAATACACCTGCTAGTGTTTCTGGAACACACCAGCTGGAGATGATGGAACACACCTGTTGGTTATTATAAAACACATATACAGGTGATGATGAAACACACCTGGCTAGTGTTTCTGGAACACATGTGCTTGAGATGCTGGAACACACAGTATCTCACAAAAGTGAGTACATCCCTCACATTTTTGTAATATTTTATTATACCTTTTCATGTGACAACACTGAAGAAATTACACTTTGCTACAATGTAAAGTAGTGAGTGTACAGCTTGTATAACAGTGTAAATTTGCTGTCCCCTCAAAATAACTCAACACACAGTCATTAATGTCTAAACCGCTGGCAACAAAAGTAAGTACACCCCTAAGTGAAAATGTTCAAATTGGGCCCAAAGTGTTAATATTTTGTGTGGCCACCATTTTTTTTCCAGCACTGACTTAACCCTCTTGGGCATGGAGTTCACCAGAGCTTCACAGGTTGTCACTGGAGTCCTCTTCCACTCCTCCATGACGACATCACGGAGCTGGTGGATGTTAGAGACCTTGCGCTCCTCCACCTTTCCGTTTGAGGATGCCCCACAAATGCTCAATAGGGTTTAAGTCTGGAGACATGCTTGGCCAGTCCATCACCTTTACCCTCAGCTTCTTTAGCAAGGCAGTGGTTGTCTTGGAGGTGTGTTTGGGGTCGTTATGTTGGGAAAAAAGCCCTTTGGCCCAGTCTGTGAAGGGAGGGGATCATGCTCTGCTTCAGTATGTCACAGTACATGTTGGCATTCATGGTTCAATGAACTCCCAGTGCCGGCAGCACTCATGCAGCCCCAGACCATGACACTTCCACCACCATGCTTGACTGTAGGCAAGACACACTTGTCTTTTTACTACTCACCTGGTTGCCCCCACACACGCTTCTCACCAATTGAACCAAATAAGTTAATCTTGGTCTCTTCAGACCTCATGTCCTGTGGGACATGGTTCCAGTAATTTGTGTGCTTAGTCTGCTTGTCTTCAGCAAACTGCTTGTGGGCTTTCTTGTGCATCATCTTTAGAAGAGGCTTCCTTCTGGGACAACAGCCATGCAGACCAATTTGATGCAGTGTGCGGCGTATGGTCTGAACACTGACAGGCTGACCCCCCACCCCTACAACCTCTGCAGCAATGCTGACAGCACTCATACGTCTATTTCACAAATACAACTTCTGGATATGATGCTGAGCATGTGACCTCAACTTCTTTGGTGGACCATGGTGAGGCCTGTTCTTAGTGGAACCTGTCCTGTTAAACCGCTGTATGGTCCTGGCCATCGTGCTGCAGCTCAGTTTCAGGGTCTTGGCAATCTTCTTATAGCCTAGGCCATCTTTATGTAGAGCAGGGATATGCAATTACTGGACCTCCAGCTGTGTCAGAACTACAAGTCCCATGAATAAATGAATGAATGAATAATTTGTATAGCGCTACAATGCGAACCGAATCGCCTCAAGGCGCTGTAATTAGTGCTTTGTTGTCAAGCTTCTTAGAAGAGGTGGGTCTTGAGTTTTTTCCTGAAGACCTGATGGTTTTCTTCCATGCGGATGTAGGTTGGTAGTGCATTCCATAGCCGTGGTCCTTGGACAGCGAATCTTCGTTCTCCTTTTGATTTGTTGCGGGACTTGGGGATGAGGAGGAGGTTTTGGTCGGACGATCGAAGACTGCGATTGGGTGTGTAGCGTTTTATTTTCTCAAAAAGGTATTGAGGCGCGTCTCCATGGGTGCATTTGTGGGTGAGGCAAAGGGTCTTGAAAATGACCCGATTCTTTACGGTTAGCCAATGTAGGCTCCTCAGGGAAGGGGAGATGGATTCCCATGGTTTTTTTCCTGTTACCAGCCTTGCCGCCATGTTTTGGATAAGTTGTAAGCGCGCAAGTTGATATTGGGGTAACCCTATGTAGAGGGAGTTTGCATAGTCAAGTCGTGAATTAATGACTGTTCCAACTACCACTGCTTTGTCCTCCTTTGGGATGAACGGGATGAGTCTGCGTAGCAGGCGGAGGAGATGGTGAGATCCACTAACTACCGATCCTATTTGTGCATCCATTGACATTTCTGAGTCAAAAATGACTCCGAGACTCTTGGTCTTGGTTCCTGGGGAGATGGTCTGTCCAAAGATGGTAGGAGGTGTCCAAGGGATCTTGGTTCGGGAGTTTTGGTTTGCATGTAGAATAAGAAGTTCAGTTTTTGATTCGTTGAGTTTAAGAGAGCTGGCAGTCATCCAGTCAAGAGGCATAGCAAGACTCTTGACAGCCACAAGCATGACACCCAGAGGCAGAGGCATGATGGGACTTGTAGTTTTGCAACAGTTGGAGGTCCGCTAATTGCATATCCCTGATGTAGAGTAACAATTCTTTTTTTCAGATCCACAGAGAGTTATTTTCCATGAGGTGCCATGTTGAAATTCCAGTGACCAGAAAGTGAGAGCGATAACACCAAATTGAACACACCTGCTCCTCATTCACACCTGAGACCTTGTAACACTAATGAGTCGAGGCTGAGGGTTCTGGACAGGAGTACTGAGGCAAGTCACTTGATCTGTGCTACTCAAACCGGCAGATTATGACCAGTGGGAGGGGCTGGCAGGGTGCTGTACATAACTTCCAGAAACCATCCCAACACTCTATTGGCCCCTCCCATCAGCCATGATCTACCTGCATTCCATAGAAAAGCATGGCATTACTAGGTCTAAAATAAGATATGCAATTAAAATTGAAAGTTTTATTTTAAAACTCCATTAGCATGTTGATGGTGGGGGTGATGGTATTTGCAGGTAGGCTGTTGGGCTTGTCAATTGCTATATGTAACAGTTTATTTTTCCTGTTACGATGAAGGCTCTGGAACATCTTCTTCTGAACAGTAATTAGAATTTTGTCTGCTGCTGTTGTTGTCTGAGTATCTCTTGACATCGGCACGAATTGCTTTTGTTATTCCCATATCCATCTCATTAAAAGGGGCTAACTATTGTTTAAAACGGCACAAAAAAAAAGCACGCAAAAAACTCTTTCAAAATGATTTAATTGGCGCGCTGCTGTGTTGGGTCAGTTCCACGCTATACATTTAGCAAAAGAGAGATTAAAAATCACAAGAAGTAGATTAATCCCTTTCTATGCACTCTGTTATTTTTTTTTTCAGTTTCTTTTATTTACTGCTCGGAGACAAAGTTTTAGATGTCGTGCGCACACAGCCGTCACGCTGAGCAAATATTTATGGCTGTACTCTAGTATTGGGTGTTTCTTGTTAAAAAGCAAAAAAAAGCTACAAATACCAAAGACAAGGATTTCATTTACAGGAGTTTTATGCTTCGTTTATTTTTTTATATTTACATTTATACAGTACTAGCGTGATATGCAAAGCATTTCAGTCTACATGGAATCACTGACATCAGCTCTTGGTTATGTCAGTAAAAAAAAAAAAAAAAAAAAAAAAAAATATATATATATATATATATATATATATATATATATACTGTATGTGTGTATTTATATATATATATATATATATATATATATATATATATATATATATATATATTAGGGCTGTTACTGATTAAAATTTTCGTGTTGGATTGATCGATCTTTTTTTTTAATCGATTAATCAACTAATTTCGATTAATTATAACGCACATTCAGATCCAACTACTTTTAGCTGATCTCCTTGCATTGCAACTCTGCATTAGTCAGTGGTAAATGTGGTATACACTATATACAATCACCCGACACTAGTTAGTTTCCACAATCCATGACTTAACTTCACAGTTCACACAAATACGTTTTAAATTCAAACTGTAGCACTGACGTAAGTCATTTTTTTTCCACAGTAGCGTGACAATCCCTCCACCTCCGGTCTAACCCCTGTGGGAACAGGTGGTCATACAAGCGGGTATCAAAAGGGTTAACACGGACCATAAACTTCTCTCACGTCTCCTTAGATCTCAGCAAGGACGCAGGTCATGGGTAGAAAGAAAAGATCTAAGTGCTCACCACTTAACCACTTCAATACCAGGCACTTAGACACCTTCCCGCCCAAGCCAATTTTCAGCTTTCAGCGCTGTCGCAATTTGAATGACAATTGCGCGGTCGTGCTACACTGTACCCAAACAAATTTTTTATCATTTTGTTACAACAAATAGAGCTTTCTTTTGGTGGTATTTGATCACCTCTGCGATTTTTATTTTTTGCGCAACAAACAAAAAAAGACCAAAAATTTTGCAAAAAAACAAGTTTTTCTTTGTCACTGTTAATTTTTTTTTGTAAATAAGTGTGTTTTCTTCTTCAATGACGGGCACTGATAAGGCGGCACTAATGGGCACTGATAAGGCGGCACTGATGGGCACCGATGAGGTGGCACCAATGAGGTGGCACTGATGATGGGCACTGATAGGCGGCACTGATGGGCACTGATAGGTGGCACTGATGGGCATTGATAGGTGGCACTGGTATGCGGCACTGATGGGCACTCAGGTGGCACTGATGGGCACTCATAGGCGGCACTGATGGGCACTCATAGGCGGCACTGACGGGTACTTATGGGTGGCACTGATGCACACATATAGGTGGCACTGATAGGTGGCATGGATGGGCACTGATAGGTGGGCATGGGTGGGCATGGATGGGCACTGATAGGTGGCACTGATGGACGCTGATGAGTGGCACTGATGACACCGATGGGTGGCATTGCTGGGCATCCCTTTTTTAAACATTTTTTTAAAATAAATATGATGTGCCAATCAGTGCCCATCTGTGGGCACTGATTGGCATATTTTTTGCATTTTTTTTTAACATGTGGATGGCCATGGGGGATGTACCTGGCCATCCACATGCTGGGGGCTTCCCTGGTGGTCCTGGGGGCTTCCCTGGTGGTCCTGGGGGCTTCTCTAGTGGTCTAGTGTGGGCATCTGAGGGGGGGCTGCGCTGATAAACAATCAGCGCATACCCCCCCTGTCAGGAGAGCCGCGGATCGGCTCTCCTCTACTCGCGTCTGTCAGACGCGAGTGAGGAAAAGCCGATCAACGGCTCTTCCTGTGTACATCGTGATCAGCCGTGATTGGACACGGCTGATCACGTGGTAAAGAGCCTCCGCCGGAGGCTCTTTACCGAGATCAGTGTAGCGGTGTGTCAGACTGACACACCGCTCCACCGATCGCCGCAATGCGCGCCCCCACGGGCGCGCGGCGGCTGTTATCCTGAAGGACGTCATATGACGCCCAGTCAGGATAACGAAACCACTTCCCGGACGTCAATCTGCTATTGACCGGGCGGGAAGTGGTTAAGTATAAGATTTGATTTTTGTGTTCAAACACAAACTGCTCACATAAAGATGATAAAAACACAGCATGTAAAGCCGACAATCGTGTTAGTTCCGTAGGGCAGCAGTGGGTGACGTCATGCGTAGCTCCTCCCCCATACGCGTTACATTCAATCAGAACTTCAACATCACCGGACTCCTCCCCCTTCCCTTCATTAGCAGACGGAGGCACCTGGAGAAGGGGGAGGAGTCCAGTGACGTCAATGTCCGTGACGTCACCGGATCTCCGACAGAACTCCCTGAAGACCCGTAAGCCGGCACAGAGGTGAGTACCGATCAAAAGAATTTTGATCGATCAAAAAAATGAACGATTAATTGAGGAATTCATCTTTAATTTCCACAGCCCTAATATATATATATATATATATATATATATATATATATATATATATATATATATATATGCTGTTTTTCATTTAATGGACCAAAAGGGAGCAAAAAAGTTTATTGTAATGCCCTGTACACACAATAGGATTTTCTGACAACAAAATCCATGGGATTTTTACAGACGGATGTTGGCTCAAACTTGTCTTGTATACACACGGTCACACAAAGTTGGTTGGAAATTCCATACGACGAGCCAAGAAAAATGAAGTTCAATAGCCAGTGCTGCTCTTCTGCTTGATTCCAAGCATGCGTGGCACTTTGTGTGTCGGAATTTTGTGTGATGGAAATTCCAATGGCAAAATGTGTGATGGAGCCTACACACAGTCGGAATTTCCGACAACAAGGTCCTATCATACATTTTCCATTGGAAAATCCTATCGTGTGTAAAGGGCATTAGGATTTACATACACTTAAAGGACATCTGAACTGACATAAAGATGTAGTCTTTCTTGACATTTTTACCCCAGAGCAACCCTTGAAATCATTTTCAGGCCTTAGGGAACCTCTGCTAAAATGAATTATCAGGAATGTCCTTACATTGGTGGCCAGTGTGAAGAATGGCCCCCATTACAGTGGTGGTCAGAATGCCAACCCCACCTGATGTAGCGATATGGACTACAAACGTAAAGCATCTTACCTCCTGACATTTCTAGGTATCGTCTGTCCCTCTAGTTATAAATGTATCCAGTGACATCATATTTGTGTGCCAAATAAAAGGATTGTGGGATGAATGGTTCATCAGATAATTGCTTTGCACGACTTTGGAGTAGGACTACATATTCCTTGCTGCTACCTGAAGATTGCTGGAAGTTACTATAAAAACAGCAAAAGTCAGCACGGACACTCTCTTCCTCTTGGGCCTCATGCAAGACGGACCTCTCTGAGCAACAGAGAGAGAGAGAGAGAGAGAGGTCGCAGCCTACCATGCGGAGCCTTTCTTCCAACCCATGGCCCGAAGGGCCTAGCTCTGTTGTTGCTGTCTGACATCTTGTCCAGCACCACGCCTGTCGATGCAAGTTGCAAGCTTCACGTCGGAATATTGAGACAGTGGATCCGCTGCACAGGTGTCACTACATGAGTTTCTGTTCGGAAGACATCGGAGAGATCTGGTCATTGGTGAGAGAGCACATTGTTCGACCTTTATTCACCCTTTGCTACCACTACATTGAGACACTTCGCACAGACATCTTTATCCCAAGAACACTTTACTGCATTATTTGAACACTGTGCCCAGACACCTTTTAGTTTTCTTCACTCCAAGCAATATACTGTTCCTTATACACCCAAACGGATTACAATTAACGAGCTCCGACTAGCGGGTGAAGAACATCAGATCTGCAACGTGGACTTTATTGCCATTACTTATAGAAAGGGCTCTATAATACTCTCCTCTAGACCCGTTCTCTCTATCCCTAGGATAGGGGGTAGGCTGGTCAGGTTCCATCTTCTATAGTGTGATCATATAAGCAGTTAACTGGAATATCCACTAGGGGGTAACAGTACATCTAAAAGAAAGTGCACATATACGTATATACTATTGTTGTTGCTGAAATATTGTCTTGTGTATTTTGGGGGAATTCTTTTGCTGAGTTAGTGCTGTGCCTGAAACTCAGCAGATTTATTACCTCCTCTTTGTAACAACTTCCCCTTTTATTGGTTCAAGTAAAGTATTCCTAGAACCTAAATACATTGAGTTGTTTGATTATTGCTATACAGTGATACAAGGATGTCTGAACCCAGGTGTCAGGTGGGATGGAAGGTTCACCAAGCCATGACCATGCAGATGAGCAGGTAATTCTCAGCAGTCCTCTAGGGGGCCATGCTACACTAAAAATATCATTAGCTCATTAGATCATGTCAGGGCACTACAAGTTCTCAGTTCGAATTCCCACCAGGACACTCTCAGGTATGGTGTTTGCATGTGCTTGCATGGGTTTCCTCCAGGAACTCCATTTTCCTCCCACACTTCAAAGACATGCTGGCAGTTATTTTTGGCTAATGCCTAAATTGGACCCAGTATGTGTGTGCTTGTCTAAATATCTGTGGAGTGGCTACTGCAGTTCTGGTATGCATTTTATTCATGGAGCCACAGAAAAATTAAGGTTCCTTCCAAGGTTACCAGTGCATCAAAGACTGCAATGCAGTCATGGTAGTAGGGTTGGGATGGGTCGTCATGCCGTTGGCTTTGCAAAGTTACATTGGATCAGGAAGTATGCAGTCACCATCAGATAGGAGGTTAATCAACCACAGCTCAAGGAACCCCTAGCAACTTCTGGAGGAACACTAGGGTTCCATGGTTGACAATGGCTGATGTAGAAATTATTAGAGACCTCTGTCATGCTAATCTTGTAACTTAAGTAAGAATGTAAGAGCACCTAGTAACAAATAGTTATCTAACTTGATGGTATTGTTTTAGAAGGTTACAGGTGGAGCCAGCGCCAACAGTCTCCCCCTTCTTTAGAGCTGTTGATATGACAAAGTGTAGAGCCGTCACACTCCAATAGGAGGTCATTTAATGCTGTTGGTGGCACTTTCAGAATCCCAGTATTTTGTGAAAGCAAATTGGGAGGCTGTTCCCCTAAAATGCAATGGATCCACCTGTAACCTTTGCTGCTTCAATAAAGTTCTAAAACAATACCATTAAGGGCTCTTTCACACAGACGAGTCTGTGTACGTTGCCGCTCTGCTCAGCGGGGGATCGATCCGCCGATCCCCCACTGAGCAGGAAGATGACAGGTCTGTCTCTGCACTCTGTGCAGGGACGGACCTGTCAGAGCGCCCACTCTCCCCTATGGGGGATTGGATGACGACGGACCGTAGAGTCCGTCGTCACCCGATCCGATCCGCATACGGATGGAAAAATAGGGTTTTCCTCCATCACACTTTTTCAGATAGGAGCAGGTCGAATGTCAGCGGACATGTCACCGCTGACATCCAACGCTCCATAGAGGTCTATGGAGTGTCCATTCAGGTCCGCCTAAAAAACTGACAGACGGACCTGAACGAACCGTCCGTATGAAAGGGGCCTAAGTCAGATGACCATCTGTTACCGAGCATTCTTAAGCCCCATACACACGGTCGGACTTTTTCATGGATTCTGTCCGATCGGACAATGTTGTTGAAAAATCAGACCGTGTGTATGCACCATCGGACAGTGTACGTCGGATTGTCCGACGGACAAAGTCTTATCTCCTGCTGGAAAGATTTGCCGACAACACGGTCTGATCACACCAAATCCGATCGTGTGTACGGTTGTCCGACCGGACAAAGTGCTACGCATGCTCAGATCACATTACAAGACCAAAGCTATTGGGTACTAGCCTCTACGTAGTCCCGTCGTAGGCAACAAACGTCACCACGTTCAGAATTTTCCGACAACTTTGTCCGACCGTGTGTACGCAAAACCAACATCAGACAAAGTATGACGGACAGGATCCGACCGACCTGGTCCGCGGATTGTCCGACCGTGTGTATGGGGCTTTACTCAAGTTACTCTGGCTGAAATCGGTTTGCCACCATATCAGAAAAGTGGCAGCCCCAAGATCTTAACAGAAAAAGCTACCACTGTCTACTTTTGGGGATCAACTCTGCTGAAGAGTCTCCTACCATATTCATCGCCTTGATATCCACCAATAATCTATTCTGTTGGTCCACCAGTCCAGAGTGGTCTTCCACACACACTCCAGAGGTGCTAATTCCACAGCCTTAGTACTTTCTAAAATATATCCCGATCAGGAGATATTGCTTAATTTGCTGCCTTCTTGCTTTGAGATACAGAACACATCTTACCCAACATAGTGGTCACAGCACTACTGTTTTCACAAGGAGGTTGGGAACAACAGCCTCTATATGTCTCTCACGATTCTTTCAACAAAAAAAGAGAATTACTAAAGACAAAAGAAAAATCTTCTGAAAAGAATATAATTGTCATGAAGACAATGCTGAGAAGGGATGAAAGGGCCCTGCTCACCTGCTGGAGTTTTTCAACTTTCATGCAATCTTCTATTTAATCATCAGCAAACCCCCCCCCCCGAGGATCGGTATGATTAAAAATGTCAGCTGCGATATTAATTATTTACAATCTGCGAGGGGTCAAAACATTTCCATCACTAACAATTTACTTTATTATACTGGATGGTAACCCTTTGAGTGCCTGAATGACCAAGTAAATAGCATTTTGATTTTGTAACAAGGAATTGACACCCTAAAATAACCCTCATTGAACGGCATTTTGTTTGCTATGCATGGTTTCTGATACACACTGCTCTAGCACATACAATGTTAATAAACACCTTATTTTCATTCTTTCTTGCATCATGGTGCTGCATAGTTGGCAACATTGTAAAAAAAAATGTAGGGACACTTTTTTGTCTGTAGCGGAGTCTTATTATAATTAGGGGGCGGGGCATTAATTTTAAGGCATAGTGTAAATCAAAAAATGGGTGTGGTTTAATCGTAATAGTGGGTGTGGCTTAAATGGGGGCATGGCTCAAGGGGGTGTGGGCCGAGTCTGAGATGAACAAGGGATGGAGGGAGAAAGAAAGAAAGAGATAGGGAGGGAAGGAGAGAGAAGGAAGGAAAGAAAGAGGGATGGATGGACAGCAGGCCCAGATCCTACACCACAATTGAAATATGTGTATTCCAGAAAGTTTAACAATCAGCAGATAAAGATACTCCAAACACCTGGTGTTAGAGCTTCAATCATCCCGGCACCATGATTGGTATGTTGTCAGGATTATTGAAGCACATTATTTCTATTATTACATTGTAATCTAAAATAAAATATTTCTACTCACCATAATGCAGAATGAGTGGTAGCCCCGAGTGTGTTACTTGTCACGTCGCCTGGCTTCACTTCCTGATTCCCTTACCGAGGGTGGCGGTGGCAGCACCCGACAGCAGAGGGATAGATCTGCTTCGATATCGATGTGCCGATATGGTGGGCACCCTGGACTGGTAAGTGTCCTTATTTTAAAAGTCAGCAGCTGCAGTATTAGTAGCTGCTGACTTTAAAAAAAAAAAAAGGGCGGAACTCCGCTTTAATGATAACAATATAATACATTATATCAGCCCTCAAAAATTACATTTGCCTGCTCGCATTTTGCGAGGGAATTTTGAGGGCTGGCGAGAAGGGGCTGCCTGGAAGTGAGGGGGGACGAGTACTGCCGGCGGGCGGGTTGTATTGGAGTCCTTTTCCCAGCGTTAATGGAGGGGAAGAGAGAGGAGATAGTCGGCTGGATGATCAGAGCCCGAGGGACATCACTTTTTATAAAATTCTAATTTTCGGGACGTGGCACTTATATTTTTTATCCTGTACCGTATCCACAATACCATTACGTGGTGATACGGGGAAAAAAACTTTTTAAATGGACATCACTAGCGGTTTCATTTCAATAGCCGAGTGTTCCCAGCACTCGCTGTCACACACAGCCCCGCCCCCTGGTCCCGGGGAATTTGATAGACAGATCACCCATCCAACCCAGGACAAGTGATGTGTATCAAAGTTCCCCGGCCAGGGGGCAGGGCTGTACGGGACGCCGAGCCGCAAGAACACAGCAATTTAAATCAAAGCTGTTCCAGTGATGTCCCTCTGCTTTCTTATCATCTGACCAGCAATGCTCTTCTTCTCCTCTGCTCCCCTGCTTGATGGACACAGGTAGACAGCACGATGAACACGGGTGAGACTGCATTGGTGGACAAGGGTGAGACAGCATTGGTGGACAAGGGCGAGGCTGCATTGGCGGACATGGGTGAGACTGCATTGGTGGACATTGGCGAGGCTGCATTGGTGGACACGGGTGAGACTGCATTGGTGGACACGGGCAAAGCTGCATTGGTGGACATGAGCGAGGCTGCATGGGTGGACATGGGTGAGGCTGCACTGGTGGACATGGTGAGGCTGCATTGGTGGACACGGTGAGGCTGCGTTGGTGGACACAGGTGAAGCTGCATTGGTGGACACGGGAAGGCTGCATTGGTGGACAAGGGCGAGGCTGCATTGGTGGACACAGTGAGGCTGCGTTGGTGGACACAGGTGAAGCTGCATTGGTGGACACGGGAAGGCTGCATTGGTGGACACGGGCGAGGCTGCATTGGTGGACACGGGTGAGGCTGCATTGATGAGTATGGATAAAGTTGCTTAATTCTGCATAAAACATTTAAGAGTAATTTCATGAGATAATTTATGAGGGCATGTTTAGGGGCGGAATTAGGGGCGGGGCAGGGTAGGGGTTGGGTGGGGCAACTGGTGGCAAGTAACCCTTGAGGCCTAGCTAGTAGCTCGGGGCTTGAAATTTTGAGCCCTGCATTATGTAATACTACTACTAATAAAACCACTACTACTACTAATATTAATAATAATAATTATTATTATTATATTTTTTTATTTTTTATTTTATATTTAATATATATATATATATATATATATATATATATATATATATATATATATATATTTTTTTTTTTTTTATTTAATTGTTATTAGTACTATTATTATATAATAATAATTATACATATTATATGCATTGTTAATAAAAGCACTTAATCATTAGAAAAATATACAGTAAGTATTTTCTTCATTACAACTGTAATCCTTTATAATCTCAGGTGCTATGATGAACAACAGAGCGATAGCGCCATCAAAATGTCAGCGGCACATATTGTCCTATTTTGTATTATAACGGTGTGCTGGTGACATTTTGCTTTATTGGATCTTTTTTGGGATATTTTGTGTGTGTGTTTTTTTGTTGTTTTTTTCTGCCCCCCCAGTTTATACCCAAGTTTACAATCCCTATCCACTTTAACCATTGAGGGTTTATCCATGACACTTTGCAAAATGTAAAGACAGATTGTGTGCTATCAAAACCTTCCTAGCATTACAAATGTGTTCAGCAATCCTAACATGCCATTCCCTCATGGTACGTCCAAAGTATTGAAGTCCGCATGGACAGTCCTCAAGATAACGACATGCGTGGAATAACAAGGAACGTATTATGTTAAAATTCTCCATGTGTTACTGTAGAACAAAAAGTGTCTTTTCTTTGTACCATTTGATATATTCAATTTACAGAATGCACAATGTTTTCCAGGGAAAAACCCACAGAGGAAAAAAAGTGTCACCTTGTGAGGTTGTTGTATTCCAATTGGGGCTAAAATATTTCAGAATATTTTCGAATATAACCAAAATTCACTTAGAGGGCTTCTGATAATGGATCATCATTAATTAAAGCAAAAGACAAGATAAAATGTATTAGCTCGTTAAAAGATAAAATAATATCAGCTAATAAAGTATTCACTTTTATTAGGAGATTTGCAGTACTTTTTTTTTTTCTTCCACTAGATGTTCCCAGCCTGATGGCCATTATCATTTAACCCACATCTTCTGAGTCCAGATCATTCTGGACCCACCCCAGATTGTGATTGGCTGATAAATGGAGAAGCAGCACTCTCTGTCACTCTGCTCTCTCCTCCTATTAGCATGCCTCATGTCAGTACATTACCTAATTGGTTGCTTGTGCTGCTTCTTCCTCTCACCTTTAAGCCCTGTTGTTTAGGCACTGCAGGAAGCTGACACTAGGTCACGTCCTGGCACACTGCTTGTGTTTTCATGATGTATTAAAGATGGCAGAGCTGCATTCATTTGTGGCTTTTATATCTGCCTGGAGTTCTGCTTTAATGCAGAACTTCAGCCATTACATAGTTAGTCAGGTTTGAAAAAAGACACAAGTCCATCCAGTTCAACCACAAATAAAAATAAATAAATAATATCATACAATCCCATATACCCCATTCTATACCCACAGTTGATCCAGAGGAAGGCAAAAAAAAAAAAAACAGCAGAGCATGCTCCAATTTGCTAAAGCAGGGGAAAAAATTCCTTCCCGATCCCCCGAGAGGCAATCGGATTTTCCCGGATCAACTTTACCTATAAATGTTAGTACCCAGCTATATTATGTACATTTAGGAAAGTATCCAGGCCTTTCTTAAAGCAATCTACTGAGCTGGCCAGAACCACCTCTGCAGGGAGTCTATTCCACATTTTCACAGCTCTTACTGTGAAGAAACCTTTCCGTATTTGGAGATGAAATCTCTTTTCCTCTAGACGTAAAGAGTGCCCCCTTGTCCTCTGTGTTGACTTAAAGTGAATAACTCAACACCAAGTTCACTATATGGACCCCATTATATATTTGTACATGTTGATCATATCCCCCCTGTAATCTCCTCTTATCAAGGGTGAATAAATTCAGTTCCTCTAATCTTTCCTCATAGCTGAGCTCCTCCATGCCTCTTATCAGTTTGGTTGCCCTTCTCTGCACTTTCTCCAGTTCCCCGATATCCTTTTTGAGAACTGGTGCCCAAAACTGAACTGCATATTCCAGATGAGGTCTTACTAATGATTTGTACAGGGGGGCAAAATGATATCTCTCTCTCTGGAGTCCATACCTCTCTTATACAAGAAAGGACTTTGCTCGCTTTGGAAACCGCAGCTTGGCATTGCATGTTATTATTGAGCTTATGATCTACCAAAACCCCCAGATCCTTCTCCACTACGGATTCCCCCAGTTGTACTCCCCCTAGTATGTATGATGCATATTCTTAGGCCCCAAGTGCATAACTTTACATTTATCAACATTAAACCTCATCTGCCACATAGTCGCCCAATTAGAAAGAGCATTGATGTCGGCTTGTAAATTGGAGACCTCCTGTAAAGACGTTATTCCACTGCATAGCTTGGTGTCATCTGCATTGTTCTTTGTAGTTACGCCCTCCACCCTTGCCACCATTATGGTGCATGGACAGATATGCTGAGGGTTTTGTCCTGGAAGAGACCTTCAGCAGACTATTTGCACAAACCAGGGAGGTTTTGTCAGTCTCTTGCTACCCGTCTGTGCATGCTCAGAGAAATCCCCCATGTGGATACATGTACAAGGAAACCTGTGTGAGGTCAAATGTGCCATAGGGCTCGTGGATCCTCAAGGCCTGCAGCACATCTCTGCATTCCCAAAATCCAAAAGGGGACGGGGGCCTCGACATCTTTCTCACCCAGGCAGGAATTGCGGAAGTGTTGCTTTGCAGCACAATACAGTGCATCCTGAAGGTATTCACAGCGCTTCACTTTTTCCACATTTTGTTATGTTACAGCCTTATTCCAAAATGGATTAAATTCATTATTTTCCTCAAAATTCTACAAACAATACTCCGTAATGGCAACGTGACAGAAATTTGTATGAAACCTTTGCAAATTTATTAAAAAATAAAAATGTAAAAAAAACACATAAGTACATAAGTATTCCCAGCCTTTACCATGACACTCAAAATTGAGCCCAGGTGCATCCTGTTTCCACTGATCATCCTTAAGGTGTTTCCAGAACTTGATTGGACTCCACCTGTGGTAAATTCAGTTGATTGGACATTTTCAGTTTGATTTGGAAAGGCACACACCTGTCTATAGAAGGTCCCACAGTTAACAGTGCATGTCAGAGCGCAAATCAAGCCATGAAGTCCAGTAGACCTCCAAGACAGGATTGTATCGAGGCACAGATCTGGGGAAGGGTACAGAAACATTTCTTAGGCATTGAAGGTCCTATTCAGCACAGTGGCTTCCATCACCCTTAAATGAAAGAAGTTTGGAACCCCCAGGACTCTTCCTAGAGTTGGCCACCTGGCCAAACTGAGCAATCGGGGGAGAAGGGCTTTAGTCAGGGAGGTGAACAACAACCCGATGGTCACTCTGAGCTCCAGCATTTCTCTGTGGAGAGAGGAAAACCTTTCAGAAGAACAACCATCTCTGCAGCACTCCACCAATCAGGCCTGTATGGTAGAGTGGCCAGATGGAAGCCACTCCTCAGTAAAAGGTACATGACAGCCCTCCTGGAGTTTGCCAAAAGGCATCTGAAGGACTCTCAGACCAAGAGAAACAAAATTCTCTGGTCTGATGAAACAAAGATTGAACTCTTTGGCCTGAATGGCAAGTGTCATGTATAGAGGAAACCAGGCACCGCTCATCATCTGGCCAATACCACATCTAGAGTGAAGCATGGTGGTGTCAGCATCATGCTGTGAGGATGTTTTTCAGCGGAAGGAACTGGGAGACTAGTCTGGATCGAGAGAAAGATGAATGCAGCAATGTATTTTTTTTTTTCCAAATAACAAGTTTTTTATTGGAAGAGTCAACAATTACAATTACAAATATAGGTCAAACAATACATGGAGTTACATGAACAGAGCAGTTACAGACATTGTACAGACATTGTACAGAACATCTCATATGCAATCGTGGATGTAGCATGGGCATCCCAAACTCAATAATACTTGGCACATTCTTTATGCAAATGTAACATCCTAACAGCTGGGGGGGACTAAGATGTTATCTCCACTTCATCGCAGGTTGATGCGTTTCCTAGCCATGAATCCCATATTTTCCCATATTTAGTCGGGCATCCTCTATGTACGTATATCTCTTTCTTGTATGGCAACACATTGTTGACCGCTGCTTTCCACTCCTGGACTGTGGGGGGATCTGGTCTCAACCATTTTCTTGCAATAACTTGTCTGGCAATAAACAGTGATTCTTGTAAAAACAGTTTGTGATATTTATCCGAGTCAGGGTCCGGGAAAATACCCAATAGGCATTGTTTGGGGCATACTGTTAGAGGGGATCCCATTTCGTCGTGTATGAACTTTACCACCTGGGACCAGAAGTCATGGATGATCGGGCACGTCCAGAGTAAGTGATAAAACGTACTATGGGGGCTGTCACATCTGGGGCATAGGGGATTGTGGTTCGGGTCATATTTGGCTATGCGGGCGGGAGTCAAGTAGGACCTGTGCATAATAAAGAGTTGTGTGAGTCGGTCTGATAGTCTGGTGGATATCTTTTTATTAGCTTCCAGGGCGTCTTCCCATTCCTCATCCTCCAGTGCCCCCACGTCCCCCACCCATCTCTCCTTCAGTCCGTACGCTATTTGTGCAGCAGATGGCCGGAGGAGGTCATTATAGAATATGGAGATGAGCTTTTGGGGCTCATGACCCAGCAGGGTGTCCACTTGTACCAGACGTTCTAGAATGGGGGGTGTTTCAGCAAATTGGGTTTGGAGGGCATGGCGGAGCTGGAGAAATCGGAAGTGCATTTGGTTAGGCAGATCAAAATCTTCTTTTAGCTGTTGAAATGACTTGAGTGTGTCGCCCCTGTACACATCTGATAGTATGGTTACCCCTTTGTCAAGCCAGAGGACATAATCCGGTATGGAGCGCAGCTCGCCCAGACCTGGATTATCCCATAGCGGTGTGTGCGAGTGGGTGGGTGGGGCATTTAGTTTTTTCCTGGCTACCTCCCAGATTTTACAATAATTGTATAGCAATCCCCCTCGGCCCCCCAATGCTGAGGGGTCGGAGGGCTCCCTGAATATGATCTGGAATGGGTGGGCAAGTCCCCGAGTTCGTGGGGAGCCCAGTAGAGCCAGACATCTCGTCTTATCCAGTTTGTCAAGGTGGTACATGTGGGACATTTGTGCCGCCAGGTAATAAAGCCCCAGATCAGGCAGTGCCGCCCCTCCCATATTTGTGGGATTTTTCAGAACTTTCCAGGCCAGTTTGTGGCGGGCTCTACCCCACACAAATGAATTAAGTAGTGCCTCAACGGATTTGAATATTCTTAAAGGTAAGTAGGCCGGAGCATGCCAGAATATATACAGCAATTTAGGGAGTATTATCATTTTTATGATGTTTACTCTCCCCATGACCCCCAGTGGCAGTTTCGACCAGGTTTGCAATTTGGGTTTTATGTCGGCTATGACTGGTTCTAAGTTCAATTTTACATAGTCTTCCCTGAATCGGGAAACCGTGATCCCTAGGTATTTCATGGAGCTGACCCTAAGCAGTGGGGATGAGCTCTCTGTCTGTGTGGGGACTCCCACATCTATAGGGAGTATTCGGGACTTGTCCCAGTTGATCTTAAGCCCTGAGTATCGCCCGAAGTTGCTTATTACCTCCAGAGCTATCTGTAGGGAAGGGCCGGCGTCAGCTAGGTAGAGTAACATATCGTCTGCATATAGGCTCGTAACTTCCGTTACTCCCCCACAGTGCAGACCTTGTATGTTCGTGTTGGTTCTGAGGGTTGAAGCAAGGGGCTCAACGGCTAGCGCATAGAGCAGTGGGGACAGGGGGCATCCCTGACGTGTCCCCCTGGACAAGGGGAACGGGGCTGAGACCATCCCATTCACAAGGATCCTGGCGCTAGGATTTTGGTATAGGAGTCGGATCCACCGGATAAAATTGGGTCCTCCCACTCGACAGAGTCGAATGCTTTCGCAGCATCTAACGACACCACTACTCTGGAGCCCATCTGGGAGTGCTCTGCCTGCAGGTTCATGTGGAGGCGCCGCAAGTTGTGCGCTGTGTTCTTTCCTGGCATAAAGCCGCACTGATCTGGATGTATCAGGGACATGATTACTTTGTTCAATCGTAGCGCCAGGACCTTGGCTAGTATTTTTATGTCTAGCTGAAGGAGTGATATCGGACGATAGGATTCAGGTTTCCCTAAGTCCTTGTCCGGTTTTGGGATGAGGACCACATATGCTTCACCCATAGAAGCTGGTCTATTACCTGTTCGGAACATGTGTGAGAAAAGCTCCCGCAGCTTGGGGGTTAGGACATCCGCGTAAGCGGTATAGAATTCCAACGGCAGCCCATCTGACCCGGGAGCTTTCGATGGGCTGAGGTTGGACAGGGCCTCTGTGATGTCTTCCATGGTAATCGGGGCCTCCAGCATCTCTATCTGAGAATCTGTGAGTTTGGGTAAGTCAATTTCAGCCAGCAAGGCCTCAATCTCCTCCCTGGGATTATCTGCATTGGAGGTATAGAGTGATGCGAAGAAGGTGCGGAACTCTCCCGCCACCCCCTCCGGGTCAGTAATTGTGGAACCATCCGCCCTCCGAAGCGACACCACGGTGGGAGGCTTGTGATCCATGTGAGCAAGATATGCCAGCATGTGTCCCGCCTTTTCACCATGTTCGTAGATGCGTTGGTTGACATAAAATATTTTACGTTTTGCTTTTTCAAAGTGCAGGCCATTAACCAGTCTGGCCTGCAGTTTGAGTTCCTCTGCTTTGTCAGGGGTCGGGTCACTGGAAAAGGTTTTTTCTGCGTTGGATAATTTCTGCTCAGCCTGCTCAACCACTTGCGTGGAGTTTTTTCTGTACCTGGCTATCCGTTGAGACAATATCATTCGTGCATGTGTTTTAAATGAGTCCCAAACCACATCTTTGGACGCTGTGTCATTATTTGTTTGAAAAAAGAATTCCCACTCACTTCCAATGTCTGCTAGGTCTGGCACCACCTCTAGCCAGAATGGATTAAGCTTCCAACTGTAGGTTGTCGGGGCTGAATCTATTCGGATCTCCGCCCAATATGGGGCATGATCCGAGAGAACTCGGGGACTGAAGCCCACCCTCCCAAGTAATGGTACTAAAGAGCGGGAAACCAATATTAGGTCTATCCGGGACATTGCATTGTATGTTGCGGAGAAGCACGAATATGTCGTGTCATCCGGGTATCTATGTCGCCAAGTATCTATCAAGTCTAAATCTTCCACAAGTCTACCAAACCGTGTCCTCGTGTGTGTGGGGGAGGTTGGTGGGAGCGTGTTGAGTCTGTCCTTGTCTCTGTCTGTTACGTTGTTAAAGTCCCCTAGCCATATCGCAGGTACAGTGGGGTGTTGGGACATATAGGCCAGCCCCTCCATGAGAACATTAAACTGGAACGGAGGGGGAATATATATTGCCAGGAGCAGGACCTCTAGACCATTAATTTTGCCATGCAAGAATAGGTACCGACCCTGCGGGTCAGATCTGAGAGCCAGCAAGACAAATCTAGCCGTCTTGGCTATCAATACTGCGACTCCCCTGGAGTTGGCCGTGTGTGGGGCTTGGTAAACCCATCCCACCCAGGGTTTCTTGAGGGATAGCATCAATTGACCTGTGAGGTGCGTCTCGACCAAGACCATAACGTCCGCACGTTGTGCCTTCAAATATGATAGCACTGCTGTCCTCTTGGGCTTCGCTCGCATCCCACGTACATTCCAAGTAATACATTTAATTACAGGCATTGCATATATGAATTTACGTTAGTGTCCCCCCCACCCAGGGCCAGCGCGGCGGAGCCACGCCCCCCCCGCCTGCAGGGGAGGGTCGCGGCCCCGCCCACGGGGCCCAGAGCGGGGGGGGCAGGATAATATAGTCCGAGGCCCCAGAGCCCCAGTATCTCACAGTCGTGACGGGCTCTGAACTGCGTAAAAGATGGTGTATAAGTCTATAAACATTTACATCGCTCTTCCCAGTATTGCATAGATCACTGATAACATACAAACACAGTAGCATAACATAGCTACAAACCTGTGCACCGACCTGTTCGGATGAACCGTCCGCTGAGCCAGCGGGCGCTATAACATGTTCAATCCGACTAGGCCGGGGAAACTTTGCTTGAGCCTCATGGCAGCCGCCATTTTGGCTATAGGTAAAACAGGGGTCCGAGGGGACTCCCGCATCTAGGGGGACGGTTGTTCTCTGGCAATCCTGCCATGGTGCGAGGGGGGAGACCCCCGGTTGAGGGACAACAGGACATTGAGTACAGGGGGGGTCAACGGATGCCACATAGAAAAAACCCCATGTCCATGTCCCGGGTGTCATATCTGGTGGGTACTTGCCATATAACTTGAGGTTGCAGGGCCAGCAGTGCTTGTCTCTATACATAGGAGATGTTTCAGCACATTGAATGGTGCCACTGGGGAAATAACATGGGGAGGGAGAGTCTGGGCAAAATAGGATAGAAGTACAGGGGTCCTCCTCTTCCCCAGCTCGCCCGGAGGAGCGAGTGTATGGTCATGCAGATGAGTGGACCCAACGGTAAAAGGCTGTATGAGGGGCAACTTGAACTCGGGGCCCACCCAGCACCGGTACAGTTGTGGGCAACAGGGGTATCATCCATCCCGGGGGATCTAGGGGGGGTACGGAGTCCACCAACAAATTATAGTACCTGGCGTAAGTTCCAGAAGAAATGACCTCCAGTCCCTCGGGTGGTTGGTATCCTCACAGTCAGCATCCGGTGTGGGTTTTAACGCTTCTGCTGGGGGGGATCATCGGGGGCTGCCCGGGTCTCCAACCAGGACATCACTGCCTCCGGTGTGTCGAAAAAGTGCGCTCGGTCTTCTCCAGTCACGCGGAGCCTCGCCGGGTAAAGCATGGCGTATGCGTAGTGTCGGATCCTTAGCTGACGCTTGGCTTCGGTGAAGTGTGCTCTTTTCTTCTGCACCTCGGCGGAAAAGTCGGGAAACACTCGGATTTCAACGTTGTGGAACGGTATGTTCCCCTTCGTTCTCGTGAGGCGGAGGACAGCATCCCTGTCACGAAAGTTTAGGAGCTTGGCTATGAAGGTTCTCGGAGGTGCGCCTTGGGGGGGAGGTTTGGATGCCAATCTATGCGCCCGCTCCACCACGAACGACGTGGAGAATTCAGCCCGGCCAAAGGTCTTGATAAGCAGGTTCTCCAGAAACGTGGGGGGGTCAGGGCCCTCCGAGCCCTCCGGCAGTCCCACGAATCGCAGATTGCATCTGCGTAGGCGATTCTCAACGTCGTCCTGTTTCACTAGCACCATGTTTAGCTGGTGTTGGAGCCGTTCGGTAGTCGTCTGTAGTGGCGGCACTTCGTCCTCCACCCTGCTTATTCGGTGCTCTGTTTCCGAGACCCGGTCTCTCAGTTTCTGGAGGTCCTGGCGGATCAATGACACGTCCACCTTAATCTCCTCGATTTTAGACGTGAGGGTACTTTTACAGTCTGAGATTGCTTCCAGCACGCGCGTTGTGTCCTCCGCCGCTGTATCTCCCGCCGAGGAGGACTCGGCGCCATCTTCCCCCGAGGCCTCCTTTCCCGCGTGGCGGTACTTGGCCAGCTTTGCAGCTGTATCTTTGGCCGCTTTTGGTGGCGACATGTTCCCCAGGTAGTCAGGAGATCACTCAGCCTCGGCAGGTGTAATTTAGCAGGATATGTGGCCGCAGGATAGTTGAAAACGGATCTCGGGCAAGCGGAGCTCCCACTCAGCACTCCTCACTCCATGCCGTCCAGGCCACGCCCCCTCAATGCATTTAAATAGCACTGATTGCTGTATAAATGACAATGGTCCCAAAAATGTGTCAAAAATGTCCGATGTGTCCGCCATAATGTCGCAGTCACAATAAAAATCGATGATCGCCGCCATTACTAGTAAAAAAAAAAAAATATTAATAAAAATGCTATAAAACTATCCCCTATTTTGTAAACGCTATAACTTTTGCGCAAACCAATCAATAATCGCTAACTGCGATTTTTTTTTTTTACCAAAAATATGTAGAAGAATACGTATCGGCCTAAACTGAGGAAAAAAAAAATGTTTTTTTATATATTTTTTGGGGATATTTATAAAAGCAAAAATGATTGCATTTATTTTCAAAATTGTCGCTCTATTTTTGTTTATAGCGCAAAAAATAAAAACCGCAGGGGCGATCAAATACCACCAAAAAAAAGCTCTATTTGTGGGAAAAAAAGGACGCCAATTTTGTTTCGGAAGCCACGTTGCATGACCGCGCAATTGTCAGTTAAAGTGGCGCAGTGCTGAATCGCAAAAAGGGGCCTGGTCCTTTGGCTGCCAATTGGTCCGGGGCTGAAGTGGTTAAGGGAAGATTTAGACATGTGTCTACTGATAGGGAGTAAGGAAGTGATACAACGCCTTCTCACCACCCGAATTAATCCCAATTTTGCCGGAAAAACATGCAGAAACAGCATGCATTTCACGTGGTTGTGGGGCATTTTGCCACGCTTTTCAATTTACTTGCATGTGTAGGGTTAGGCAGGCCGCTCGCTGATCGATACATGTCAGGTGGGCTTTGTCGCGGACGCAAAGCAAAGCAACCATCCCCATCCGCTGCCAATTGCAACTTAGGGGGGGTCGGTTTGGCAGGCGGCAAATAAGCATCTCAACCTCACATCTTTGCCGTCCCCCAACCACCAGTCTAAATAAAGCCGGAAAGAGGGAAAGAGGGGAGAAGGGAGATAGATTTTAGGGTGAAGATTCTAAAATGGGACAAAATGTGCCATCAATTGAAGAAAAAAAAAAATGAAAGATAAATGACATACTTCCTTTTAGTTACTATCAACTATTTTTTGTTTAAAAATAATTTTCTATCTATAACTATAACATCCCTTATATCATAAAACGTTCTCACTATGCATATTTTTCAGTGAATATGTTTATTTTTAATCCCAGCTTTCTCTACAAACTCGCACATCTTTGTCTAAGTTTTACAAACTGCCCTTAGGGATTGACTTTCTGTAGCTGGGATGGTGACAACTTGTGAAAATGTATCCATGCCAATCCATGGGTATAAAAAATTTCTTAGTATGTTTTTTTTCAAAATTATAGTGATATCCAAAACATTAAAGTAGAACTAAAGGCAAACTTTGTTTTCATTTTGGATAGATTATTAACTTGCCGACGTGCTATAGCTGAATGACGGTTACGGCGCCGTCAGTTAATTCTGGGCGCAGTCTAGCTGCAGGGCACGGGCGCCACACTCTGTGATCACAGTGTCCGGAGGAGGACACTGCTGATCACAGAATGAGGTAAAGAGCCAATCAGTGGCTCTTTACCACGTGATCAGTGGTGTCCAATCACAGCTGATCACGGATGTAAATAGAAGCTGGTTATCAGTACTCCTTCCCTCATGTTGAGAGCATAAGGAGAGGAGAAAAGAGCAATAACCGGCTTCTCTAAAAGGAACATCTACACTGGAGATCAGGGCACTGATTGTCAATGCAGTCCCAACAGTGCTGCCAATAAGTGCCCACCAGTGCTGCCAATCAGTGCCTCCTCATCAGTGCCACCTATCAGTGCCCATCAGTGCCACCTATCAGTGCTGCCTATCAGTGCAGCCCCATCAGTGCTCACCAGTGCCTCCTCATCAGTTCCCACTAGTGCCACCTCATCAGTTCATAAGTGCCACCTCATCAGTGCCCATCAGTGCAGCCTATCAAGGCCTCGTGTAGCCTCATCAGCGTACATCAGTGAAGTAGAAAAATGACCTGTTTGCAAAGTTTTATATATATAAAATGTGAAAATGTTTTCTAGTGACATTCCAAATTTTGGAGTTTTCTTTTACTTTCATTCTCGGTTATAACAGTAAACAGGACAAGCAATAAAACCTGACAGTTGTTCTAATCTCTTTCTTTCCATGAGATGTTCAAAGCTTGGGATATTTTTTTTATAACCTAACCCTGCTTTAAACTTCTCCACAACTTTATTCCTGACCTGTCTGGTGTGTTCCTTGGCCTTCATGATCCTGCTTGGTCAATAAGCTTCTGTCAGGGCTGGGCTCAGCCCTTCCTTCTCAGAGAAGGCGGCTCAGCTGTCGGTTAATTGCCAGCTCTAATCTTTCCACAGCGACTCACCTGGTGATGATATCCTGCTCATCAGTCCTGCTAGCTACTTAACCACTTCAGCCCCGGACCAATTTGCAGCTAAAGGACCAGGCCCCTTTTTGCAATTCGGCACTGCGTCGCTTTAACTAACAATTGTGCGGTCGTGCGACGTGGCTCCAAAACAAAATTGGCGTCCTTTTTTTCCCACAAATAGAGCTTTCTTTTGGTGGTATTTGATCGCCCCTGCGGTTTTTTTTTTTTTTTTTTTTGCGCTATAAACAAAAATAGAGCGACAATTTTGAAAAAAAATGCAATATTTTTTACTTTTTGCTATAATAAATATCCCCAAAAAATATATAAAAAAACATTTTTTTTTCCTCAGTTTAGGCCGATACGTATTCTTCTACATATTTTTGGTAAAAAAAATCGCAATTAGCGATTATTGATTAGTTTGCGCAAAAGTTATAGCGTTTACAAAATAGGGGATAGTTTTATAGCATTTTTATTAATATTTTTTTTTTTATTAGTAATGGCGGCGATCAGCGATTTTTATTGTGACTGCGACATTTTGGCGGACACATCGGACATTTTTGACACATTTTTGGGACATTTGTCATTTATACAGCAATCAGTGCTATTTAAATAGCACTGATTCCTATGTAAATGACAGTTGTAGTTAGGGGGTTAACCACTAGGGGGCGGGGAGGAGTCAGTGTGACGTGTTGTGTTTTTTTTTACAGTAGGGGGGCGTGGCTGTACGTCTGACGTCATTGATCGGCGTTCCCGATGACAGGGAACCGCCGATCACTGACAGTCAGTGTAGGAAGCGCGGGGAGAGGTTTGTTTGCATAGACCTCTCCCCGTTCTTCAGCTCCGTAACCCGATCGCGGGATACCAGCGGCGATCGGGTCCGCTGGTCCCGCGGCCGGGGTCACGGAGCTCCCGACCGGGTAGCGAGCGCGCCGCTGGCGGCGCGTGCGCGACCACGGGCAGGCACATGCACGATCACGTACCGGTACGTGATTCTGCCTGCCCGTGCCATTCTGCTGACGTATATATGCAGTGGCCGGTCGGGAAGTGGTTAAGTTGTTCAGTCCAGATCCTCTCTGTCTTCGCCTGTTCAACATATCAGAGACTCTCTCCTGTGTACCTGTAAAAGACTTGGCTGATGTCCCTTCTGGTTCCTGATACTGCTTGCTGTTCCACTACACTGATTCTCTGATTTCCTGATTTCCTGGCTTGTCCCGAAGTACGCTGATACCTGGCTCCCTGACATCCTGGCTTGTCTGACTATCTGTTCTGGTTACAGAACTCTGACTATGTTTTGACTATGTTTCCTCTGTTTAGTTTACCTTTTACTATTATTATTAAACTAGTGTGATTCTTAGTGCACTTCTGTCTCGGTCTGATTCATGGTTTCTGACAGTAGGCGAAGGCCATAAATTTAGAAGTTGCAGTTAATCCTCTTGTCGGTAATATTTTTTCCAAATTGGATGAGCAGGCATGGTTCAGTTTGCCATGGCATTACAGACACTCCTGAATCACATGGCTCACCTGGAATCTCCCACTGTGGCTGCTCCGGTACAACCTGTGTTGCAGGTCATCCCTGCTGCTGCTCCAGGCTCTGTGCAGGCACCCGCCTCAAGTATTACCTCTATTAAAGGTATGTCTGGTTCTGCTCCGCTTTCCAAGCGATTTAGGGGTGATCCAGTCCAATGCAGAGGGTTTCCCACGGACAGAAGCAAAGTAGGTTTCTGAGAGAGCCTTGGCCTGGGCAAACCCTCTATGGGAGACGCAAAAACCCATTGCCCTGAGTTACCCAGAGTATGTGGCTTCCTTTAAAAGGGTATTTGACGTTCCCGCTTCTGCTGCCAAGTGCCTCATGTCCATCAAACAGAGTACGAGAACTGTTGCCGATTATGCCACTAAATTCCGTACTCTGGCAGCAGAGGTTGCTTGGAACAATGAGGCTCTCGTGGCTGCTTTTTCTCATGGTCTCTCGGATACCATCAAAGATGAGATAGCAGCCTGAGATATATCCACTGAGCTAGAGAAGTTGATCATGTTCACCATCCTCATAGACTCCAGACTCAGAGAAAGACTCTCTTTTAAGGAGCACTTGCAGAAGCCTCCTGTACATTTGTCTCCGAGCCTTGCAGTCCCCCCTTGCCTTCCTTACCTCCCATTCCTCCTGGTACCGAGTCGGTCATTGACGGTGAACCCATGCACTTGGGCTTCACACGTCTCTGTGGATGATAGAACCTTTAGGAGGAGAGAGAGATTGTGCCTTTATTGTGGCCAGGCTGGTCACTTTTTGAAGTCTTGTCCTACCTGTCCTGGGCACGCCCAAACCTTGAAGGTCCTGGAGAGGACAGACCATAGGTGGAGTTGTTTCGTCCTCAGTTATCAAGAAGGATAAGCCCCTGGTCCCAGTTATCCTTTCTTGGTCTGAATCGTCCATCAAGGAGATACAGGCTCTAATCGACTCTGGGGCTGCAGGCCTGTTCATTGATGCCTTTGTATCTAAGCACTCGATTCTGCTGCAGCTTCATGCCACTCCACTAGCCATTGAGGCTCTTGATGGGAGACCTCTACAGCCTGCCCATGTTACTCACCACGTGACGGGCAGCGGACCAGCATTGCATAGAGCGGAGGCTCCGAGCACAGAGCACAGCATAGTACGGCCAGGTCTAACCTCGGGAAGCCGTGCACGGCCCACACAGAACAATACCTGGTGTCCATTTGGTCTCCTTTTCACCGCTTGGCATTTCTTCATCCAACGCCACACAAACAGATATCTTCACCCGGATAACGGCACTTGCTAAACTGCCACGGACACAGGACATTCTGGCGGATGGCTTAAAACTTACAGATAGCCCTTCTACAACGATGACGACAATGCGGTAATGTTACCTATCTGTCTAAATATTTGACTGTCTGTTTAAATAGCATACCGCTGTCAATAAGTGCCTCTTTGTACCGGAATGATACGTGCCCTGTGACCTTTTTCCCGGACTGTGTGGGTTAACACTCTACACTGAGAAGGCTGACGAGGTTTATGACACAGCTGATTTCCATGTTGATAGTCGTAAGCTGTTACCATAGCCGTGCTGTATACTACAGACTTGTCTTTTTCACCAGGTATTCCTTTACACATGCTGTTACGGTGCCCACACCATTGAGAACAGCTGTGAACATTTACACAACCCATAAGTGTTGCCACTTGGAGCCTATTCAGTAAAGAGCCACAATTGTTACAAAACGGAAAAACTGCCTCTTTTTTCTCAATAGAACACTTTCTTTGGATCAGGGCCGGACTGGGAATAAAATTCAGCCCTGGAAAAAATTTCATACCAGCCCCACAGCATTATTATACCAGCGCAACAGCATAACGTCATTATTTTCTGGTTCATGAAAGGGAAAACCACACATTTTAAAGCACATTTGAAGACTATTATATACAGAAACGACAGATATGAAATCACATAGGGCTTTATACATATATATATATATACACGGGGGTGCTGAAGAGCACTGGGGTGGGGGCTGGAGAGCACTGTGGGGGTGGGGAGCATTGTGGGGGGGGGGGGGGGGGGGGGACTGGAGAGCACTGTGGGGGGTGGAGAGCACTGTGGGGGTGGGGAGCAAGGGGGGGGAGGCTGGAGAGCACTGTGGGGGGTGGAGAGCACTGTGGTGGGATCTGGAGACTGATGGGGAGAGCTGGAGAGCACTGGGGGCAGACAGAACAGGGGTGGGGAGCACGGGGGGCTGGACAGCACTGTGAGGGGTGGGGAGCATGGGGGGGGCTGGACAGCACTGTGAGGGGGTGGGGAGCACAGGGGGGCTAGAGAGCACTGTGGGGGTGGGGAGCACAGGGGGCTGGAGAGCAATGTGGGGGGGGTGGAGAGCACTGTGGTGGGAGCTAGAGACTGATGGGGAGAGCTGGAGAGCACTGGGGGCAGAAAGAACAGGGGTGGGGAGCACGGGGGCTGGACAGCACTGTGGGGGGGGGCTGGAGTCGGAGAGCACCGGGGGCAGAAAGAACAAGGGTGGGGAGCACGGGGGGGCTGGGGAGCAAGGGGGGGGGGGCTGAAGAGCACTGTGGGGGGTAGAGAGCACTGGGGTGGGGGCTGGAGAATGATGGGGAGAGCTGGAAAGCACCGGGGGTAGAAAGAACAGGGGTGGGGGGGCTGGAGAGCACTGTGGGGGGTGGAGAGCAATGGGGTGGGGGCTGGACAGCACTGTGGGGGGTGGGGAGCACTGGGGTGGGGGCTGGACAGCACTGTGGGGGTGGGGAGCACGGGGTGGGGGCTGGAGAGCACTGTGTGGTGTGGAGAGCACTGTGGGGGTGGGGAGCATGGGGGGGCTGGAAAGCACTGTGGGGGGTGGAGAGCACTGTGGTGGGAGCTGGAGACTGATGGGGAGAGCTGGAGACTGATGGGGGCAGACAGAACAGGGGTGGGGAGCACGGGGGGCTGGACAGCACTGTGAGGGGTGGGGAGCATGGGGGGGGGCTAGAGAGCACTGTGGGGGTGGGGAGCACAGGGGGCTGGAGAGCAATGTGGGGGGTGGAGAGCACTGTGGTGGGAGCTGGAGACTGATGGGGAGAGCTGGAGAGCACTGGGGGCAGAAAGAACAGGGGTGGGGGCAGGGGGGGCTGGACAGCACTGTGGGGGAGGGGCTGGAGTCGGAGAGCACCGGGGGCAGAAAGAACAGGGGTGGGGAGCACGGGGGGAGCACTGGGGGGGGGGCTGAAGAGCACTGTGGGGGGGTGGAGAGCACTGGGGTGGGGACTGGAGAATGATGGGGAGAGCTGGAGAGCATCGGGGGGTAGAAAGAACAGGGGTGGGGGGGCTGGAGAGCACTGTGGGGGTGGAGAGCAATGGGGTGGGGGCTGGACAGCACTGTGGGGGGTGGGGAGCACTGGGGGGGGCTGGACAGCACTGTGGGGGTGGGGGAGCACGGGGGGGGCTGGACAGCACTGTGGGGGGTGGGGGGCTTGAGAGCACTGTGGGGGGTGGAGAGCAATGGGGTGGGGGCTGGACAGCACTGTGGGGGTGGGGGGCTTGAGAGCACTGGGGGGGGGTGGGGAGCATGGGGGGGGGCTGGACAGCACTGTGGGGGGGGGGGGGGGGTGGAGAGCAATGGGGTGGGGGGCTGGACAGCACTGTGGGGGTGGGGAGCACGGGGGGGGGGCTGGACAGCACTGGGGGGGGTGGGGGGCTTGAGACCACTGTGGGGGGTGGGTGGGCAGGGGGGGGGGGGGGCTGGACAGCACTGTGGGGGGTGGGGGGCTGGAGAGCACTGGGGTGGGGGCTAGACAAGGACCTGGAGAGCAGGGGAGGCAGAAATAACAGGGGTTGAGAGAACTGGGGGGGGGGGGGGGGCTGGAGACAGTGGAGAGTGTGGTGGGGGGGGAGGAGAGCACTGGGGGGAGCACAATGAGAACTGGGGGGGGGGGGGGGGTGGGGGGGGCAGTAAAATAATTTGGATAGGGGGATCAGCAGGGGCGGCATATAGAGGAAATGAGCTTTCTATTATTCCTCCATGCAGCCGCTGAATGCTTTATTCTCCTCCTCTCCCTCCTCCAAGCATTCAGCGGCTGCATGGAGGAATATAGAAAGCTAATCTCCTCTATATGCCGCCCCTCTGCTGATCCCCCTATCCAGGCACACATATAGGGCTGTACTCACAGCCATCTCTCCTCCTGTGATCTCGGAGCTAGCCGGGTCAGTGTTCTGCGGCCGCGCACCGCGCTGTAACATGGTCCCGCCCCCCCCCAGACCGGCTGTGTGATAGGTGGAACACTGATTCTAGATACTATCACACGAGCCGTTCTAGGGGGGCGGGACCATGTTACAGCGCGGTGCGCGGCCGCAGAACACTGACCCGGCCAGCTCCGAGATTACAGGCGCATGAGAGTGGGGACAGGGGAGCACTGTAGCCGCAAAACGGCCCCAGGGCAGGCAGCCTACCGGGAAATATCCCGGTATCCCGGTAGGCCAGTCCGGCCCTGCTTTGGATGTTTACTCAACAAGTTGTTAATTTAACCTGGTCAATAGCGAGTACAAACAAGTGTGTGACCTCACAAGCTCGTCAGTATTTACAAACTTTACCTCCTAATTATGCTTAGATATGCAATGACCGACTTTTGTGTTTGAATTTATCTGAATGATTTATATGAATTTCTATCATAGTTCTAATACTATTTGCATCTAATTCAGGCACTTTATATCAATATCTAAATTGGATATAGTCCGCTGCTGCCGTTTCATGTGGTGCATCTGTTGTTATATGGTGTTTGTTTACGTCTTGTTTTGTGTTGTCAGTACCTGTTAGTCACTGTTATCCAGTTTTCTGGAATTTACACAACCAAGTTTTTTATGGGAAGTACACAAGTGTGTTTAATAAAATGCCTTTATTTAACCAATAATTTGATTCGATCAGTATATGTCTCCATATAGTAGCCGCTTTCTTTCTCTGGAACAGTGTCTTTTTGTTCCAGAACCCCTTCCCAGTTTTGCATGTTACTCATGAGACTGTTCCATTGTCCATGATCGTATGGGCTCTTCACCATGAGATCATCCAATTCCAAGTCATTTCCTCACCTAAGTTTCCAGTGGTTATGGTTATCCTTGGTTACAGAGGCACAAGCCCTCTTTTGATTGGGTTTGTGCTGAGGTTCTTTCCTGGTCGCCACAATGCAGCAAGACATGTTTTCAGAAAGTGGCCTGTGCACCTCTTCACTCTCCTCCCTGCCAGAGGAGTACCGCCATTTTAGCGATGTCTTTGACAAAGGTCAAGCTGTCAGTTTGCCTCCACACTGGTCGTATGATTGCGCAATTGCCCTTCAACCTGGTGCCATACCCCCTGAGGCCAGGTTTACCATTTTGTTGGTTTCGGAGGATAAGCCCATGGAGGAGTATGTTGCAGATGCACTTTCTCGAGGATTCATCCGCAAATCCTCCTCTCCTGCTGGTGCTGGTTTCTCCTTTGTGAAGAAGAAGAGTGGTGAACTGAGACCTTGCATTGATTATAGGGGTCTCAATCGTTTCACGATCAAGAATGCTTATCCAATTCCGTTGATTATGGAGTTATTTGACCGCCTCAAGGGAGCAACAGTTTTCACAAAGCTTGATTTGAGAGGGGCATACAATCTTGTGAGGATCAAGGAGGGCGATGAATGGAAAACTGCGTTTAATACCAGAACAGGCCAATATGAGTACCTTGTACCGCCACGTGGCCTTTGCAGTTTTCCAGGAATTTATCAATGATGTCCTTCGAGATTTGTTACAGCTATGTGTGGCGGTTTATATCAATGATATCCACATATTTTCCAAGTCCCTAGAGAGCTACCACACAGATGTCTGTTGTGTGCTTCAGAAGCTGAGAGAAAACAATCTCTATTGTAAATTGGAGAAGTGCGAGTTCCATCACGAACAGGTTAAATTTATGGGTTATGTCATTTCCACTGCTGGTTTTTCGATGGACTCAGAGAAACTTACTGCAGTCCTACAGTGGCCCGACCTGTGGGTATACATCTTCTGCAACGTTTTCTTGGCTTTTCCAATTATTATCGTAAGTTTATTCATAACTTCTCATCCCTGGTCAAACCCCTGACTGATATGACCAGAAAGAATGGTAACCTACAGAGTTGGTCTCTGGAATCCATTAAGGCCTTTGAGAGCCTCGAGGCTGCCTTTGTTTCTGCTCCTGTGTTGGCACATCCTGATCCAACGTTACCCTTTATCCTTGAGGTTGATGCTTCTGAGACTGGAGTTGGCGCCCTTCTGTCTCAACGTCCCAACTCTGAGAGCGCTATGCATCCGTGTGGCTATTTTTCCAAGAAAATGTCACCCGCGGAATGCAATTACGAGATTGGGGACAGAGAGTTGTTGGCGATCATTTTAGCCCTTAAGGAATGGAGGCATCTCCTCTAAGGTACCACTGTGCCGGTTCTCATTCTTTCTGACCATAAGAATCTCACATTCTTGTCTGAGGCTAAACACCTCTCTCCTAGAAGGGCGCGATGGGCTCTTTTCTTGTGAAGCTTCAATTATATAGTCTCATTCTTACGGTACTAAGAATGTAAGGGCTGATGCTTTGTCGAAATTTTCCTCCACTTCCAAGCTGGAATTGGTTCCTGTTCCAGTGTTTCCTCCTGATCGTATTTTGGCAACGTACCAGTCTCACTTCTCCTTTGGGTGACAAGACTCTTGCTGCTCAGATCCATGCTCCTTCTGAGAAACCTTGTGACAGCTGCTTTGTCCCCGAGAGTCTCCGTACTGCCATGCTCCAGACTTACCATTCTCCCAAGGCTGCTGGTCACCCAGGGAAGAATCAACTCTTTTGGGACAATTCTGGTGGTCTAGTCTACGTGCTGATGCAGCCGCCTTCGTAGCTGCTTGTTCCATGTGTGCTCAGAGTAAGACACCACAACATCTTCCAGTGGGCCTCCTACAACCCATACCCAATGGAGAGAGGCCTTGGACTCACCTGTCCATGGATTTCATTGAGGCCTTACCCAACTCCCAGTGCAATGCAGTTATCCTTATGTTGGTTGATCGGTTATCGAAAATGCCTCATTACAGTCCACTTAAGAAGTTGCCCACATCTAAGGAACTGGCTTCCATTTTTGCTCGGGAGATCTTTCGCTTACATGGGCTACCCAAAGTGATCATCTCAGACAGGGGTAGTCAGTTTGTGTCACGATTCTTGCGAGCCTTTTGATGACACATTATTTTTCCTCCTACTGACCACTGGTGCTGTGTAATTGTTTTACTCCCACTGACCACCAAGCCTCAGGTATTGTTTACTCTCACTGACACAAATGATGGGGCACTATTCCTCTCACTGACACCAACGATGAGGCTCTATTCCACCGACTGACACCAATGATAGGGCACTATTCCTCCCACTAATTCTAATTATGGGGCACTATACCTCCTTCTACTGGCCACAGCTGCTATGCAATTTTTTTACTCCCATTGACCACCAATCCTAAGGGATTATTTACTCTGTGCTGGACTGGGACTGGGTTTACACTGGGGCTTTTTCTTTGGTCATTGTTCTGCCCCCCTAAGGTCTGATGGACAGTAAACGGGTCCTTTGTGTAGGAAGCTTGGAGACCCCTGTTCTAGAACATGCCCAAACCTTTTTTTTTCTTTTGCCTTTTATTATTCCCTGTGACATCATCTTTTTTTTTTGGAATGCTAGCCATCAGTTACAGGGAGGTGAGTAAGAGGAGGGGGGGGGGGGGTGCTAGGTGTTGTTTATTCAGCATTAAAGAGATTGTACACAATCACCTTGTAAAATAATCCATTCAGTTTAAAATAGAAATGAAAGGCAAGGCAGTTTATAAAAACTTTATAAATACATTTTTCCCTTTTTTATAAGTGATCACATTCCCTCTGTTCTCAGCTGCATAAGAGCTGGGGGAAGGAGAAAAAGCAGCAGACTGAGCTTACCAGTGAATGGCTGTGCAGCAGGAGCGTGTCAGGATAAGTCTGATCATTGGAGGAAAGCAGGCTGAGTTTCAGCATAGCTAGAGAACTGACCGCGGTGTGCTCTTCTGCTTCATGTGGTCAGTTTTTAATAGGAAAGCAAGGGGACTAGCAGGAACAAGAGGGATTTCACATAAAGGAAGCAATACAAAGAAAACAGGATACTTTCTCATACAAGTACACGGTACAGCAGCCACATATCAGTAATATGAAGTGTTGGGGTAACAAACGCTTTAAATGGTACACTTGAATGTGCTGTGTGCCCAGCTGTTTTTCTCCACCAAAACAAAATAGTAACTGTCAAGAGCATGTGCGCTCCTGCTCCACCATAGCTGCTGGTTCCAGCATCCTGGTTTTGGCTATGATGCATTTCTCCTCCTTGCCTGTCCACCTACAAGGTGATTGATGTGGTCAGTCTCTGGGTGGAGACCAAACCTGATTTAAGCCAGCCAAGCATGCAGTCTCATGCTTGTGAAAGGCTGTGTATTACCTGATCAAGCTACCTGTTTGTTGGCCCTGCTCTGCTAGATTGGATTACCTTGTTGATGACCTCGGATTGGATATCGACTATTCTCTGAACTTTGCCCGTCTTTTGACTTCAGATTTTGACCCTAACTAATCTGAACCTTGGCTGTCTGCCAACCGCAAGTACTTGTTTGCTTTGCTCAGTTTGCACATGCCACTGCATGGTGGCAAGGCACTAAAGCATTGTGTATAAGTCCTGGGGGCAAACAAGTACTGGTAGGCCTGCTTGCCTTATAATAAAGGGGGCTTCTATAGCGGAAGAACACAGAAGCCAGATATAGTGTCTGACCACCTGCGTTAGGGGTAAACATGACATTAACTTTATTTTATCCACTTGCCGAGCCCCCATAGCAGATTTACTGCCACAGGGCGGCCGTGCTGTGCAGAATCTTGTGTATATATACGTGATTCTGCACCCTCTGGTTTTGGGCGCAAGTGCACATCATCCGCACCTCGCTCCCGCTGTTATTTTACACAGTGGGAGCTGATCAGCGGGTCCCGCTGATCATTAGGTACTCTGACCGAATGCCAGTCTGCCTATTTAAACAAGGCAGATTGTCATTCTGTCAGTACAGAAGGCATGGATCCTGTGTTCCTGTAAAGCAGAAACACAGATCCATGCATTCAACTAGTAAAAGCACCTCCCCTACTACACTGATACACTGGCTAGGCGCACAGTTAAAGCGGAGGTTCAAACAAAAAGTCATCCTCCGCTTTTCGGAAACCTCCCCCCCTCCGGTGTCACATTTGGCACCTTTCAGGGGGGAGGGGGTGCAGATACCTGTATAATACAGATATCTGCACCCACTTCCGGGAATAGACTCCCACGTGAGTCACGCCCCTTCGTGTCACCCCCTGCTGTGTTCTGGGAAACACACAGGTCCCAGAACACAGCGGGGACCAGTGAGGACGCAGAGCGCGACTCGCGCATGCGCAGTAGGGAACCCGGAAGTGGGGCTGCATCGCTTCACTTCCTGATTCCCTCACCTAGAATGGCGGCGGGGGCAGCCGAGAGTGACGAGCAATTGCTCGGCTTCGACTGCCGACATCGCGGGCACCCTGGACAGGTAAGTGTCCATTTATTAAAAGTCAGCAACTGCAGTATTTGTAGCTGCTGGCTTTTAATTATTTTTTTGGGGTGGATCACCTATTTAACCCTTTGATCACCCCTTCCCTGCCAGTGTCATTGGTACAGTGACAGTGTACAGGCATACCCCACTTTTAAGTACACAATGGGGTTTATTTACTAAAGCTGGAAAGTGCAAAATCAGGCTCACTTCTGCATAGAAACCAATGAGCTTCCAGGTTTTATTACCAAAGCTTAATTGAACAAGCCGAGGTTAGAAGCTCATTGGTTTCTATGCAGAAGTGAGCCTGATTTTGCACTTTCCAGCTTTAGTAAATAAACCCCATTGTGTACTTAAAAGTGGGATATGCCTGTATATTTTTAGCACTGATCACTGTATTAGTGTCACTGGTCTCCAAAAAAGTGTAACAAAAGTGTCAGTTAGGAGTCCGATGTGTCCGCCGCAATATCGCCATCCCACTATAAGCCTCTGAACGCTGTCGTTTTTCTAGTAAACAAAAAAAAATTATATAAAATAAATAAATAAAAATATTCCATAGTTTGTAGATGCTATAACTTTCAATATACGCTTATTGGGATTTTTTTTTTACTAAAAACATGTAACAGAATACATATTGATGAAGAAAATTGATTTTTTTTTTGTATTTTTTTTATTGGATATATTTTCTAGCAGAAAGTAAAAAAAATATTGTTTTTTTTTTTTTTTTTTAAATTGTCAGTCGTTAGTTGTTTCTAGCGCAAAAAATATAAACCGCAGAGGTGATCAAATACCACCAAAAGAAAGCTCTATTTATGGGGGAACAGTACAGTATTTGGGTACAGTGACGTTGTCAGTTAAAATAACGCAGTGCCAGAAAATGGCCTGGTCATGAAGGGTGGGGGGGGTAAATCTTCCCAGAGGTAAAGTGGTAATTGTTGCATTTTGACGAGCTCCTTCCTGTATGTGAAAAACATAATCTAACCGTTTAAATGTATTATTTATTATTATCTCAATTAGATACGATTCCATCCACTGAGAGTCTCTCAATTTGTCAGTTGCTAACTACCTAATTAGACAAGTTGACATTCTTCCTTTTTCAAACCAAATCTAAACAGATTCTTTGTCGTAGCCCCGAGGACTAATCAGATTACAATAGGGTTAACTGTTAAAAGGTTTGCAACGATCCAGAATTATGGGAGAACAATAGGTCCAACTTAATACGTTAATGGAAGACGAAAACCATGGGTAATTTTGCCATATATTACTAAAATCTTTATGACAGGCTATTATGGTAGCTTCTATTATAATTAATGGAGCAACAAGAAGGATTTATGGTTTTGGAGTCATGAAAAAAAGAGGGAGAGGGGAGGAGTGAGGAATTACTTGGCAGTTAAGTTAAATTAATGATAGCAAAGCTTTATGGGAATTTAAGTGCTGCTTTCCATCGCATTTTTCTAGGGGAATGGGCTTTTACTGTTGTCAGTAACTAGGTGCACAAAGCTGAACTCTAGGTGAACAGCTGAATACACAGATGCAATTCCTATAAGGTAGCTGTTATATAGGGTATCACAGTAATGCGGCGTACACACGGTCGGAATTTCCGATGGAAACAGTCCGATGGGAGCTTTTCAACGGATTTTCAGACCCATCGGTCTTTTTCTGTCGGAATTTCCGACGGACTTTGGATTGAGAACCTGTTCTCAATTTTTCAGACGGAAAACCTTTCTATCGGATTTTCCGATCTTGTGTATGCAATTCCGACACGTAAAATTCCGACGCATGCTCGGAAACAATTTGACGCATGCTCAGAAGCATTAAACTTCCCTTCTATAGTGATGTCGAATGTGTTTTATGCTGCTGTGTTACAGACCGTCGGAATTTGGTGTGACCGCGTGTAGGCAAGACAGTTTGAGCGAAATTCCGTCGGAATTCCAACGAGAAAACATCAGAGCTTTTTCCGCCGAGAATTCCGACCGTGTGTACGCGGCATAACACTAATGCCCTGTACACACGGTCGGACATTCCGATGACAAAATCCGTCTTATTTTTTCCGACCGATTTTGGCCCAAACTTGTCTTGCGTACACACGGTCGCACAAAGTTGTCGGAAAAATCCAATCGTTCAGAACGAGGTGACGTAGAACACATACGATGGGACTATAAAGAGGCCAGTAGCCAATAGCTTTCGTCTCGTAATTTATTCTGAGCATGTGTGGCACTTTGTCCGCCGGAATTGTCTACACACGATCAGAATTTTAAACGATCGGATTTTGTTGTCGGAAAATTTTATATCTTTGTGTGTAGGAAATTCTGACGGAAAAAGTCAGAAGGAGCCCACACACGATCGGATTTTCCGACAACACGATCCGATCGCACATTTTCCATCGGAAAGTCCGACCATGTGTACAGGGCATTACAGGTCTCGTCCCCACCCCCAGCCTGTGATTGGACAGTGTAAAGAGAAGCAGCAGGCGGATGAGTTCATCTCTCTTCCATCAGCATTTTACTTGTTCTCCGACTTAGCTAATTGGCTCTTTGTGCTGCTTCTCTCTCCCTCAGCCTGATCTTTGCATTACATATTCTGTGTCACGTACCTTACAGCGGAGTCCGAAGTGCTGAGGGTGGCCTCTTGCTCAGTTCCGGGCCCCAACACCCCTGGTAGTGGGGACAGGGAGTGCTGGGGCAACGGAAGGGTGCAGGTGCCTGCAGGCTGAAGGCTGGAGCTTGGAGATACAGGATCCTCTCGGAAGAAGGCGTGGAGACTGATCACCAGAACTGTTCAGCGGGAGCCAGGCAGGTAAGTATGGATTCAGGAACAACTGCAACGTCAGGAACAGGCAAAGGTTGGCAACTGACTGGCAACAAGGTACATAAACGGAAGGCAAGTTCATAGTCAAGGACAGGCAGAGGTTGGCAACGGGCTGGCAGCGAGGTACAGAATCAGGAAGCAGAGCCGTAGTAGAGAATCCAAGCCGAGGTCTGTATAATCAGTAGAGGTAAATAACAGGCAGGGGTGATCCAGAAGAATGGTCAAGGAAGCCGGGTTTGTCAGGAGCAAGGTAACAGGTCAAACAGCAATCAGGAACTCAGGAAAAAGCTGTAGACGATCCAGCACTGGTATCAGGCAGAGACTCTGTTTATATAGGGCGCCATGCGCCAGGATTGGCGGACGCGAGACATGTTCGCATGGGTGTGCAAATGTGCGCACACATTCGTATGGGTGCGCGAGTGCGCACGTTTGTTCCAGAACTCGTTCGCCTCTGTCGGGGACACCGTGCATGCCCATTGGCATTAGCAGAATGGGAATTAGCCACTGCTGCACGGAGACGGGAATTAGCACTGTGAGTTCTCTGACATTCTGACTCCCCGTCTGGTATTGTAAATACCACTGTGTTACATCATAATGGTATTTATGCAAAAGCAAATAAACAATGGTTCAATTTACAGTTGTCTTGAAGATCTGAAAGGCAAAAGAGAACATGCATATATACCGTATTTATCGGCGTATAACACGCACTTTTTCCCACTTAAAATCGGTGGAAAGTCGTGGGTGCATGTTATACGCCAAAAATGACAAAAAAAGCGAGCGGCGCCGAAAAATGGCGACCACCGCCGAAAAAGACCGAACGCGGCCGAAAAAGGCCGAAGCCGACTGTTCAGCTCCGCTCGTAGTCCCGCCTCCCTGCGCTCGCTCCCGAAACAGCAGGGAGGCGGGACTCCGAGCAGAGCCGAACAGTGGGCTCGGTCTTTTTCGGCGGCGGTTCAAATGACACTGGGCAAGGCTGCAAAAGACGCTGGGCAAGGCTGCAAAAGACGCTGGGCAAGCTGCAAATGACGCTGGGCAGGCTGCAAATGACGCTTAAATGTAAGTTGTTTTTTTTCCCCTAAACTTCTCTCCTAAAACTTTTTTTTTCTTAAAATTCCCTCTTAAACTTGGGGTGCGTGTTATACGCCGATAAATACAGTATGCAACAATACCCAAATAAGTGATGAAGAAGTTTAAATTAAAGTTCAAGGCACATTCTTCTTGTGGTTGCAACTGGATCCAACAAACCCAGGTGAGCAAGTTGAGTCTCCAAAAGGCAAGAGGTAAAATAAGTTCTGTAATGGGTCTGAGGAAAGTCTTTAGAGTTCCCTTGTCTGGCAACCTTCACCTCTACCTTACGCACCATACCATCATTACTAGGGATAGTCTTCACAATGAGTCCCATGGGCGACTGGACTCTTTCCGCTTGTTGGTCTTTGAGCAAAACAAGGTCTCCAACTTGGAGATTAGGGTTCAGATGTCACCATTTTCTGAATCCTTGCAGAAGGGAAATACTCCATATTCTAACGATTCCAGCAGGGCCGTCTTTAAGGCAGGGCAAAAGGGGCATCTGCCCTGGGCCCTGTCATTGTTTTTGGGCCCAAAGCAGCTGCCTCATACTTGCCAACTATCCCAGTTTAAATTCCCTTTCCCTTGAAGTTTTAGTCCTGTGTTGTGTCCCGATATCTCAGTGTGAAATGCTGCTACTAATGCTGCCCCGCTCTGTCCTATCATTGTGTGCAGATGACTCACCTGCAGACCCTATGTTTACATGTAAATAACTCATTCATATGTAAATAAAGGCAGCATTCATATATAAATAGCTGATGCCGACGGCATTGACATGTAAATAAAGTCTGCATTCATATGTATATCATGCTCCCCTGCAGTGAGAAGATGTGCTGTAACCTATAGCAACCAATCAGTGAGCAGTATTACTGTACAGTAATCTCTAGCAACCAACCAATAAGCAGAAATCATGTGCTGTAACCTCTAGCAACTAATCAGTGAGCCATAATGTGTGCTGTAACCTCTAGCAACCAGTCAGTAAGCAGTAATGATATGCTGTAACCTCTGGCAACCAATCATAATCGCTGCCTGATCTGATACAGTAAATTGATTTTAAGTCTAGCTGCTATTTATTTCATGTCTCAGAGCAGATGGAGAGCGAAATTGCATGGGGGGGGGGGGGGCAAGAAAAATTTTGCCCAGGGTCCAATCAATATTAAAGACGGCCCTGGATTCCAGAACCAGTTGGCGAAGTGTTGTACTCGCTTCCATTGCTCGTGGTATAAGTTAAAGAGGAAGTAAACCCTAATGGGTTTACTTCCTCTTTGTTTCCCTGCAAAGGTAAAGCATAATGGACTGCTATGCATCGCATAGTAGTCCATTATGTGTCACTTACCTAACACAGGAGCCAGCGAAGTCACCGATGTCACCTTGTGTACGGAGCCTCCATCTTCTTGGTGGGTCTCGCGGCTCCGGCGCTGTCATTCGACGGCGCCGCGATAACGTCACTCCCGTGCATGCGCACGGGAGCCGCCACTCGCGCCATATCGCCGTTGAGAGTGGCGCACCCAGTGCGCCTGCGCGCCGCTAGCTATGGCGCATGCGCCGTAGACAACGGTGCCTGTTTTTTGGCAAATATCTTTGACCTACAGGTAAGCCTTAATCTAGGTTTACAACCACTTTAAGTTTAAAGTCTCCAGGTGGAACAGGAACAGACCCAAGCTTCTGGGTAAGAAGAAGTAGCTGGAGTAAGGATGGTTGGGGACTCTGAATCTGTAGACACTGGAACAAGTGGTCTTGTATTGATTATGGCAGACACTTCTGCCAGAAAAGTGGGTAAACTCTCATGAGTAAGTCTTGTGGAGTTCAAGTCTATTAACCCCTTCACATCCCGCCCATAGTCATATGACGCCCACAAGGTGGATCTCCCATCCTGGGTGGGCATCATATGACGTCGCTCGGGACCCGGTGCGCATGCCCGTCACCCGCGATTGCCCGTGAAAACAGTGGGACCGTGCGGGACCGTGCAGCCGTGTGTGTAAACACACAGTTCCACGTCCTGTCAGTGGAGAGGAGACCGATCATGTGATCCCAGTATGGAGGAACACCGATCGCCTCCCCTTGTGAGTCCCCTCCCCCCACAGTTAGAATCACTACCTTAGGGAACACATTAACCCCCTGCAGCGCCCCCTAGTGTTAACCCCTTCTCTGCCAGTCACATTTACACATTTGCAATTTTATAGCAACGATCGATGTGTAAATGTGAATGGTCCCAAAAATGTGTCAAAAGTGTCCGAAGTGTCCGCCGCAATGTCGCAGATCGCCGCCATTACTCGTAAAAAAAAAAAAAAAATGCAATAAATCTATCCCTATTTTGTAGACGCTATAACTTTTGCGCAAACCGATCTATATACGCTTATTGCAAATTTTTTTTACCAAAAATATGTAGAAGATTACGTATCGGCCTAAACTGAGTAAAAAAATAGTTTTTTTTTTAAAAAAAATGGGATATTTATTATAGCAAAAAGTAAAAAATATTGTGTTTTTTTTTAAATTGTCGCTCTTCTTTTGTTTATGGAGCAAAAAAAAGAAACCGCAGAGGTGATCACATACCACCAAAAGAAAGCTCTATTTGTGGGGAAAAAAGGACGTCAATTTTGTTTGGGTGCAACGTCGCACGACCGCGCAATTGTTAGCTAAAGCGACGCAGTGCCGAATCGCAAAAGTGCTCTGGTAAGGAAGGGGGTGAAATCGCCCGGTGCTGAAGTGGTTAATGACTTCACTGTCCCTCTGATGGCAAGGAATCGCCTTAGAGTATTGATAAAACTCGAAGCATCCATGGATTCTATCATTTCGATGTGTACCGCATGCACACTCATGCACTGCCCATCGTTTGCTATTTGCCTTCTCAGGTTCTCCGCACTGTTACCATCCATGGCCCAAACACATCTAGACCAACATGAGTGAATGGTGGGTCAGTACTTAACCTGTCAGCTGGCAAATCTGACATTTGTTGTTAGTGATGTTTCCCTCTTAGTTTGCGGTATTAGACACAGTTGTGCAGTATAGTTAAGTCTTTTTGCCCCAACAATCCAAAGGCCTGTGGCTCTTATGGCACCCTCTGTGAAATGTCTTTCTTTGTGCTTAACCCTTTCATGGTAGTGCCGTATGAGCAAGGTGGAGAGATGATGATGACCAGGTATAGAGCACCTTCTTCCACATGTTTGCTGTGTCCCCCACATGGCTTCTCACAAACTGCAAACAGGACTTCTTATGACTTCCTTTCAACAATGTCTTTCTTCTTGTCACTCTTCCATAAAGGGCAGATTTGTGAAGTGCATGAATAATAGTTGTCCTGTGGACGGATTCTCCCACCTGAGCTGCCTCTTGGCTGCTTCTCTGATGAATGCTCTCCTTGCCCGGCCGGTCAGTTTAGGTGTACAGCCATGTCTTGGTAGGTTTGCAGTTGTGCCATACTCTTTCCATTTTCTGATGATAGATTGAACAGTGAGATGTTCCGAACACCCCCCCGTTCGGCTCGCACCAGAACCCGCGAACGGACCTAAAGTCCGTGCGAGCTTTAGAACCCTATTAGAACCCTATTCGTTTTAATGGATGCGAACGTTCGAAATTAAAAGTGCTAATTTTAAAGGCTAATATGCATGTTAATGTCATAAAAAGTGTTTGGGGACCTGGGTCCTGCCCCAGGGGACATGTATCAATGCAAATTTTTTTTTTTAAAAACGGCCGTTTTTTCAGGAGCAGTGATTTTAATAATGCTTAAATTGAAACAATAAAAGTGTAATATTCCTTTAAATTTCGTACCTGGGGGGTGTCTATAGTTTGCATGTAAAGGGGCGCATGTTTCCCGTGTTTAGAACTGTCTCTGCAAAAAGTGTCATTTTTGCAAGTAAAAAAGCTATTTAAAATCACTCGCGGCTAATGTGAATTGACGGCTCCCGTAATACAGAGAACAGTCATTCATTGAAAGTCATTCATAAAAAAAAAGTCATTGATAAAAAAAAAAAAAAAAATGAAAAAAAAAAAAGCGTGGGGGTCCCCCCAAATTCAATAACCAGGCCCTTCAGGTCTGGGATGGATATTAAGGGGAACCCCAGCCAAAAAAAAAAAAAAAAATGGCGTAGGGTCCCCCTCAAAATCCATACCAGACCCTTGAGGTCTGGGATGGATTTTAAGGGGAACCCTAGCCAAAAAAAATGGCGTGGGGTCCCCCTCAAAATCCATACCAGACCCTTATCCGAGCACGCAACCTGGCAGGCCGCAGGAAAAGAGGGGGGGACGAGAGCGGCCCCCCCTCCCGCCTGAACCGTACCAGGCCACATGCCCTCAACATTGGGAGGATGCTTTGGGGGTCTAAGACCCCCAAAGCACCTTGTCCCCATGTTGATGAGGACAAGGGCCTCTTCCCCACAACCCTGGCCATTGGTTGTGGGGGTCTGCGGGCGGGGGGCTTATCGGAATCTGGAAGCCCCCTTTAACAAGGGGACCCCCAGATCCCGCCCCCCCCCCTGTGTGAAATGGTAAGGGGGTACAAAAGTACCCCTACCATTTCACCAAAAAAAAGTGTCAAAAATTGTAAAAATGACAGGAGACGGTCTTTGACAATTCCTTTATTAAAATCTTCTTTCTTCTTTCTTCATCCTTCGGTTTCTTCATCTTCTCCTTCCGTCATCTTCTTCCATCTTCTTCTTCAATTTTCTTCTTCCTCCGATCCGCTTCTTCTTGCGCTGGTCTTCTCGTCCTTCTCGTCCGGCATCTTCTTCCATGGCGTCGGCATCTGTTCTTCTGTCGGGCCGCTCCTCGCAATGGGAGGCTCCCGCTGTGTGAGGCTCCGCTCCGTCTGACAGGTCTTTTATAACGGAGGGCACCTGGTGACCCCGCCCCCCTCTGACGTCATGGGGAAAGCCATAGGGAATTCCCCATGACGTCCCCGTGCGTCAGAGGGGGCGGGGTCACCAGGTGCCCTCCATTATAAAAGACCTGTCAGACGCAGCGAAGCCTCACACAGCGGGAGCCTCCCATTGCGAGGAGCGGCCCAAGAAGAGACACCGACACCGACGCCGACGCCATGGAAGAAGATGCCGGACGAGAAGGACGAGAAGACCAGCGCAAGAAGAAGCGGATCGGAGGAAGAAGAAAATGGAAGAAGAAGATGGAAGAAGATGACGGAAGGAGAAGATGAAGAAACCGAAGGATGAAGAAAGAAGAAAGAAGATTTTAATAAAGGAATTGTCAAAGACCGTCTCCTGTAATTTTTACATTTTTGACACTTTTTTGGTGAAATGGTAGGGGTACTTTTGTACCCCCTTACCATTTCACACAGGGGGGGGGCGGGATCTGGGGGTCCCCTTGTTAAAGGGGGCTTCCAGATTCCGATAAGCCCCCCGCCCGCAGACCCCCACAACCAATGGCCAGGGTTGTGGGGAAGAGGCCCTTGTCCTCATCAACATGGGGACAAGGTGCTTTGGGGGTCTTAGACCCCCAAAGCATCCTCCCAATGTTGAGGGCATGTGGCCTGGTACGGTTCAGGCGGGAGGGGGGGCGCTCTCGTCCCCCCCCTCTTTTCCTGCGGCCTGCCAGGTTGCGTGCTCGGATAAGGGTCTGGTATGGATTTTGTGGGGGACCCCACGCCATTTTTTTTGGCTAGGGTTCCCCTTAAAATCCATCCCAGACCTCAAGGGTCTGGTATGGATTTTGAGGGGGACCCTACGCCATTTTTTTTTTTTTTTTGGCTGGGGTTCCCCTTAATATCCATCCCAGACCTGAAGGGCCTGGTTATTGAATTTGGGGGGACCCCCACGCTTTTTTTTTTTTTTTTTTTTTATCAATGAATGACAGTTCTCTGTGTTACAGGAGCCATCAATTCATTAGCCGCGAGTGCTTTTAAATAGCTTTTTTCCTGCAAAAATTACACTTTTTGCAGGGAAAGTTCTAAGCACAGGAAACCTGCCCCCCTTCACAGGCCACCTATAGACACCCCCCAGATGTGATACTGCAATGCTGTTCTAACAGCACGCACACACAAATCCCCAGAAATAGAGCACATATTGTCAGCAGTCAGCAACACACTGACACGCTGACACTGAAACATAATATGCGAGGCCGCCGCCGCGGCGGCCTCTTATACCGTGGGGCGTGTACTAAAGCCCCTGAGCTATAATTGGCTACAGGCATCCTGCCTGTAGCCAATTATGGCTCTCCTCGCTGCCGGCGCTGTGATTGGCCAAGCATGCGGGGTCACAGTGCATGCTTGGCCAATCATCAGCCAGCATTGCACTGCGACTAGCGCAATGCATTGCGGGCCGCCCGCATCACACGAATTTGATGCGAGCGGCCCAAATAGTTCTGGGCTCGCCGAGCGGGCGAACGCCCGATGTTCGATTCGAACATGGGTTCGAATCGAACACCGGGCCCATCCCTACATGTTTGAGCATACCAATTATGGTAAATCTCCTTTTGTGGCACCCTCTACTGGGAAACAACTGTATTGCACCCCTGGAATTGAGTGCATAGGATGGAAACTATATGGAAATCCTGGTATATGTGTGAGTATATTAACCCATCTCTAGGGATAGACCTGCCTGGTTGAAATATGCAAAATTCTCCTTTATCTGGAGTATATGGAGGAATTACTCTACATCAGATAAACAAAAGCACAGACTATCAACGGCAACTACCCCTTGAGCAGTCGACTCACCCCTAAAATGGGGCCCCGGTGCCATGAACTGGCTAAGCCTTAATGGCCAGAGGCTCGCTGCCTCCCCCCAACCTTCCCTTCCCTCCATACCTCTGCTTCCCCCTTTACTTCTCCTCACACTATTCTTCCACCCTATCTCTATCACTCCTATTTTCCCCCAACCTACTCCATTCTGGCTATATATAGCCATACCCCAAAATCGAATGTACTCTAGTCCTTAAGCATAAGCACTTAATTCAGTCTTGACACCTGAAAATACATGTCAGAGAAGGCCTTTGTCCACCCATACTCGCCATGCTATTGCACGCATGCACGGTGGACTGGCGCTCCGGCGCATGCACGTGTGCGGCCCGATGGTGCGGTGCTCACGTGTACGCAATAGCACACGTGTGTGCGCAGTGGCTCGCGAGTGTGCGCAAAAGCACACGGATGTGCGCATTGGCGCACGGGTGTGGGCAATGGCACACACGCTATGGCGTGGCTATTTCAGACAGCTCTGGCGTCCAAACGGGTTGCTGGTTTGTCGTCAGCTTCCTGTTTGTACCCTGCTTCCTGTTCCTGCCATATCTGATTGCCTGTTGTGACCTGGACCGTTCCTTGACTTCGCTGCTGCTCTCCTTGATCTAACCCTTGGCTTGCTTAACGGACTTGCTCGATCTGCCTACACGTGTTTGACCCTCGGCCTGCTCAATGGACTTGCTTACCTGCTCTTACGGATTTGACCCCTGGCCTGCTTCACGGATTTGCTTACTAGTATTCACGGACTTGACCTCTGGCTAGTTTCACTGACTTGCTTACTGTCTTCTGTGCCTGGTCCCTTGCTGTGTTTCCGCACTGTCCATTAAACCTTGCATCGGACCCTCAGCCAGTTCCTGAACCTCAGCTCAACTCCTGTACTGATCTACAGATCCCTTCAGGAACAACACCTGCTGGTGGCCCGTGCCTCTGCGTGCCACCCGTTCCCTGTATCACCTCCGGGGGACGGGGTGCGCGTGGTAGCAAGGGCGAACCGCTCTTGGCATCTCGGCCTCGGTAAGTACTTCTCGTGACAATACACCAGCACCTTTGTACAGATCAATTCCTCAAGTTTTGCTCATATATATCGATCTTCTTGGCTTCTGGGCACAGCAGGCTCCCAATGGGGCACCCAGTCCACAGGAAATCACAGGTTTATTAATATCAGTACAATGTTTGAAATTCTACCTCAATGACTCTCTCTCAGGATATATACATAAAATGCATAGAATGTACTACTTATTGCATGATTTGTAAATGTTATACCAGAAAGCCTTTTGTCAGGCACCTGGTCTTTTTCTTGTTTTTTCTTTTCTGTTTAAACATGTTCTGAAAACAATAAAAACTTATTGAACCTAAATAAAAATATTAATAAAGTGAATGTTAAAAATATAATTGAGGCCAGTGTATGGGCATTGTGAACCCATAATCTATATACCAATAATAGGAAAAAATATTTTTCAATAGAAGAAAGTTAAGAAGTTTGGAAAAACAATCTATAAAACAATTTGTATGTAAAAAAAAATCTGTGTATAAAATAAATGAATCTATATAGGAAAGGGCTCTCCCCATCGATGGTACACCCAATATAAAAAAAAAAACAATAGTCTTACAAAAATCAGAAAATAGGTTGTCAATAATCTATAAAAAAACTTTAGATCTATATCAATGTTTATTCCTAAAGGTTGTAGTGATTGAGGCCTATAAATCCATTGTGTCTCCATTTGGGAGACCTTTTTGGTCATGTCTGTACCTCTCCAGTGCTGGCAGACCCTATCAATACCTCAGAATCTAAGTAGGGAGGGTCCTTGTTTTGCGCCAACTTGAAGTGGTTAGACGCGCTGTGATGTCTGTAACCTTTCTTTATGTTATTCCACCAGCTTGGCCAGTGTCCTAGTAGTTCTGTCAACATATTGAAAATTACAGGGGCACATCAGCAGGTAGGTCACATATCTAGTATAACAGGTGGTGAGCTGTCTGTTGTCATATTATTTCCCTGTGATGGCAGAGGAAAAATTCTCTGTTTTTCTAGTTCTATCTAAAATGATTTTACATGCCTTACATCTTTTACATTTGAAAAAAACTGTTCTGTCCAAAAGGGTAGGGGGTCTCCTGGGGGGCTTGGTGACATTCTTTGCCAACATGGTCTGCAACTCTGGTGCCCTCCTATAGATGAACTTGGGTTTATTTGGGAGGATATTCCTAAAGCCCCATACACACGGTCGGATTTTCCGATGGATTCTGTCCTATCGGACAATGTTGTCGGAAATTCCGACCGTGTGTAGGCACCATCGGACAGTTTCCATTGGATTGTCCGACGGACAAAGTTCTATCTCCTGCTCTATAAATATTCCGACAACAAAGTCCGATCATACCAATTCCGATCGTGTGTAGCAAATTCTGACGGACAAAGTGCCACGCATGCTCATATAACATTACAAGACCAAAGCTATTGGCTACTAGCCTCTACGTAGTCCCGTCGTAGGCAACAAACGTCACCACGTTCAGAATGATCGGATTTTCTGACAACTTTGTCCGACCGTGTGTATGCAACACCAGTGTCGGACTAAATCCGTCGGACCAAATCCGATGGATTTGGTGGTCGGATTTTCCGACCGTGTGTATGGGGCTTAAGAGTGTGTTCTTTTAACAATATGGGCCAATGTTTTCTGATGTTTTTTTCCACTTCTCTGTATTGAAGGTTAAACCCTGATATGAACGCAAGGTTGGACTGATTAGCTGTTGATTCCCTGGATTTGGGCTTCAACAGGGCAGTTCTGTTCATTTTCCTTATTTGGTCCCTAGTTTTTTCTAGTTGTGGTTTGTTGTTGCATCCCTATTGTTGTATCCCTTTGTTGTATCCCTTTTCGAAAAATCTTTCAATGAACATGATGGTCTGTGCCATGTAGTCCTCCTCCCTGTCACAAGTTATTTTTACTCTCAAAAATGTACCCTTTGGGATTGCCCTTACCCAATTTGGATGGTGACAGCTCCGGGTGGAGATGTATCCGTTGTGGTCAGTGTCCTTAAAATGGGTAGGGGTTCCCAATAATGAGCTTGACTTAAAAATGTCTAAATCAAGGAATTGAATAAGGGATTCATGCCATGTACTGGTAAATTTAATATGGGCATACCCTGCCCCCACTGCCACCCTTTGATTTGATTAAAGAAGTCCCCTGAATGCCAAAAGTAATTATTGGTCATTGCCAATACTCTTAGGAATATCTAAGACCCCTTTCACACTGGGGCGTTTTTCAGGCGTTTTTCAGGCCCTTTAGCGTTAAAAAAAGCACCTGTAAAGCGCTTGAAAGAAGCCTCATCTGTAATCCCAATGTGAAAGCCCAAGTGCTTAAGGCCACTTTCACACTGAAGCGCTTCTAAACTGCCAGTAAAAACACTGAGCACTTTTGAAGCGCCTTTCAGGCGCTTTTGAAGAGCTTTCCATTCATTTCAATAGGGAGGGGAGTTTTTGACAGCCCTGCCAGCACACTGCCCCAGTGTGAAAGCGTTCATTGATTTTAATGGAAATAAGTTTTCGTGAGCTTTTTAGGCGCTGTTTTTAGCGTGAAAGCGCCTGAAAATCACACTGCCAGCACCCGAAAAACGCTCGTAAAGCGCCGCTTAAACTAGCGGCGCTTTACCAGAGTTTTTCCAGTGCTAGTGGGGCACTTTTAACCCCTGCTAGTGGCCAAATAAAGGGTTAAAAGCGCCCACAAAGCGCCGCTGCCAAAAGTGATTTGCATGCGCTTTTCAGGCGCTTTTCAGGCGTTTAGCAGGTCCTTCCCATTGATTTCAATGGGAAGGGGCGCTTTAAGAGCGGTGTATTCACTGCTCCAAAAGCGCTGCAAAGAAGCTGCTTGCAGGACTATTTTTGATGCCCTGCCAGCGCAGCGCCTCAGTGTGAAAGCACTCGGGCTTTCACATTGGGATTGCAGTTGTGGCTTATTTCAGGCGCTTTACATGCGCTTTTTTAATGCTAAAGAGCCTGAAAAACGCCATAGTGTGAAAGGGGTCTCAGTGTGAAAGCTCTCTGGCTTTCACATTGGGATTGCAGATGAGGCATCTTTCAGGCCCTTTACAGGCGCTTTTTTTAACGCTAAATCGCCTGAAAAACGACCCAGTGTGAAAGGGGTCTAAGAGTCACTTATATTTAAGTGAATGGTCTGCCCTATGCTATCGCTTGACTAGCTCACACAACAACATAAAAAGAAATCACGCGTGGGGCCGCAAACCCAACTTCAGCTACAGCTCCTTGGATCTCTTTAATCTATTCAACCCTGAAGATAACCGTATAGCAGCTTTCATAGTAAAATTCATCTGCTTCCCATACTGTTCCTCAGAAGGTCCGTTGTCTTCTGTAGCTGTCAATTAAGGCCTGAGTGGACAGAAACTATCATCTACTGTATCCCAACAATCACCCAATTGTAGGAGGTACAAGATGGAGAGCCACAAGAAAACTAAACTGGAGCCTTTCCCCTGCAGTACCCCCTAGTGGCAGAAATTCCATGTCCCCGCTGCATTTGGGAATTGTGCAGAGCAGTGTTGGAAGCTCTGCACATGCTTAGTTTTCTACCTTTTCTTAGTGTATTTTCTACCCTGAGCATTTCCTCCCTATCACATCTGAGCAGCCCATGTGACTATAGAGTCACACAAGTGAGTGTGTACACAGCGGTAAATGACATTCCACTCCCTCCCTCCTCATCCATGGCCACTAACCAGCTAAACACAATGGGGTGGGATATTACATCTTGATTGATGGTGGCTTCACCTCCCTCTTATTCTAAGACACAGGCTGGAGGAGCGTGAAACACCCCATGACTGGCAAAAATCTGCTTACATCATGTTATTGCCAAACATAATAAAAATTAGATTTGAAATATATATTTGAATGACAATTTAGTTTTAATTTGTATTCCAAATGCTGTTGTTTTTTGTTTGTTTTTAACATGTGACCAGCAGCAGAGGACTAGAAGCTCCTCCTGCTTATGTTTCCCTGCAGACAGGCTGGGAAAGAGCTGGGTGGTGTGACAGCTGTATATCCATTAGGAAAAAAGGCACTAAGATTTTTTTTTATTAAAATACAGTGCATTTTTAAATAAAAAAACAATAAAAAAAAACAATGTTTAGTATCACTTTAATGTTTTCTGCTCCACATAAATTGAATTAAAATTGTTTTAGCTGGAGGATGCACCCCCACTTTTAGCCTAATATTTAATGATGTATGTTCAATTTAGGGTTTTAGAGACAGGGGAAATTACACATCTCTCCCTTCATCCCTATTGGTTCGCATACATGATGTTGCTCACCCATTATTCACCTTATTATAAATGTATGTATTGGAGCAGAAAGAAGGAATCATATATTCCTCTCTTTTCTGCTGCCTTTTTAATTATTTAGTTTTCAATTTTTAAATCGATATCCTTTACATGGTCGGTAGATTTGCCACCTGTAATAGATAATTTATGCCCATAGTTAAAATGGTGCTTGTGGCTTGACGCTTGAGTCTCAGAACGAGGTCTAGCTTTATATGTTTTATGCCCATAGTTAAAAAGGTGCTTACTGCTTGATGCTCTTATCTCAGAACGAGGTCTGGCTCTATATATTGTGGTGTGTCATTGTGTTGCTCGATCCCCATTGAAAACCTCACCTATGACGAAACGCGTCTGGGAGGTGCACGCACTGACATCACCATGCTGCTCGTGAGAAAGGCGGGCTCCTGTGTTTGCCGGCCGGCATCTGTTTTAAAGCGAATATTGTCTTTTTTCATGTGCATTACTGAACTTTTTAAATAAATGTCTGAACTGTATTACGCTATGGGTAGTTTCTGTTTTATCCGAGCACACTCTGATTACATTCTATAGCAACGAACTTTGCGAGACGCCTAAGGTGGCTTTTCAGCTAAGGGTCCGGTTCCTGTGAGGTCCAGGGGTCATCTGTGCAAGCTAAAGGCAGTGGCTGGGTTACAGCCAAATGTCCCTTTTGCTTGCCATCTGGTAAGCAGGTTTAATATTCGGTGGTCGGGCACTTTCATATTGTGTGGAGTCAATGAGATGTCAATAGAAGACTGATCCCTATGGACTATTATTATTGTTTTTAATTAATGACATTTTATAGACATGTGCAATTCTTTTTTTTTGTTTTTCGTTAAAATTCGTATATATTCGTTCATTCGTTATCGTACGAATGAACAAACGATTCGCTAAAAATTTTAACGAATAACGAATGTACGAAAGAAGAAAATCCGAAAAACGAATGTTCGAATCGAACGAATCCGAAAAAAACAACGAAAATCCGAATGGATTGAACGAAAAAATTCGTACATTCGTTATTTTTTTTTTTTGCGATTCGTAATTTTCCGTGTCTCTTACAATGGCGATGCTTAACGTGCTTCGAATGGATTGAACGAATAAATTCGTACATTCGTAACTTTTTTTTTTTTTTTGCGATTCGTAATTTTCCGTGTCTCTTACAATGGCGCTGCTTAACGTGCTTCGAATGGATTGAATGAAAAAATTCGTACGTTCGTAACTTTTTTTTTTGATTCGTAATTTTCCGTGTCTCTTAAAATGTAATAATAGCATACACATTACATAAAATTATGAATTTACGAATCTACGAAAACAATGTTACGAAAGTACGAATAAATCAATCTAACGAAAGTACGAATGTAACTAAATCTCTACGAAAATACGAATGCGTCCGAATTTCGAATAAACGAAAATTAAACGGAAAAATGAATCAACGAAAAAATAACTCTTACGAAAATACGAATCGTTACGAATACGAACACCGACGACTTAGGAATTTACGAATCATTACGAATACGAACACCGACGACTTACGAATTTACGAATCGTTACGAATTAATGGAAACGAAAGAAACGAGACAAAAGTAAACAAATTTTTCTATTGTGAACATGTCTAACATTTTATTTCTTGTTATCTTGTTCTCTTTTTCTCTATTATCTGGTTATCTCTGTGTGTATCCCACATTTGTGTTGCTGCCTGTGTGTTGTTTTTTTCAATTAATTTAGGTCTAGCGCTGTATTTTGCTCGTTTATGTTCAATTTAACCCTACATGCAAAAGCTATAAAAAAAAAAAAAAGCTGTAAGAAAAAAAAAAGTCATAATATCTAATCAGATTCTAAACCAGGTTAGATGTTGAAAGGCAAGGCCTGATTGGTTCTCCAGATCAATGTAGAAATTAGTTTTAATTCTTGTATTCATACATCATTACAGTTTATGGTAAAAAAAAATGTGTTTTTGAACTAATGTATATTTTTAAGATTCCACATAAATCCTTTTCTAGTAAGGGCACATTAATGCACCGGCCATGGGTACCAAGGGTGCAGCTCAATCTTGACACAATGCAAAGCTGATGACAATCAAATCATTTTATATAAAAAAAAAAAAAAAGACATGTCATAAAGGCTGAAAGTTGTAATTTGAAGCAAACACTTTTATACATTGATTGACTGGTACAAAATTACTTTGAAATTCAAATAATTTCACGTAGAGATAATGTCAGAAAGGATAATGGATCATGCATGACAATTTCAGCAACAACAATCACAACAACAAGGGAAAAAAAATATTTATATCAAAAATAACATTGACAGAAGAAAAATAGCAGGAGGTGTAGGCACCCATTACATAAGCCCCCTCCCTTACAGGTAAACATGTTTCTGCATGAAGAAAGAACGTAATATAGCTCCCTCGTTGTTGTATTATATATTCATATATTCATGAAAAATAGCATAAAAACAGACACGGAGGGGCCTTAGAAAGGCTTCAAAAACTAGGGAACCCCCCCCCCCCCCCCAAAAAAAAAAAAAAAACAAGGGTTTAATCCTCATTTTAGGATAGTGCATGGAGCTTTTAGGTGTCATTCCGATGAATGGCATCCTAAATGTCCACATCCACGATTTGTCATTCACACATTGGTGCTTTGAAATCGTGGGCAGAATCACGGCAAATCTGCCCATGATTTACCCACTCCTCGCCCAAGGTACGTCCAGGGACGTCCTTGACTTTGTGCGGGTATATCTGAATGATGGGTGCAGCTACAGGCATCATTCAGATATCGTCTTTTTTAGCCAGCGATTCCCCACTCCATAAGAATGATCATAGCGGCTGTTCCGCCGCTTGAACGTTCTTTCAGGGAGCGAGGAACGTGCCCTCCGGTGCTTCTACCCACTCACCACTTCCATCGGTGAGTCGGAGACAGGATCTGCCGGCCCCGGATGGTGACCATAGAGATTTCCGGCGGACCAGATGGTCGAAAGAGTCTCTATGATTGTTCGGAGGCCAGGCGCGATGTTATGACGTCACGTCCAGCCTCTGCATTCAAACAAATGGCGCCGCCTTGGCTGGGAAGTCGAGATCGTTTATTTTTTTTTATTGCAGGCTTCCCAGCCTAGAGGTGAAATGTGGGGGTCTTATTGACCTCATATCTCACTGTAAAGAGGACCGATCGTGCCATGTTCCTATTACAAGGAAGCCACAGTTAAGATGCACAGGGGCGGGGGCTCAAAGGCTAGTGAAGAAGCCCGGGTGAGGACAGTGCGGGATCCCTGGACAGGTAAGTGTCCTGTTATTAAAAGTCAGCAGCCACAGTAGTTGTAGCTGCTGACTTTTCATTTTATTTCCTCCAGAGTGGAGAATCGCTTTAAATGGTAACTTTTTTCAAGAGGCAAGCATTTTTTAGTTTCTGATTAGACCTATTATTAAAACAGGTTTTAAAATATACTTTTAATGAAAAGAAAAGAAAGTCAATGCAAGAAAAGTATTTTTAAATTAAAAGATATTACAAAAAACAGAGAAAAGCAACAGTAAAATAAACAGGATCAAAAAATACTTAAAGTGGATGTAATCCCAAATGATATATATTTTTTTAAATTAAGGCTTGCACCTTGTACAGTATAGGATTTCATGTCATCTGTGCCCAGTCTTGCCACAAAGATTTAATCCAGCTCTGAGCAGTCCTCTTATGTTTTTTTCAGTGAGATACAAACTAGGAGTCCGTTTCTCCCCCTTGCTGTGAGTGACAGGTCATTTACATATCTCATGCACGAGTCTGAGAGAGACATTCTGTCAGAGGTACTCACCCGGGCCGATATGCTGAGAGCTGCTCCCCTTGCGACTAAGCGCACAATGCCTCTGGAGTGGGTACAGAGGACACCGGGCTCAAAGATGCACGGGTTGCCAGCAGGAGTGTAGCAGGTGGTGTGCAGTAGCGACGTTGACCAGGAGAGGCTGAAGCTGCACTGGGAGTAGACACCTGGCAGAGCTGTGATCAGGTAGAGGTTGCAGAGGTACCAAAGCATATACTGAAGGAGAACCCTCGGGAGCATGAGGGAACTGCAAGTCCAGAACACTGAGCAGGGGGTCCAGCACAAGGAGCAGGAGATAGTCCAGCAAGCAGGCCGAGGGTCAAACACAGGCAACCAGGCAGTAGAAGTATCCAAGAGGCAGGCCAGGGGTCAAACACAGGTAAGTAACTCAGAGAATGTCCAGGAGGCAGGCCGGGGGTCAAGCACAGGTAATCAGGCAGTAGAGGTATCCAAGAAGCAAGCCAGGGGTCAAACACAGGTAAGTAACTCAGAGAATGTCCAGTAGGCAGGCCAAGGGTCAAGCACAGGTAATCAGGCAGTAGAGGAATACAAGAAGCAAGCCAGGGGTCAAACACAGGTAAGTAACTCAGAGAATGTCCAGTAGGCAGGCCGAGGGTCAAGCACAGGTAAACAGGCAGTAGAAGTATCCAGGAAGCAAGCCAGAGGTCAAACACAGGTAAGTAACTCACAGAAGGTCCAGTAGACAGGCCGAGGGTCAAGCACAGGTAGTCAGGCAGTAGAAGTATCCAGGAAGCAAGCCAGGGGTTCAAACACAGGTAAGTAGCGGCAGCGGTAGTCAGACGGATTCCGGGTCGGCACAGGTAGTCAGGTAGATGCAGGGTACAGGATACAGGATGCGGGATACAGGATACAGGATACTGGACTGGAGACAGGACTCAGAAGAGACAACAAACCAGCAATTTGAAAGCGAACAGGGAAGGCCTTTTATAGGCCAGGTAAATGGTCAGGTGGGATACCCGGACGAGTGCGCATGCGCACTCGTCTTCTGTCAGCGCCGCGCACAGCGGTGAGGCGTACTGGCTGGGTTGTGTCAGATACCCGAGTGCCGCGGACCCGCGCATGCGCACCCGTTACCCGGCGTACCTGTAACATTCATTGCGCGGCTCTACCGCGCGTGCGCAACCCTGGAACCCGGCGAAGAGGCCTGGTATTTCCCTGACACATTCTGTGTACTTCAGATCCCCTCCTCCTTTCTTCTCCAGATCTCCCAGGATTGGCTGCTCCACACCTCCGCATGATTGGGCATGCTAAAATCATGTGGTGACTTTTCTGGGTTTTGACTGGATGTTAGTGATCATAGCAGACATTCAGTGTAAGAAATACACAAGAGAAAATGTATATTGACAAGTGTGTAGAGATGGGCGGGGAGCCTACTGACATCACGACTCCACCCACCGAGCTCCGGACAATAGAACCACCCACAGAATCTGCAGTTTTTCGGGTCTCATAACAGACAGAGGGGAGACATTTGACAGATAAAGATACATGCAGGAGGCATGTATATCCTTATAGATAGCTACTATGGCAGGAGTTTAGAAAGGATGAGAGTGGGTTTACATCCACTTTAACAAGGTTTCTTGGTCTTTGGTTCTGACAGAGACCAATTTACTGAAGCGTAACTCAGATTCTGACAGAGTCACCAGCTCTCGGGTATGACTCTCAGCATTGATGCACAGTTTTGATGGAAAACTGAGATGTGTCAGCTTCTAATTTCAGCAGATTTGGACCCTCCAGAAGGTGTTGCTGAGCCAACCTCAACCTGAAGATTTAATATTTTCAACAGACCGTTCCTTATTGCCAGATTTCTAAATTAATCAATATTTTCTGATGATGACGTTTTATGGTCTGACTGCCAAAATATTGTTGCACAGCATGAAATCACAATTTAATTAATAAAAAGCCTTGCGAGCTACTGTGTATGTTCACTATGTCTTCTACTGAAAGAACAAAATGTCACGTGTAACCAACTGCTGACACTGTTCACAGTCCCAAATAAATGTGCAAAATGAATACAAATCAAACAATAGTGTCACGCTACATTCAAATGTATCCAGTGAATTAAATCAAAACAACATGTATATGTGCATTACAATAACATATACAGGTACCGTATATACTCGAGTATAGGTCGACCCGAATATAAGCTGTGGCCCCTAATTTACCACAAAAAACTGTGAAAACGTATTGACCCATGTATAAGCCGAGGGTGACAAATGCAGCAGCTATTGTAAGTGGAAAAGGGGGTAAACAATGCCCATCTGAAGCTGCATGTCTCCCAGTGTCTATTGCATGCCTCCCTGTGTCCTGTGCAGCCTCCCTGTGTCCTGTGCAGCCTCCCTGTGTCCTGTGTCTACCTCCCTGTGTCCATTGCAGCCTCCCTGTGTCCTGTGCAGCCTCCCTGTGTCCGGTGTCTACCTCCCTGTGTCCATTGCAGCCTCCCTGTGTCCTGTGTCTACTTCCCTGTGTCCTGTGCAGCCTCCCTGTGTCCTGTGTCTACCTCCCTGTGTCCTGTGCAGCCTCCCTGTGTCCTGTGTCTACCCTTCTGTGTCCTGTGCAGCCTCCCTGTGTCCTGTGTCTACCCTTCTGTGTCCTGTGCAGCCTCCCTGTGTCCTGTGCAGCCTCCCTGTGTCCATTGCAGCCTCCCTGTGTCCTGTGTCTACCTCCCTGTGCCCTGTGTCTACCTCCCTGTGTCCTGTGTCTACCTCCCTGTGTCCTGTGCAGCCTCTCAGTGTCCTGTGCAGCCTCCCTGTGTCATGTGCAGCCTCCCTGTGTCCTGTGTCTACCTCCCTGTGTCCATTGCAGCCTACCTGTGTCCTGTGCATGCCTCCGTGCGCCACTCTGCAGCCCTCCGTGTGCCGCTCTGTAGCCACCATTGCACTGATCAGCGTGTAAAGCGACCATTGCAGTGTTCAAAAGCCACGCCTCCTCTTCGTCTGTGATAGGCAGAACACTCAATTTCCCAGCAGTCAGTGTTCAGCCTATTACAGACATCCACTCATCCTCATACCACAGACGAGAATGAGAGGATGTCCGTGATAGGCTGAACACTGACTGCTAGGAAATTGAGGAAAGTGTTCTGCCTATCACAGATGAAGAGGAGGTGGTGCTTTTGAACACCCTCCGGTTCGGTTTGGTGAAGGTAAAGGTAAAAAATTCAGAAGAACACTGTTAAAGTCTATGGGACATGAACATAAAAAATCAAAAGTGCTTATTTTAAAGGCTTATATGCAAGTTATTGTCATAAACAGTGTTTGGGGACCCGGATTCTGCCCCAGGGGACATGTATCAATACAAAAAACTTTTTTTTGCATGGGGCTGACAGCGCAAGGAGAAAAAAAAAAGCCAAACACCGGCGGCAGTGAGAGGGACATTAGTCCCGATCACTGCGATGTGCCCCGGGTCCACGGTGTCCACCTGTGCCCTCTACAAGTGCCGCCTACCAGTGCCCACCAGCTCCACCTGTCAGTGTCCACCAGCTCCACCTGTCAGTGCCATCTGTCAGTGCCCACAATAAGTGCCTGAATAGTGCTGCACATCAGTGTCACCTACCTGTGCTCATCAGTGTCACCTACCAGTGCCCATCAGTGCCAACTATCAGTGCCCATCAGTGCCATCTATCAGTGCCCATCAGTGCCATATATCAGTGCCCATCCGTGCCACCTATCCATGCCACCCATCCTTGCCACCCATCCGTGCCACCCATCAGTGCCATCTTATCTGTGCCCATCAGTACTGACTTATCTGTCCCCATCAGTGCCACCTTATCTGTGCCCATCAGTGCAGCCTATCAGTGCCCATCAGTGCAGCCTATCAGTGCCCACCAGTGCCGCCTCATCAGCGCATATAAATTAAGCAGAAAAATTACCTGTTTGCAAAATTTTATAACAAACTATTAAACATGATTTTTTTTTTTCAAAATTTTCAATTTTTTTTGTTTGTTTAGCAAAAAATAAAAACCCCAGCTTTGGGTACAGTGTTGTATGACCGCGCAATTGTCATTCAAAGTGCGTCAGCGCCGAAAGCTGAAAATTGGTCTGGGCAGGAGGGGGGTTTAAGTGCCCAGTAAGCAAGTGGTTCTGATGCACAGCAGTACACAGGCATTACATTGGGGAAAACCTCCAACAAAATGGCTGACCATTTTTTTTTTCTCCAGTTTGCTGCATGGTGTCACCGGATCCTCCCAATATGTTGCATTATCAGATCACGTGACTTCATCATCCCCTTTTTTTATAATTATTGTTTATTTAACAGGATAGGTATGATTTATTCATCTATTAATTTGTTTACTATTGACTATGCCTAATACTGTGTGGCCCTGTTTTATAATTTTTTTTTCACTGCTTACACTTGTGGGAACACAGAAAGTGAGGGCAGCAGTAGTGACACTATCACACAACAGGGGTCTGTTGATACTATGGGTTTCTTTTTTTACATAAATGAGAACCATCCATGGGTGGGTTTCCAACGCGTTTCGAAAAGTACAAAAAACAATCTTCATCAGTGACAAATTGCCACTTCTGAAATATGAAATATAGTATAAATACATGAAATATACAAAATTTGCTCGCCAAGCTTCGGGCACGGCCTCGCTTCGCTCAGCAATTTTTTATTCTAACTCTGTGTCCACTTGGATGGTGGGGCTTGAACCTGAACTCAGCACGCAGGCGCCGTTTATCTTCGGAGACTTTCGGCGTCTCCTTGTCGCAAGCGCAGTACAGGGCAAACACTATCCGATGGGGGACAGTATTCGACATAACACCGGTTTCCCTTAGTCAAAATGGCGATGTCAGCACTCGATAGCCGATTGAAGAATTGGCTTGGGTGAGGACACAGCTGGATGCCTGGACAGGTAAGTGCCCTAATATTAAAAGTCAGCAGCTACAGTATTTGTAGCTGCTGAATCTTTATCTTTTTTGGGGGAGCCTGGAGCTCCTCTTTAAATATCAAGGGGCCATTTTACACTGTGCCTAAGCATTTGGATAAAAGAAAAAAATATAATAATAAAAGTAAAAGACTAACTTTGCTTCCTTACTATAATCACTTTGTTCCCAAAGGCATAAAACACTTCTATTTTCAAAGGGTTAACGTAGCCTGTGACTCCCATTGGGTGAAGAAAAAGTCGACCGCTATTGAATACATCCCATTGACACAATGATTAAAGCGTAGCTTTGAAAAAGGTTCATTTTTCTTTGTTATATAACTCAATCATAATCAATGTGCCACAAATCCATCCATTACCTTTAATCATCTTCAACTTTCTATACAGGATTCTTTAATGCCCTTAGAAAGTATTGAACGTCTTTAATAATGTCAATAAACTTTATTTAAAAAAAAAATGCTCACAATTAGTCTAAGTCTTTAATGCCATCGAGGCCGTTTGATGATTTCAAGTCTTGAAGCCGCTGCAGAGAAGACTTCACCTTTCTCTTTTATTTATCACCAAAAGGATTAGTTGGATCATTTTCTTCCTGTCACGTCTATGGGGCATAAAAAGCAGCATTGAAAGAATTCTATTTTAGACTAAAAGCCCAAGTGTACTAGGTGGTATTGATTTGTATGTGATGGAAAAATAGTGCTCTCGGAATGCCCCGAGGTACATCAAACAGATAGAAAGGATTCGGAGAGTTTAGAAATCTGACAAGTTCCCACAGAATCCCACTTGCACTTTTTTTTTGTTCTCCAAGAGGACAATGCTGAGTTGAAGCAACATTTTGTGAATTGTTTTCTGTGCTGTTTCTTTGTGAAGAAACAAAATTCATTCTTTTATGGCGCTCTTTTTTGCTCTCAGTGGGGTTGAATGCAAGCTCGCTTTTTTATTTGGAGACCCATCATGGTTTACATTTCATTGGAAATGCTATTACACCGATCGCTGAAATGGTTTAAGGAAGAGCTCTACAAAATACCATGGGGGCTAGTATAAAAAAAAAGAAAAAACTCACATTGCTATGTTTTAGAATGAATTTGACATATCATTTTTACTATCTTTCTAAAGCAATAAACAGCTAAAAGCTACTTTGTTACTAGAATAAAAAAAGATATCCCTACAAGAAAAAGAATTCATATTTACCTGTCCTGCTGGCCATGCCTTGGAGAGCTAAACGTACTATACAAGGGATAAAGGGGGCATAATTAGAAATCACAGGGCCCTATAGTAAGAAAAAAAAAGAATGGGCCCCCAACAGCAAAAAAAAATACCCTAACCATAGCAGGTGATGAAGGGCTGAAGAGGATGTTGTGGTGATATTGAGGTAAAAATGGATCTGTGGAGCATGAGTGTGGGTCTTATGCCGCGCACTAGACATGTGCACAACAAAAAAATGTGTTTATTTTCGTTTCCGAAAAAAATTTGTTTATTTTCGTTTTCGAAAAAAATTTGTTTATTTTCGTTTTCGAAAAAAAATTAGTTTATTTTCGTTTCCGAAAAAAATTTGTTTATTTTCGTTTCCGAAAAAAATTTGTTTATTTTCGTTTCCGAAAAAAATTTGTTTATTTTCGTTTCGTTTTTTCCGTTTCCGTTGATTCGTAACGATTCGTACATTCGTAAGTCGTCGGTGTTCGTATTCGTAACGATTCGTACATTCGTAAGAGTTATTTTTTCGTTGATTCGTTTTTCATTAGTTTAATCTTCGGACGCATTCGTATTTATTTGTACATTCGTAACATTCGTAGATTCGTAATCCGAGCATAATTCATCATTTAATGTAATGTGTATGCTATTATTACATTTTAATAAATTCCGAATCGAAAAAAAAAAGTTACGAATCGAAAAAAAAAAAGTTACGAATCGAAAAAAAAAGTTACGAATGTACAAATTTTTTTGTTCAATCCATTCATTACGAATCGAAAAAAAAAAGTTACGAATCGAAAAAAAAAGTTACGAATCGAAAAAAAAGTTACGAATGTACGATTTTTTTTGTTCAATCCATTCGAAGCACGTTAAGCAGCGCCATTGTAAGGGACATGGAAAATTACCAATTCAACAAAAAAAAAAAAAGTTACGAATGTACGAAATTTTTTCGTTCGTTTTCGTTTTTCGGATCTTCTTCATTAGTACATTCGTTGTTTCTAACTATTTTTTTTCGGATTTTCGTTGTTTTTCGGATTCGTTCGATTCAAATGATTCGTTAATCGGATTCGTACGATTCGAACGATTCGTTATTCGGATTTGTACGATTCAAACGATTCGTTCATTCGTACGAAAACGAACGAATGAAAATAACGAAAAAAAACGAAAAACGAAAGGAATTGCACATGTCTACCGCGTACACACGATCAGACTTTCCGGCGGACATTCCGATCGTGTGTGGGCTCCAGCAGACTTTTTCTTCACAAAAGTCAGACGGACCTAGAAATAAAACATGTTTTAAATCTTTCTGGCGAAAGTTCGCCGGACCCAGTTCCTGTCGGGAAGTCCGCTCGTCTGTAGGCAGGTCCTTCGGACTTTCCAAATGAACGGACTTGCCCACACACGGACTAAAGTCTGTTCATTGTGAACGTGACTCCAGGTACGACGGGACTAGAGAAGGAAGTCAATCTCGCCGCTTTCATCAAGCCCATGGACTGATTAAATGTGTCAAGATGAAAGTTGGAAATGTGTGTTGCCTGACTGGAATAGGGGGGAATCAATATCCAGCGGCTCCTGCGGTGGTAGTGCTACTTAAGTATCACAACTTTATTATTTTAATAAAAATCTTAAACTTTACAACTACTTATAAAAAAAAAAAGTGTCTTATCTCTTTTTCAGCACATCTGAGCTGAACATGACTGAATTAGGAACAAAAAAAATTGCTTACTTCTTTTATGAGCTACAGTAATAGGGACATTTCTCTCTCTGTCAGTCATGATCTAATGGGGGAATGATTCACATCTAATTATCTCTCCAGGTTTAAAAGAGCAATATCAAATCTGTACATTATCGACTTTCCCAGCTTCCGAAAACAAACAATATTGTTAAAGGGGTTGTAAAGGTTCGTTTTTTATTTTCTAAATAGGTTCCTTTAAGCTAGTGCATTGTTGGCTCACTTACCTTTTCCTTCGATTTCCCTTCTAAATGTTTTTTTTCTTTGTCTGAATTTCTCACTTCCTGTTTCTCCTCAGTAATGGGCACAGCACAGGGATGGTGGGAGCCCCTCATAATGAGCACAGCACAGGGATGGTGGGAGCCCCTCATAATGAGCACAGCACAGGGATGGGGGGAGCCCCTCATAATGAGCACAGCACAGGGATGGTGGGAGCCCCTCATAATGAGCACAGCACAGGGATGGGGGGAGCCCCTCATAATGAGCACAGCACAGGGATGGAGGAGCCCCTCATAATGAGCACAGCACAGGGATGGGGGGAGCCCCTCATAATGAGCACAGCACAGGGATGGAGGAGCCCCTCATAATGAGCACAGCACAGGGATGGAGGAGCCCCTCATAATGAGCACAGCACAGGGATGGTGGGAGCCCCTCATAATGAGCACAGCACAGGGATGGAGGGAGCCCCTCATAATGAGCACAGCACAGGGATGGAGGAGCCCCTCATAATGAGCACAGCACAGGGATGGAGGGAGCCCCTCATAATGAGCACAGCACAGGGATGGTGGGAGCCCCTCATAATGAGCACAGCACAGGGATGGTGGGAGCCCCTCATAATGAGCACAGCACAGGGATGGTGGGAGCCCCTCATAATGAGCACAGCACAGGGATGGAGGGAGCCCCTCATAATGAGCACAGCACAGGGATGGTGGGAGCCCCTCATAATGATAAATTCATCATAACGAATATTCGTAATTGTTACGCAAAGTTAACGAACCTAACGAAAATTCGCATTTCGTATGAATCCAAATTGAATTTTGGACACGAATTACGAATTAATTCTAATACGAAACGGAACGAAACAAAACAAATTTATTGACGGCGCACATGTCTAGTCCACACATGGGTCATCAACCAGCTTCCATAGGGGCTGATTTTATAAAAACTTATAAATTCAGATTGTTCAATTAAGCTTTTGACAAAACAAAAAATGGAAACTGATTGGTTGCTATGCAGAGCTTCACCAGATTTCGTACGCTCCAATTTTAGCAAATCTCCCCCATAATGTCTTCTTATTCAAAGTGGGGACCTCTGGAAGAATATGTGTCCCTGCTGTGGATACAGAGGATGCTGAAGCTAGGGTCCTCCTCAGTCATAATGGGCCTGTAAGTGGTAGCCTGCCCTCCAAATTTCAAGTACCAACACCAACCAATCAAAAATCACCCTTCACTGATCAGAACTCCAATAAAATGAAATGTCTTTGATTCATCTGGATCGTTGTTTCTTGCACACCTTTTTAATCTGTAGACTTTAAACACTTTCTTGTCATATGAAAACATTACGCAGTTAAAGTGGAGTGCCCACAAAAAATAAATAAAATAAAAGTCAGCAGCTACAAATACTGCAGCTGCTGACTTTTAATAATCGGACACTTACCTGTCCAGCGATGCGGGGGAACGAGACCCCCCCTCATTCCCCGCTCCGCTCGCGGCGCCAACATTCTTAATGTGGGCACCCACTGCGCATGCGCGAGCGGCGCTGCGCGCCGTGATTCGACGCTCACTCATCTGGGACACATGACAGGTCCCAGATGACTGTGCGGCACCTAGGGGAAATGACGTTTAGCCCGGGCAATGAAGGTGGCAGACTTCGAGGGACCCCCTAGCAACAGGCATTTAGAGGTGAGTAAAAAAAAAAAATTTTCCAATTATTTTATTTTTATTTTTTTTTATGATTTTTAAACCACATTTTTTTTTTTTTGGTGGCAAAACCACTTTAAGAGCTCTGTGGGAAAGAACTGTTCAAATAGGCACATGTAAGACTAACCCAAGGCTGTGAAAATTTATAATCTCTACGTTAAGCAAACAAATTCCGGCACATCATATTCCTTCTATATTTCTCTTTAAGAAGGACGGTACTTAAAGTGGTATTACACCCAAAAGCAAGCATTTATTATATTGCAGCTTACTAATCCTTAGATGCGACGCCTGCATTCGTTTTCTTTTTTAGGCTTTCTTTTTTCTATTTTCATTTGGTGATCCAGCCAGCCGGTTTGTCGTTTTTCAAAAGCACAAACTCTCCAGCAGAATGTATCAGTTTACATGGAAGAGACAAACCATTTAACACTGACAGGGGTGATTAACCACTAGACACAGTGGGATTTATTTACTAAAGATGGAGAGTGCAAAATCAGGCTCACTTCTGCATAGAAACCAATCAGCTTCTAACTTCAGTTTGTTCACTTAAGCTTTGGCAATAAAACCTGGAAGCTGATTGGTTTCTACACCGAAGCGTGTCCTCAGAGCCGATGCGAGTGCCTGGCAGGTGCAATGACCGCCAGGCACCTGCAATTGCTTGTGGGAGGGGAGACAGAACGTGTGTTCATACTAAGTCCCTAGGGGAGTAACACCAATCGGTCTCCTCCCCTAGTCAGTCCCATCCCCCCACAGTTAGAACACACCTAAGGAACACAGTTAACCCCTTGATCACCCCCTAGTGTTAACCCCTTCCCAGCCAATGACATTTATACAGTAATCAGTGCATTTTTATAGCACTGATTGCTGTATAAATGTCAATGGTCCCAAAAATGTGTTTCCGCCACAATACCGCAGTCTCGATAAAAATCGCTGATCGCTGCCATTACTAGTTAAAAAAATAATTTTAGTTCCTCGATCTATTTATAGATCCTCAATATAAACAATCCTCAATCTATTTTTAGATCCTCAATCTATTTATAGAGCCTCAATCTATATTTAGATACTCAATGTAAACAATTCAATCTATTTTTAGATCCTCCATCTATTTTTAGATCCTCAATGTAAACAATTCAATCTATTTTTAGATCCTCAATATATTTTTAGATCCTCAATGTAAACAATTCAATCTATTTTTAGATCTTCAATCTATTTTTAGATCCTCAATCTATTTTTAGATCCTCAATGTAAACAATTCAATCTATTTTTAGATCCTCAATCTATTTTTAGATCCTCAATCTATTTTTAGATCCTCAATCTATTTATAGAGCCTCAATCTATTTTTAGATCCTAAATGTAAAAAATTCAATCCATTTTTAGATCCTCAATCTATTTTTAGATCCTCAATCTATTTAGAGAGCCTCAATCTATTTTTAGATCCTCAATGTAAACAATTCAATCTATTTTTAAATCCTCAATCTATTTTTTAGATCCTCAATGTAAAAAATTCAATCTATTTTTAGATCCTCAATCTATTTTTAGATCCTCAATCTATTTATAGAGCCTCAATCTATTTTTAGATCCTCAATGTAAACAATTCAGTCTATTTTTAGATCCTCCATCTATTTTTAGATCCTCAATGTAAACAATTCAATCTATTTTTAGATCCTCAATCTATTTTTAGATCCTCAATGTAAACAATTCAATCTATTTTTAGATCCTCAATCTATTTTTAGATCCTCAATCTATTTTTAGATCCTCAATCTATTTTTAGATCCTCAATCTATTTATAGAGCCTCAATCTATTTTTAGATCCTCAATATATTTTTAGATCCTCAATATATTTTTAGATCCTCAATGTAAACAATTCAATCTATTTTTAGATCTTCAATCTATTTATAGAGCCTCAATCTATTTTTAGATCCTCAATGTAAACAATTCAATCTATTTTTAGATCCTCAATCTATTTTTAGATCCTCAATCTATTTATAGAGCCTCAATCTATTTTTAGATCCTCAATGTAAAAAATTCAATCTATTTTTAGATCCTCAATCTATTTTTAGATCCTCAATCTATTTATAGAGCCTCAATCTATTTTTAGATCCTCAATGTAAACAATTCAATCTATTTTTAGATCCTCAATCTGTTTTTTAGATCCTCAATGTAAACAATTCAAACTATTTTCAGATCCTCAATCTATTTTTAGATCCTCAAACTATTTATAGAGCCTCAATCTATTTTTAGATCCTCAACATAAACAATTCAATCTATTTTTAGATCCTCAATCTATTTATAGATCCTCAATCTATTTTTAGATCATCAATGTAAACAATTCAATCCATTTTTAGATCCTCAATCTATTTTTAGATCCTCAATGTAAACAATTCAATCTATTTTTAGATCCTCAACATAAACAATTCAATCTATTTTTAGATCCTCAATCTATTTATAGATCCTCAATCTATTTTTAGATCATCAATGTAAACAATTCAATCCATTTTTAGATCCTCAATCTATTTTTAGATCCTCAATGTAAACAATTCAATCTATTTTTAGATCATCGATCTATTTTTAGATCCTCAATCTATTTATAGATCATACGTCTATTTCTAGATCCTCAATGTAAACAATTCAATCTATTTTTAGATCCTCTGTCTATTTTTAGATCCTCAATCTATTTATAGATCCTCAATCTATTTTTAGATCCTCAATGTAAACAATTCAATCTAGTTTTAGATCCTCAGTCTATTTTTAGATCCTCATTCAATTTATAGAGCCTCAATCTATTTTTAGATCCTAAATCATTTTTTAGACCCTCAATGTAAAAAAATCAATCTATTTTTAGATCCTCGATCTATTTATAGATCCTCCGTCTATTTTTAGATCCTCAATGTAAACAATTCAATCTATTTTTAGATCCTCAATCTATTTTTAAATACTCAATCTATTTATAGAGCCTCAATCTATTTTTAGATCCTAAATCCATTTTTAGATCCTCAATGTAAACAATTCAATCTGTTTTTAGATCATCAATCTATTTTTAGATCCTCAATGTAAACAATTCAATCTATTTTTAGATCCTCAATCTATTTTTAGATCCTCAATCTATTTATAGATCCTCTGTCTATTTTTAGATCCTCAATGTAAACAATTCAATCCAGTTTTAGATCCTTAATCTATTTTTAGATCCTCAATCTATTTATAGAGCCTCAATCTATTTTTAGATCCTAAATCTATTTTTGGATCCTCAATCTATTTTTAGATCCTCAATCTATTTATAGATCCTCCGTCTATTTTTAGATCCTCAATGTAAACAATTCAATCTATTTTTAGATCCTCAGTCTATTTTTATATACTCTATCTATTTATAGAGCCTCAATCTATTTTTAGATCCTAAATCTATTTTTAGATCCTCAATGTAAACAGTTCAATCTATTTTTAGATCCTCAATCTATTTTTAACTTCTCAATGTAAACAATTCAATCTATTTTTAGATCCTCGATCTATTTTTAGATCCTCAATCTATTTATAGAGCCTTGATCTATTTTTAGATCCTCAATGTAAACAATTCAATCTATTTTTTAGATCCTCAATCTATTTTTAGATCCTCTGTCTATTTTTAGATCCTCAATGTAAACAATTCAATCTATTTTTAGATCCTCAATCTATTTTTAGATCCTCAATGTAAACAATTCAATCTATTTTTAGATCCTTTATCTATTTTCAGATCCTCATTCTATTTATAGAGCCTCAATCTATTTTTAGATCCTCAATGTAAACAATTCAATCTATTTTTAGATCCTCTATCTATTTTTAGATCCTCAATCTATTTATAGAGCCTCAATCTATTTTTAGATCCTCAATGTAAAAATGCAATCTATTTTTAGATCCTCAATCTATTTATAGATCCTCTGTCTATTTTTAGATCCTCAATGTAAACAATTTAATCTATTTTTAGATCCTCAATCTATTTTTAGATCCTTAATCTATGTATAGATCCTTAATCTATTTTTAGATCCTCAATGTAAACAATTCAATCTATTTTTAGATCCTCAATCTATTTTTAGATCCCCAATCTATTTTTAGATCCTCTGTCTATTTTTAGATCCTAAATCTATTTTTAGATCCTCACTGTAAACAATTCAATCTATTTTTAGATCCTCAATCTATTTTTAGATCCCCAATCTATTTTTAGATCCTCAATGTAAACAATTCAATCTATTTTTAGATCCTAAATCTATTTTTAGATCCTCAATGTAAACAATTCAATCTATTTTTAGATCCTCAATCTATTTTTAGATCCTTAATGTAAACAATTCAATCTATTTTTAGATCCTCAATCTATTTTTAGATCCTCAATCTATTTTTAGATCCTCAATCTATTTATAGAGCCTCAATCTATTTTTAGATCCTCAATATATTTTTAGATCCTCAATATATTTTTAGATCCTCAATGTAAACAATTCAATCTATTTTTAGATCTTCAATCTATTTATAGAGCCTCAATCTATTTTTAGATCCTCAATGTAAACAATTCAATCTATTTTTAGATCCTCAATCTATTTTTTAGATCCTCAATCTATTTATAGAGCCTCAATCTATTTTTAGATCCTCAATGTAAAAAATTCAATCTATTTTTAGATCCTCAATCTATTTTTAGATCCTCAATCTATTTATAGAGCCTCAATCTATTTTTAGATCCTCAATGTAAACAATTCAATCTATTTTTAGATCCTCAATCTGTTTTTTAGATCCTCAATGTAAACAATTCAAACTATTTTCAGATCCTCAATCTATTTTTAGATCCTCAAACTATTTATAGAGCCTCAATCTATTTTTAGATCCTCAACATAAACAATTCAATCTATTTTTAGATCCTCAATCTATTTATAGATCCTCAATCTATTTTTAGATCATCAATGTAAACAATTCAATCCATTTTTAGATCCTCAATCTATTTTTAGATCCTCAATGTAAACAATTCAATCTATTTTTAGATCCTCAACATAAACAATTCAATCTATTTTTAGATCCTCAATCTATTTATAGATCCTCAATCTATTTTTAGATCATCAATGTAAACAATTCAATCCATTTTTAGATCCTCAATCTATTTTTAGATCCTCAATGTAAACAATTCAATCTATTTTTAGATCATCGATCTATTTTTAGATCCTCAATCTATTTATAGATCATACGTCTATTTCTAGATCCTCAATGTAAACAATTCAATCTATTTTTAGATCCTCTGTCTATTTTTAGATCCTCAATCTATTTATAGATCCTCAATCTATTTTTAGATCCTCAATGTAAACAATTCAATCTAGTTTTAGATCCTCAGTCTATTTTTAGATCCTCATTCAATTTATAGAGCCTCAATCTATTTTTAGATCCTAAATCATTTTTTAGACCCTCAATGTAAAAAAATCAATCTATTTTTAGATCCTCGATCTATTTATAGATCCTCCGTCTATTTTTAGATCCTCAATGTAAACAATTCAATCTATTTTTAGATCCTCAATCTATTTTTAAATACTCAATCTATTTATAGAGCCTCAATCTATTTTTAGATCCTAAATCCATTTTTAGATCCTCAATGTAAACAATTCAATCTGTTTTTAGATCATCAATCTATTTTTAGATCCTCAATGTAAACAATTCAATCTATTTTTAGATCCTCAATCTATTTTTAGATCCTCAATCTATTTATAGATCCTCTGTCTATTTTTAGATCCTCAATGTAAACAATTCAATCCAGTTTTAGATCCTTAATCTATTTTTAGATCCTCAATCTATTTATAGAGCCTCAATCTATTTTTAGATCCTAAATCTATTTTTGGATCCTCAATCTATTTTTAGATCCTCAATCTATTTATAGATCCTCCGTCTATTTTTAGATCCTCAATGTAAACAATTCAATCTATTTTTAGATCCTCAGTCTATTTTTATATACTCTATCTATTTATAGAGCCTCAATCTATTTTTAGATCCTAAATCTATTTTTAGATCCTCAATGTAAACAGTTCAATCTATTTTTAGATCCTCAATCTATTTTTAACTTCTCAATGTAAACAATTCAATCTATTTTTAGATCCTCGATCTATTTTTAGATCCTCAATCTATTTATAGAGCCTTGATCTATTTTTAGATCCTCAATGTAAACAATTCAATCTATTTTTTAGATCCTCAATCTATTTTTAGATCCTCTGTCTATTTTTAGATCCTCAATGTAAACAATTCAATCTATTTTTAGATCCTCAATCTATTTTTAGATCCTCAATGTAAACAATTCAATCTATTTTTAGATCCTTTATCTATTTTCAGATCCTCATTCTATTTATAGAGCCTCAATCTATTTTTAGATCCTCAATGTAAACAATTCAATCTATTTTTAGATCCTCTATCTATTTTTAGATCCTCAATCTATTTATAGAGCCTCAATCTATTTTTAGATCCTCAATGTAAAAATGCAATCTATTTTTAGATCCTCAATCTATTTATAGATCCTCTGTCTATTTTTAGATCCTCAATGTAAACAATTTAATCTATTTTTAGATTCTCAATCTATTTTTAGATCCTTAATCTATGTATAGATCCTTAATCTATTTTTAGATCCTCAATGTAAACAATTCAATCTATTTTTAGATCCTCAATCTATTTTTAGATCCCCAATCTATTTTTAGATCTTCAATGTAAACAATTCAATCTATTTTTAGATCCTCTGTCTATTTTTAGATCCTAAATCTATTTTTAGATCCTCACTGTAAACAATTCAATCTATTTTTAGATCCTCAATCTATTTTTAGATCCCCAATCTATTTTTAGATCCTCAATGTAAACAATTCAATCTATTTTTAGATCCTAAATCTATTTTTAGATCCTCAATGTAAACAATTCAATCTATTTTTAGATCCTCAATCTATTTTTAGATCCTTAATGTAAACAATTCAATCTATTTTTAGATCCTCAATCTATTTTTAAATCCTCAATCTATTTATAGAGCCTCAATCTATTTTTAGATCCTCAATGTAAACAATTCAATCAATTTTTAGATCCTCAATCTATTTTTAGATCCTCGATCTATTTATAGATCCTCTGTCTATTTTTAGATCCTCAATCTATTTATAGATCCTCAATCTATTTTTAGATCCTCAATGTAAACAATTCAATCTATTTTTAGATCCTTTATCTATTTTTAGATCCTCATTCTATTTATAGAGCCTCAATCTATTTTTAGATCCTAAATCTATTTTTAGATCCTCAATGTAAACAATTCAATCTATTTTTAGATCCTCAATCTATTTTTAGATCCTTAATGTAAACAATTCAATCTATTTTTAGATCCTCAATCTATTTTTAAATCCTCAATCTATTTATAGAGCCTCAATCTATTTTTAGATCCTCAATGTAAACAATTCAATCAATTTTTAGATCCTCAATCTATTTTTAGATCCTCGATCTATTTATAGATCCTCTGTCTATTTTTAGATCCTCAATCTATTTATAGATCCTCAATCTATTTTTAGATCCTCAATGTAAACAATTCAATCTATTTTTAGATCCTTTATCTATTTTTAGATCCTCATTCTATTTATAGAGCCTCAATCTATTTTTAGATCCTAAATCTATTTTTAGATCCTCAATGTAAACAATTCAATCTATTTTTAGATCCTTAATCTATTTTTAGATCCTCGATCTATTTTTAGATCCTCAATCTATTTTTAGAGCCTCAATCTATTTTTAGATCCTCAATGTAAAAATTCAATCTATTTTTAGATCCTCAATCTAGTTTTAGATCCTCAATCTATTTATAGATCCTCTGTCTATTATTAGATCCTCAATGTAAACAATTCAATCTATTTTTAGATCCTCAATCTATTTTTAGATCCTTAATCTATTTATAGATCCTAAATCTATTTTTAGATCCTCAATGTAAGCAATTCAATCTATTTCTAGATCCTCAATCTATTTTTAGATCCTTTTTTTCTCTTTTTCCACGGGCTGGTGTCTATTTCTTAAAGGCCAGCAGCTACAATATTTCAACTGAATATTTTTTTTATTGAAAATATTTTTACAAGTTACAATTATAAATTTCGTAGAGAGTGCATGTCGGAGATTACAAAAAACATTTTGTTTCTTAGCATATTATAAGACAAATAAGTACTGAATAGTTTATTTACCCTTCAGGTATATATGCAATATTTAACAACCTATATCTTTCCCTTGTTTCTGGTTTCATCCCCTACCCCCCCCCCCTTTTTTTCCTTTGAGCTTCATAGTTCTCCCTTCCCCTCTATTTAATTTCTCATGGGAAAAAAAAATATTTTTTCCTTTTTCTTTTCCCCTTTCCCCTTCCCTTCCCTTTCCTCCACTCTTTTCCCTCCTTCAATATAGGTGGAGAAGGGAGAAAAAAAAAAAAAAAGTGCAGATTTTTATACGAGCATAGAATCTTGCCCCGTTGCTCAAACAGTAAAAGAGAGAAAAGAAAAACCAGAAATGTAAATGTTACTTCCCCCCCCCTGTCGCGCGCCACTGTAAACACAATCAAAAAAAAGGAAGAATGATAGACACCAGGACCCGTTGCCCCTCTATACTCCACCCAATGGCCCAAAGGCCGCACTATCACAAGGTGTCCATGCACAGAGGGGAAATTGGCAGGAGAGCCTCCTTCTATCCAGGTTTATTTCTCATCCAAGGCATCCCAACTCGCTTAGCCATGATCTCCATAGTCCTATAACTTTCTTTAAGTTGTCTAACTAATATAGCCCTCTCGCACCATATCATAGAATTAATACACTCAGCCCATACTTGAGATAAAGGGGGAGTCTTTGTTTGCCAGTTCTGCGCTATTAGACGCCGAGCCTGATATAGGCATCTAATAACAGCTATCTTTGTTAATGGGGGGGATTCCCCCACCCCTGAAACTACCCAAGACACAGGTCTCAGCATCTAATTCTAATGTGGTGCCAAAAACTCTATCTTTTGTATGTTCTCAGACCAATATCTAAATAGTTTAGGACACCTTCATATCATATGAATCAGGTCTCCCGGGGCCTTGCATCTGGGACATTTGTCTTTAGGTTGCCTACCAAATTTAAAAAAATTTTGAGGTGTATAATAGGCTCTGTAAATAAGAAGTAAATGAGATAGCCTTTGTGAGGGGGATATTGAAACCAGACTTCCTTGTTCCAGGATCTTGGCCCATTGTTCGGAGGTCATTGGACCTATGTCCTGTTCCCATCCTGCTCTACTCCTATCCGGGCCTTTCCTTCTCATGGTTTTATCAGCCAACTCCGCATAGAGCTTGCAAATCAATTTCCTTGATGGTCCTATTTCAAGCAATTTATTGAGGAAAGGGGTCCTCACCCATTCAATGGTTAAAGAGCCAAACTGGGCTTTTACTCCATGTCTAACCTGTAAATACTTATAAAACGTGCTGTTTGGGATATTAAATTCTCTCTTGAGTTCCTCAAATGACTTGAACTGATTATCCTCATACAGCTGTGCCAAGCGGCCAATCCCCTGTCTATGCCATTCTCTGGGTCTTTCTATGCTGGATATTTCAGACAAATTCCTGTTGTTCCAAAGGGGAGTGAGAGCACTCACTGCCCCATAACCCAGCATCAGTTTGACCACTCGCCACAGCTTGTTCATCCAGACCATCGTTGGGCCTTTCTGGACAAATAAGTCCGCCTCCAACACCTCTAATAGTGACCCCCCAGATCTCATATTTAAGAGGTCCTGTCATGCTTTTTTCTATTACAAGGGATGTTTACATTCCTTGTACAGGGGGACCCAGAGTTACGAACATCCGTCTTGCGACGACTCCTACTTACGAACGGCGGCGGGCACATCGGAAAACATCGGAAAACAGCGGAAAATGAAGTTTGCGCATGTGCGGCTACTTGACAGAACATCGGAAACCAACGGAAAACAAAGTTTGCGCATGCGCGGCTACTTGACAGAACATCGGAAAACGAAGTTTGCACATATGTTGGTTGCATATAATACAATTCATCATATGTGCATTGTATAGTTGCAGTAGTTTATTCAAATTTATCTTATTTAATGTTTATGGTCATATTGCACTTTAATAATACAGTTTTATACTTTTACATATGTTTTAATGCACAGGATCATCTTGTGTTTAACCACTTCAGTCCCGGAAGATTTGGCTGCTGAATGACCGGGCCGTTTTTTGCGATCCGGCACTGCGTCGCTTTAACTGACAATTGCGCGGTCGTGCGACGTTGTACAAACAATATTGATGTCCTTTTTTTTTTTCCCACAAATAGAGCTTTCTTTTGGTGGTATTTGATCACCTCTGCGGTTTTTATCTTTTGCGCTATAAACAAAAATAGACCGGCAATTTTGAAAAAAAAAACACAATATTTTGTACATTTTGCTATAATAAATATTTTAAAAAAATGCAAATTTCTTTCTCAGTTTAGATATGTTTAGATATGTATATGTATATGTATTAGATATGTATTCTTCTACATATTTTTGGTAAAAAAAAAATCGCAATAAGCATCTATTGATTGGTTTGCGCAAAAGTTATAGCCTCTACAAAATAGGGGATAGATTTATAGCATTTTTATTATTTTTAAATTTTTTACTAGTAAATCGATCTGCGTTTTTTATTGTGACTGCGACATTATGGCGGACACATCAGCAAATTTTGACACATTTTTGGGACCATTGTCATTTATACAGCCATCAGTACTATAAAAATGCATTGATTACTGTAAAAATTTCACTGGCAGGGAAGGGGTTAACACTAGGGGGTGATTAAGGGGATAAATGTGTTCCCTAGGGAAGTGATTCTAACTTAAGGGGGGAGGGGACTGACTAGAGGAAGTGACGGATCGTAGCTCCTAGCCAACAGGAACACACGATCTGTCACTCCTGTCAGAACAGAACAGGGAAGCGTTTACACACACGCTCGTCCCTGTTCTGTGTCTCCTGCTCACGATCGCTCGTGGCCCGGCGGTCATCACGACCGTCGGCACCTCCGATGTGCAGCGGCGGGTGTGCGCCTGCTATCCCGATCCCGCGAGCCGACCTACAGCTACGACGGTTCGTGGGATCGTGCCGACCGGCCGCAGTATAATGACGACGGCTGGTCGGCAAGCGGTTAAACCTAGCGCTGCACTTTATATTTTTAGTGTATTTTTATTTTGTGCCCTTTATCTGGGTTATAGTGTTCAGCTGCAGGTCATTAATTGACAATTTTTTCACATTGTTTATTTTATCTATCATTTAGGCCCCTTTCACACTGGGGCGGTTTTCAGGCGGTACAGCGCTAAAAATAGCGCCTGTATACCGCCTGAAAAGACCGGCCCCATTCACTCCAGTGTGAAAGCCGGCGGGCTTTCACACTGGAGCGGTGCGCTAGCAGGACCGCAACAAAAGTCCTGCTAGCAGCATCTTTGGAGCGGTGAAGGAGCGGTGTATTTACCGCTCCTATACCGCTCCTTCCCATTGAAATCAATGGGAAACCGCGGGGATACCGCCCGCAAACCGCCGCTGCAGCGGCGCTTTGCGGAGGTTTTTAACCCTTTTGCGGCCGCTAGCGGGGGTTAAAACCACCCCGCTAGCGGCCGCATACCACGGGTAAAACGATGGTAAAGCAGCGCTAAATATAGCGCTGCTTTACCGTCGCCGCCCCGCACCGCCCCAGTGTGAAAGGGGCCTTAGCGCAGATATATCATTTTGATTTCTAATGTATAGGAAGTAGACATGTGCGCCATCAATAAATTTGTTTTGTTTCATTCCGTTTCGTATTTCATAATTCGTGTCCGAAATTCAATTTGGATTCGTACGAAATAACGAATTTTCGTTAGGTTCGTTAACTTTTCGGAACAATTATGAACGTTCGTTATGATGAATTTATCATTATGAGGAGCTCCCACCATCCCTGTGCTGTGCTCATTATGAGGGGCTCCCACCATCCCTGTGCTGTGCTCATTATGAGGGGCTCCCACCATCCCTGTGCCCATTATGAGGGGCTCCCACCATCCCTGTGCCGTGCTCATTATGAGGGGCTCCCACCATCCCTGTGCCCATTATGAGGGGCTCCCACCATCCCTGTGCCGTGCTCATTATGAGGGGCTCCCACCATCCCTGTGCCGTGCTCATTATGAGGGGCTCCCACCATCCCTGTGCTGTGCTCATTATGAGGGGTTCCCACCATCCCTGTGCTGTGCTCATTGAGGGGCTCCCACCATCCCTGTGCTAAGCTCATTATGAGGGGCTCCCACCATCCCTGTGCTGTGCTCATTATAAGGGGCCCCCACCATCCCTGTGCTGTGCTCATTATGAGGGGTTCCCACCATCCCTGTGCTGTGCTCATTGAGGGGCTCCCACCATCCCTGTGCTGTGCTCATTATGAGGGGCTCCCTCCATCCCTGTGCCGTGCTCATTATGAGGGGCTCCCACCATCCCTGTGCTGTGCTCATTATGAGGGGTTCCCACCATCCCTGTGCTGTGCTCATTATGAGGGGTTCCCACCATCCCTGTGCTGTGCTCATTATGAGGGGTTCCCACCATCCTTGTAGCTGGCGTAGACATGTGCACACGGAAATATTTTGTTTTGGAATTTCGTTTTCGTCCGAAAAATACATTTATTTTGTTACCCTTGAAATTCGTTTTTATTTATTTTGTTTCGGTTAAAATGCACTCGTCCGAAAATCCGAAATAATTAAGGTCGAATCTGTCATTGAAGGCTTATGGTGTCTGTCGAATGTTCAAAGAAGATTTGACGGAGCAGCTAAACTGTACGACGCCGCAATCGTACATTTCCGGTCGAATGTTCCGCCTACAAGCTATAGTAGAATTCTAATGTTGTATGACACTAGTAATAATTATATTTATTAATTATTATTACTAGTCAATCAACATTAGAATTCTTCTATAGCCTATGGGCGGAGCATTTGACCATAAATGTCCGCTCGCGGCGACTGCTTCGTCGAATCTTCATGTCGAATCTTTTCTCTCTATGTAGAATAATCTTGGACTAATAGAGTTAGGTTAGGCACATTCCACCTTTTTTGCTATTGTCTCTATAATGTCAAATCTTTTCTCTCTATGTGGAATCTTTTCTCTCTATGTTGAATCTTTTCTCTCTATGTCGAATAATCTTGGACTAATAGAGCTAAGGTTAGGCACATTCAACCTTTTTTTCTATTATCTCTATAATATCGAATCTTTTCTCTCTATGTTGAATCTTTTCTCTCTATGTCGAATCTTTTCTCTCTATGTCGAATCTTTTCTCCCTATGTCGAATAATCTTGGACTAATAGAGCTAAGGTTAGGCACATTCGACCACAGGTTCGATGGACACAGATCACTATTGTCAGCGCCATGTTGAATCTCCTATCTATATCGAACTGTTGTCACAATGGAAACGAAAATAAAGCATTTGTTTTTGTCGGATCTTTCGGTTTTTGGATTCTGCACGTTCGTTATCGTTTTACCCGAAATTCGGACGAAAATGCATTCGGACGAAAACGAATACACATGTCTACCACTGGGGGGGAGAGACAAGGGGCTCCAGGAAGCAGGGGGAATGGGCACTGCACAGGGTGATTCGAGAGTGCCCAGGCACACCCGACACACCCTGTGCGCACGCCTATGACAGGAAGTGTGTAACTGGCCCAGGTGAAAACAGGGGGAAAAAGCAGAAGAAAAGAAAACCGATGCAGTCACTGCATCTAAAGATGAATAAGCTGCAATATGTTACACTTTTGGGTTTAATACCTATTCACAAACTGATGGATCAGACCATAGAAAAAAAAAATCTGTTTTTAAAACCAGTTTTGTTTGCTTTAGCTTTGTGAGCATGGTGGTAAATGGGGACGGGCACCAAACTCCTCTCCCGCTGCTGACGAATTATAACACCCATGCTGAGACAGTGTGCTTCTGCAACAGCTTGAGAGCCACTGGCGGCTGCGGTGTGCTCCGAAAGAACAAAACAAGCCTTGAGTAAGAATAAATTAGATACACCTGATACACTTACTACTGCTGGAGATTTCACTTTATGTGGCTGATTCTTCTTTCTAAAAAAAAAAAAACACAAAATGTTTCTGTAAAATGTAAAATAAACATTTTGCTGAGAGAAATTTGTAATCAGCAAAAAAATAAAAATAAATGTTGTAAGTAACAATGACCAATCACTAGAACGAGCCATCTAATGCCCCGTACACACGGTCGGAAAATCCGACCACAAAATCCATCGGATTTTTTCCGACGGATTTAGTCCGACACTAATGTTGCATACACACGGTCGGACAAAGTTGTCGGAAAATCCGATCATTCTGAGCGTGGTGACGTTTGTTGCGTACGACGGGACTACGTAGAGGCTAGTAGCCAATAGCTTTGGTCTTGTAATGTGATCTGAGCATGTGTGGCACTTTGTCCGTCGGAATTCGCTACACACGATCGGAAAAAGGACTTTGTTGTCGGAAAATTTGAGAGCAGGAGATAAAACTTTGTCCGTCGGAATATCCGATGGAAAATGTCCGATGGAGCCTACACACGGTCGGAATTTCCGACAACATTGTCCTAAAGGACATTTTCCGTCGGAAAATCCGACCGTGTGTATGGGGTGATGGTTCTAAGCTGATGGAAGGTGAATTTGGTTAATGGTTAGGTGCAGATTACTTATCCTCAGGGCTGTCTTAATGCATTGGCACTGCCCAGGTGCCCCAGGTGCATGGGAGGCCCAATGATAATCTTGCATTACATCATATTTTCCAACTGTCCCGGGTTTGCTGGAGAAATCACACATTTTACTGTCCTGGGGTGGCACTGTCCCAGGAAGCATCCCAGGAGCTGTACTGTGCCCTCCTGATAGGGTTGCTACCTGTCCGGGATTCACCTGGACAGTCCGGGTTTTGAATCATGTGCCAGGGTTTTAGTCCACCTGAAACCCAGACACATTATTCAGACAGGAATGTGGCTCGGAACAGGGCTTGACTGGAGGATGAGGGGACTACATTATCCATGATGCTCAACTACACTGCAGATTGCACGAGCATCAAGGGAAATAAAGTTTCAAAACATCTGGAGTGCCAAGGTTTGCCCTCACTGGCATAGATACATGGGTTGAATCAAAGGCACAAGACAGAAAATAATTTTACTTCAATGTACTGAAGTAGGTGTAAACCCTAACTGAATTTAACCAGGCACTGATGATGGATAAGAAGGCCTGGCTTGCAGTCTCCACTATAATTCATCCCAAAGGTGTTCTATTGGGTTGAGGTCAGGACTCTGTGCAGGTCAGACAAGTTCTTGTTAGGTTATTGGATATCCAAGCTGATATCACCAATGCTTGGGGCTGCTTCCATCAGACCTGCCCGTTGGCAAGGCAAGACAAATGGTGCAGTTGTCGTTTCACCACTGGGCTTACCCTTGGGTCAAAAGCAGTCCTTGCTTCAACACCTTTGCCAAGAACTCCATTGGATCTTGGGTACCTGCAGGGGTGGGGGGTCATAGGTTAATTCATTTGTTGATTTACTGTTGCGTGGAGACCCTGGTTCCCGCCCAGGGATCTTCAGTTTCTCAGAGTGTGTGCTGAGCCAACGTCCCCTCGACGGCCCACAAAGTGGTAGGTCAGGGCCAAATGTCATAATTTTTCTGGGTTCCACTCTCAGATCTAATCTCTTGATTGCGAGGTTGCCTGGAGAACTGGACAGGTACATCAGACAATTCATCTTTTGTCTGATCCCCAGCCTGTTAAAAGGGGGGCTTAAAGTCACTTTAGGTATGCTGAATCATGCCATGAGACTTATTCCCTAGGATGAAATATAGTATACAATCTGTAGACAATTTGTGCGCTTAATCAACCTTAAAATACTTCACTAAATCCCCTTGATAAAGTCACGTGACCGTGACGATACACGTTGGGAGGAGGAGAATAGTGACAGTTCCCGGTGAGGAGAAGCAGGACGAGCAGCCCACGAGTGTCTGACTGTTTGTAAAAAGGCTACCGCATTAATAAGCGCTGGGAGTTTGAGGCAAAAGCTACCAGCCAATCAAAAGGATCACAGCAAACATAAGGAAAATGGGAAGTTTATCTCTTTGTTTTATTTCTATTTTAAAGTTCATTTTAAAGGTTGAGTAGAAGCAAATTATCATCTGCAGTAAGGTTTATTGCATACATGTTCATCAGTGGATATTCTCAACACAGTTTTGGATTTATTGATTTATACATCTGGTTTTCACGCACATTTTTTACTGCACAAGTATTTATATTTTATAGGAACAAGTTATGTTCCAGGCACTTTATTGGACTAAATATTTTAAATTTTAAATTTCACATATGAAATTTGTTTATAAGATCTACTATTTATTGAAGTATTTTAAGGTTGATTAAGCGCACCAATTGTCTACAGATTGTATACTATATTTCATGCATCTTTAAAGTGTGGGAGCACTCCATTATTGGCTGCAGCAAAATCATTTGATCATCTAAAATATTTATTTGGTTTATTTTGGATTGTTAATACACATATCAGCGCTTTAGTATTCATATCTTCATTATTCCCTAGGATGGAGTCTGGCCCTCCTTCCCCTGTTAAGGACTCTAACTCGGTTGTTACAAGCAGTTCGTTCTCATGTCTGGGTTTACGCTGAAATTAGGCTTAATCCAAATCATTTACGGGACATTTATTTGGGTTCTGGGCAGTTCTCAGGTTCCAAACAGGGGGTCCCTTCTTATCATCAATTCATGGGACGTTGGTTTACCTCCTGTTATAGCTGATACATACCGGAGCCATATACTGAAGCCATCCGGGCATGCACGACTCTACTAGATGGACTGTTACCTATCCTTCATCAAGCTTTCTCATCACACCTACTTTCGTGTCTTTTTTGCCCTCTTTTCAGGTGTACTGACCAGCTAGGCCAAGGCACACCTCAGGCCTTGGTAGTTAGGGTATCGCATTTTCAAGTGAAGACTCTGACTACAAGTATGAAGGCTGGCCGGAGGCAAGCCTATATTTGAAGGAGGAGTCTGAGGGGTATATATATCCCACCTCCTCTGTCTGATCCTGCCTCGGCTCACATTCAGGGTTCCCACCCACCCGTTTCCGCCAAACCTTCATATATACTTATACACATCTTACATTTTTCATATTCATACATTCAGGGTATGCCCTCTTTTCAGGCATACTGACCAGCTAGGCACACCTCAGGCTTTGGTAGTTAGGGTATTGCATTTCCAAGTGAAGACTCTAACTACAAGTGTATATAGGTATATAATATACCATAATCTCCTGCACTTCCTCTGTATCCTTACCCATGGGCGTAGCATAAGGGGTTGCAGGGGTTACAATCGCAACCCCACCCCTAGCTCCAGGGGGCCCCTGATGCCTCCCGGTCATATTATCATATCCTCCACAAAATCCAGCTCCGATCTGCCCTATGGCCCCACAGCCATGCTCCAGTACTGGGCTTCTACTTTGCCTTCCACAGTCCACACCCCTCTGTTCCCATTGGCTGGGGAGAAGCTGTGCGCCATTTCCTGAATTAGGAGGAGCACAAGGTGAGAACAGCCCAAGATGAGGAAGTGTCTGTGCTGTGTGCTGGCAACATGGAATGGAGAGTGCCGTCCTGTAGCCACGATGGGACAGATGTCACGGGTGAGGTATGACACTGCTCAGCGTCTCCTAGTCACCAGCTGGGATACTCTGTACCCCCCCACCCGGGGATGTCTACTTACCCTACTTCCCTGGTGAAAAGACACACACCTCCGGAAGGTGTCCTTCCCAACACTGACAGAGAAACCTTCAGAAATTGCTAAAATAAATCCCTAACACCTCCTCAGGGGGCCCCTGAAGGGCTACAGGCTCCAGATTGTGTCACGTGGCTTTGCACTCCCAGATCTAAGTTGCCCCCCCCCCCCCAAAACCCCCTGACCACCCCCTCCACCCTGCATTCTATGCCTGGCTGCTGAGCTCCTTTCCCATTACAGCACTCTATACTGTTCCTCCTCCGCAGGGCTGAAATCCCATTCCTTTACTACACAGCCAGTTAGCCATGATCTGCACAGGGTGTATCTACCTACTGCAACTGCACTGTCATTCTGACCAGAGAATTTCATGGGTCAGAAGGGCAACATAAAAGCCAGATACACCCCGTGAAGACTGACAGACTGTGTGTAAAGGAATGTGATTTCAGCCCTGTGTAGTGTGGGGGAGCTGTATACAGTGCTGGGATGGGAAAGGAGCTCTGCCAGGGGTCCCTGTCCTCTGCTTCTGCAGAGGTAATCCCTGTCCTCTGCTTCTCCAGCGGTAATCCCTGTCCTCTGCTTCTCCAGTGGTAATCCCTGTCCTCTGCTTCTCCAGTGGTAATACCTGTCCTCTGCTTCTGCAGAGGTAATCCCTGTCCTCTGCTTCTGCAGAGGTAATCCCTGTCCTCTGCTTCTCCAGCGGTAATCCCTGTCCTCTGATTCTCCAGTGGTAATCCCTGTCCTCTGCTTCTCCAGTGGTAATCCCTGTCCTCTGCTTCTCCAGTGGTAATCCCTGTCCTCTGCTTCTCCAGTGGTAATCCCTGTCCTCTGCTTCTGCAGAGGTAATCCCTGTCCTCTGCTTCTGCAGAGGTAATCCCTGTCCTCTGCTTCTCCAGTGGTAATCCCTGTCCTCTGATTCTCCAGTGGTAATCCCTGTCCTCTGCTTCTCCAGTGGTAATCCCTGTCCTCTGCTTCTGCAGAGGTAATCCCTGTCCTCTGCTTCTCCAGCGGTAATCCCTGTCCTCTGCTTCTCCAGCGGTAATCCCTGTCCTCTGCTTTTCCAGCGGTAATCCCTTTCCTCTGCTTCTCCAGCGATATTCCCTGTCCTCTGCTTCTCCAGCGGTAATCCCTGTCCTCTGATGTAAAGAGGAACTCTGGGAACTCAAAACTCTTAAGCCACATTGAGTATCTTGGCGTGCGATGGATTTATCTGCACGCACGTTGGAAGTAGTGTGGGAGGGGGGGGCGGGTCAACTTTTGCATCGGGGCCCACAAGCTTCAAGCTACACCTCTGTCCTTACCCAATATAAATTTTTGCACCTCTCACATACATATCATCTTCATACACCATTATTCCCAGCACTACTCCCGATATCATGCATCTAATACCCCAACACTTTAACCTCACACTTCCCCTTGAATCACACGTCCCAATCCCACTCCTTCTCTCTCATCTTACACACACATCTTAATAAACTCTTATCCCCTGTACACACGATAGGATTTTCCGACAACAAAATCCATGTTTTTTTTCCGACGGATGTTGGCTCAAACTTGTCTTGCATACACACGGTCACACAAAGTTGGTCGGAAATTCCGAACGTCAAGAACGCGATGACGTACAACACGTACGACAAGCCGAGAAAGTTCAATAGCCAGTGCTGCTCTTCTGCTTGATTCCAAGCATGCGTGGCACTTTGTGTGTCGGAATTGTGTACACGCGATCGGAATTTACGCAAACAGATTTTGTTGTCGTAAAAAATTTGAGATCCAGCTCTCAAATTTTGTGTGACAGAAATTTTGATGGAAAATGTCCGATGGAGCCTACACACGGTCGGAATTTCCGACAAAAGGCTCCCATCGAACATTTTCCGTCGGAAAATCTGACCGCGCGTACGGGGCATAACTGGTCCACTCACCATAGACAACAGCAACTCTACATTTATGATGAAGTCATGTAGATGATATCATAGACACGTGACATCATTGTTCACTTGTGTGACCTCACAGGAACTACAGTAGTCAGGGAAGCAGGGCCGGGACAAGGGGTGGGCAGGAGGGGCGACTGCCCCTGGTGCAATGGTATATTGCAGGGGTAGGGGGCACCCTGAGCCTAACCCTAAGGGAAAGGGGGGCGCAGTTTGGCATCTTTGCCCTGGGCACTGGATGACCTTGTCCCGGCACTGCAGGGAAGGATTTGTGATCTCTGCAGCCTCCTAGTTGGAAAATAACTGAGTAACTTTTAATATAAATTTGGATCTGGCTGTATTTTAGCCTTGGTTTACCTTTAGGCTCCTTGAAAAAACAGAATAAAGTGTAATGAACTTACATGACAGCACAGTTATTCTAACTGCAGAGTTCAGAACACAATAATAACTGCACCGTCATTGCTAATGGTTCAATTCAGTCTATTATCATCATGAGCTCTATATAAAAAGTGTCTCAAACAGCGTCTCAGATCTCAGATAGTTTTACTTTTGTTAACGTTTTGTGCTCAATCTTTACAAGCCCAGACTTCAGCGTGCAATGTACAATTATATTGTATCTCTTTATCAACTTCAGGACAAGCAAGAAACCCATCAGCTATGGGGAAATAGTAAGAAAGACGTGTACAGTTTTTTAACCTAGACTACAACCAAATATGAAATGACTGCATCTAAAATGATTCACACAGTCATTCCTCTTAATTTTTTTATCTTGCCGCCCTGCTAAATAATTACAATTTTTTTAAGCAGGATGTTCGGCACCAAATTATATTACAAGAGCCAGCCAGAAGCCCAGTGACGGGTCTGCTCTATGTCAGTGGTTCTCTTTTCAAATATTTTTTATTGAGTTTTAACAGACAAAAACAATAACAGATATCAAAACACACTTAATGAGTCACATAATGTTCCAATTTGTGTGATGTACAGACTTCTGGTATTACATATTAAGTACAGAAAAAATTGCGCTGGACACAAAAATAAAAATGAAAAATGGGTATAGCAGCAACACCAAGTGCGATATAACACAAAAATAATGTAAAAATTTAAAAAGTTGCGCTAAAATAAATTAAATAAATCAATCATACTATTGTGATAGTAAACAATACTCCGTGAAGCAAGTAATCAATACAAAAAATGTGCTGTAAATACACAAATTATGCCAACAAAACATCACCAAATAGGTGAAAAGTGTAATTTGAATATTAATAATGTCTGATACAGTCCGGGAAAGAACCTGTAAAAAAGGAAAACGTTCAACCAAGGAAAATATTGAAGTTTTCCAAAGAAAGTCCGGTATGTAAATAAGTGCAGTCCATATGGATAGGTGACAAGCAGACAAATGAAGTGATTGTATTGTTCAAGTGATTCCACCACCACCAGAAATGCTCGCTTACCAGCTCCCAGATTACGTCCATATCGTGATGAAATGTCGTAGGAGGAGCGACGTGCTGACGTCACCGCGAGTGGAGCGTCTCCGTACTTGGTACGGACGTTCAGTGCTGCGTTTTTCATTTATGCACATTTGTAGTGCCTTTTATCCAATAAATTACCCATACGGGTTTTATCTATGATCCCCCCTTTGGCATTTCTTGTATTTTCATGCCTGAGTTCCCATCTTGCCTATGGAGTGATACCGGAAAGGGGGTCCGAGTGAATACCGTACACTGGAGTTCCTGACCCAACAGCCGACGCCTTCCCCCACACAGCAGACGAGCCGAGAGGAAAAGGCCCTGGCTGGGCAATAGCCATACGTCTTCATAAATCTGGGAGCTGGTAAGCGAGCATTTCTGGTGGTGGTGGAATCACTTGAACAATACAATCACTTCACTTGTCTGCTTGTCACCTATCCATATGGACTGCACTTATTTACATACCGGATTTTCATTGGAAAACTTAAAAATTTTCCTTGGTTGAACGTTTTCGTTTTTTAGAGGTTCTTTCCCGGACTGTATCAGACATTATTACATATTAACCATTAGTAGGTGCTCGGTCACTTACATTAACAGTTTACTCTATGAGTTGGGCACCGTTCCCGCACCCCAAACGGGATCACACTGTACCCGTGTCGCCGGGCCACCCTGAATTCAGAATCCTACCTGTGACCAACAGACTATGAGCCATTGTAGTTTATTCCGGAAGTCAGAACTCTCTGGGTGAAATCCCCCCCCAAAAAAAAGAAAAACGAAAAGAAAAGTGTACATTCTTAATTGAAACTTATTTATCTTATAACATGTTCACATAACCACGTAGCTTGCAGTATACATTTTGTACCACCAAGTGTCGTAGAACTGCTTGTCATTACTATCAAGCAAGGTAATTTTTAACCAAGTTTCCCAACAGGTATTAAATGTGGGTAAAGTATATGTTTTAATGGCGTGGCGTGGCGTGGCGTGGCGTGGCTTTGGATTTCCATTTAGAAGTTATGGTGAGCTTCGCTGCTATCAGTATATGTGTGGCTACTGCTCTATGTTGCTTTGGGATTGAATCAACCCCTATATTGAGAATAGCTAGTTGGGGCATAAGTACCATCATTATTTCTGTTACCTTGTTCAGTAGGGAGGCAACATCCTTCCAAAAGGTCTTTAGAAGTTTACAATTCCATAAGATATGAAGGATGCCACCTCTCACCCCACACTCCCTCCAACACTCAGGGGAGGATTCTGGGCAGATCTGTGCCAACCTTACTGGAGTTAGGTAGGTTCTGTATATCACTTTAAGCATCAGCTCCCAATGATTCACACAGTGAGAGTAATGGTAATGGGATTGTATGGCTTTTTGCCATTCCTTTTGGGTGAATGTAGCTCCCAGTTCCCTCTCCCAATTATGCATGTTTGAAGATCTCTGGAAGGGTCCACTATATTGTAGCTTGTTGTAAAACCAAGACAGTCCTTTTGTGCTGTCTCGGTCCGACTTCAAGCGTGACCAGGATTCTCTATGCATTGGATTGTTCCTTTGAAAGTAGGTAAGTTGGATAAGAGCGAAAGATGTGGGTTGTGGATGTTTTTGGACCAATTCTTTATAGGTTTGTATACCTTCACCTGTCCATTGATGTGTGCTAAGGTTTGGTATGATATGTTCATATATTGGTAAAGGCAATTTGGTACACCTATCAGTGGTATCTTGAGGTGGCATCTATGGCAGGTGGCATCTATAGAAGGAAAGGGTTGGTGAACTAGTTCCTTATGTGTCAGGGTCGCCAAGAGCAGAGCAGGCAAACTTTTGTTTCCCGCCATGCTCCTCTCTATCCCGACCCACAGTTTCTCCGAAGTCTTCTCTATCCATGCCCTAGCTTGGTCTAGGCGAGCTGCATAGTTATGTCAGTGGTTCTAAACCTTGTCCTCAAGTACCCCCAACAGGCCATGTTTTTGTGAACTTATCTTAGATAAAATAGCTGTCCAAAATACCAAGCCATTGGCTCGGATTTAAAGCACCTGTGCAAGATAAAGGACAACCTGAAAAAATGGCCTGTTGGGGGACAGGATTGAGAACCACTGCTCTATGTAACTGTGAAGGAATGCCACTTACATTGAAGGTCAGTGGGAGGAAGAATGCCCCTTAAATTGAAGGTCGTGGGAGAAGAAATTCTTCCTTATATTGGTGGTCAGTGGCATAAGAGTGTTTACTTATATTAGTGGTCACTTATATTGGTGCCCTTTACATTGGACATTGGGAAAAAGAGCATCTCCTTACATTGGTGGTCAGTGAGAGAAAGAATGTTACACTATATTGGTGGTCATTGGGAGAAGGAGTGCCCCCCTTATATTGGTGGTCAGTGAGAGAAAGAATGTTACACTATATTGGTGGTCGTTGGGAGAAGGAGTTTCCCCCTTATATTGGTGGTCAGTGAGAGAAAGGATGTTACACTATATTGGTGGTCATTGGGAGGAAGAGTCCCCCTCCCACACTGGTGGTCAATGGGAGGAAGAGTGCCCCTTACAATGGTGGTCAGTAAGAAGAAAAAAGGCCTCTTACATTGAAGGTCATTGTGAGAAGAAATGTTTTCTTGTATTGGTGGTCAAAGGCATAAGATTGTTTACTTATATTGGTAGTCAGTGGGTGGAGAGTGCCCCTTATATTGGTGGTCAGCAGGAGCAAGAATGTTTCATTATATTGGTGGTCAGTGAAAGAGTTTCCCCTTACACTGGTGATCAGTTGAAAAAAGAGTGCCCCCTTAGATTGGTGGTCAGTGGAAGGAAGAGAGGTTCTTTACATTGGTGGTCACTGGGAAAAAGAATAGTGTCTTATATTGGTGGTCAGTGTGGGGAGGGCTTTACAATGGTGCTCAGTGGGAGGAAGCATGCCATTACATTGGTGGTCAGTGGGAAGAAGGGTACCCCTTACATTGGTGGTCAGTGGGAGGAAGATGTCCCCTTACATCGGTGGCAACTGAGAGAAAGAATGTACTGGTGAAGTGGCCATAACCCTCAATGGGGGGGCCTTGACTTTTGGGCTTACCAGTTACCTCCGCTTGGCTTGTCGGTGAATGTCCAGGGGTTCCCAGGGTTAGTACCCAACAACTTCGGGTTGATGACACAATAAAAGTCCTTTTGAAGGTTTTTATTCTTGTAGTGATAACATCAAACATAACACAATCTCAGATAGGAATAGAGGGCAAGGGTGAAGAAACTCAGGCACCTTAAACTGCTGACATCCACAAAATGTCTTTCATCAAACCCAGAGAGTAGCCACTCACAGCTGGGTACTTCAATGCTGGACAGACCTCTAGCCAGAGGTATGGCAGCCAACAATGTGATCCAGAAACTTGCAAAAAGTCTCTAACACAGAATAAACTTGCAGCTGAAGGTGAATAGGAACCTTTCTCACAGTACCTGGAACTTCTTCTGTCTCCTTGGCAGTACTGTGGAAGTGTGGATTCTTTAGTGTCCATGCAACTCAGCTCCCAGGCTCTTACTGAGATGCCAGCTTAATGGCGCTCCTCCGAAGAGTCCTCCCCTGGTCACTTTTATGAACTATGGTGCCCCTCCAATACTGAGAGCACACCGGGGCGCCTTGAATCCTCCTTCAGTTACTGGGCCTCGGGCTAACTGGCTCCGAGACTCGGGAACAGATGGATCCCCACCCCAGACCATGCGGGTCTATGGGGCTAGTCAAACTGACCATGTTTGCGGGACGGCAAATGCTCCCAGGCCCGGGACCCCTCACGGGGCTACCCCGGTCCAGATCCATGAAACAGGACTGCGGCCGAACCCCGAACACGTGACTTCAGCACCTTAAGTACCCTTCCCCAGACTACACAGTGGGGCCAGACGCACCCACTGATTGGCTCCGGGGAAGATTTATACCTAAGACGTCCAACCAGGCCTGGTTCTAGGCCTGTCATGGGCACCTCACTGCACCCATGACCAGGCAGAACCCTGGTACAGCCCAGCCAAACTGATGCCAAAGTTAACCTGTACAATTAACCCTCAGAACTGCATTACTGTTCTGAGGGAAAAAAACTAAATTTCCATGTATAGCGCACACTCGTTAAAGTGTGCCCGCTACACTGGTGATCAGTGAGAGGAAGAATCTTCAGGCAGCTGCAGAGCAGAGGAGCAGCTGTGGGAAAGATAGAGAGATGACACTAATTGGTGCTGGGTTGTGGAGAGACAGATAGCTGGAGGGAAGCCCCACCCACCACCAGGAGAGCACAGAGTAAACAGGTACGGACTGATGTGCATCCTGGGACAACAAGAAACTTCTGGAAGGAACTGAGACTTGTGCAGGATGTAGTCCCCAGACAGACTTAGCCTGCGTATCAGATTGGCAAAGGAATTATACATCCCAACATGACCAGGGGTGCTGTTTGGAGAGTTGTGGGCACTGTGAACAGAGAACCTGAGAACACAACAGATCCTTTGGGGGCAAGTGCTACATATGAAAATTATATTCTGGTATTATTCAATGAGGACAGATTGTGATTCAGAATAGTATTATAAGGAGACTGTGGGCTAGGAGCAGCAAGCATGCATGTCTAAAGAGATTTTAAGAATGCTTTCTTTGATATCTATGCCTGTGTTTGAAGATGTCTTTTTCAGCCACCAGGCATGACGTTTGAACTGGAAGACCACTGAGAATTCCATTCCAGCACAGAATACAGAAAGTAAAGAGAAAGTTATATTTACACACTTGCATGATTTGCCTGGATACATTAAATGAGAAGAGGTGTTGTTATTTATCAGCATATAACACGCACTTTTTTCCCCTTAAAATCAGGGGAAAATCATGGGTGCGTGTTATACGCCGATCCCTGCTGTCTCTGGAGCAAGCGTGGCTGAATTACATAGAGCCGCAATCTCCTGTGTACCCGACACTCCATCACTCACAGCCACGCCTCCTGGCCCTGCATTGTTCTGTCTATCATATGAGCAGGGCCAGGAGGCGTGGCTGTGAGTGACGGAGAACTGGGTACACAGGAGATTGCGGCTCTATGTAATTCAGTGGCGCTCGCTCCTCCTCTTCCCTCGGAGAGAGCGGGGATAATCCAAAACTGGCGAGGCTGCAATGATGGGAAAGGTGAGGCTGCAGATGGGCACTGAACAGGCTGCATTGTTGGTCAATTTATAGGCTGCAAATTGGCACTGAACAGGCTGCATTGCTGGTCAATTTAATGGCTGCAGATGGGCACTGAACAGGCTGCATTGTTGGTCAATTTAGAGGCTGCAGATGGGCACTGAACAGGCTGCATTGTTGGTCAATTTATAGGCTGCAGATGGGCACTGAACAGGCTGCATTGTTGGTCAATTTAATGGCTGCAGATGGGCACTGAACAGGCTGCATTGTTGGTCAATTTAATGGCTGCAGATGGGCACTGAATAAGCTTAATTGTTGGCCAATTTATAGGCTGCAGATGGGCACTAAACAGGCTGCATTGTTGGTCAATTTAATGGCTGCAGATGGGTACTGAACAGGCTGCATTGTTGGTCAGTTTAATGGCTGCAGATGGGCACTGAGCAGGGTGCATTAATGAGCAGTTTAGAGGTTACAGATGGGCACTGAGCAGGATGCATTGATAAGCAGTTTAGAGGTTACAGATGGGCACTGATCAGGATGCATTGATAAGCAGTTTAGAGGCTGCAGATTGGCACTGAGCAGGGTGCATTGATGAGCAGTTTAGAGGTTACAGATGGGCACTGAGCAGGGTGCATTGATGAGCAGTTTAGAGGTTACAGATGGGCACTGAGCAGGGTGCATTGATGAGCCGTGACCCTAATTTTGCTTCAAAGTTCTTTGTTTAAAATGTAATTTTTTTCCTTAAACTTCTCTTCTAAAATTGGGGTGCGTGTTATACACCGATAAATGCGGTATATATATTTTTTTCTTCTGGGGGTTGGCACGGAAGAATTGCAGTCTACCTTTCACCTGCCCATGATTAACGGGTAGATCGTGATCAACAGGTTGCTGAGCCCTGGTTTAGGGTGTGTCCAGGGGCACCCGTCACACCCTGTGCGCACGCCTATGCAACATCTTCAGTTTAATCCCCCCTCTTTCCCAGTTCATCTTCCTCTCCTGCCATTCTGCTCAGCTCAGAATACTGAACATTATGGCCCCCACTTCTGTGTTTGCCTTCCTCTAGTCATGCAAGTCTGTGATCTCCACTGCCACTCTATCACCGCCACTGCCACCATAGGTGTGCGCGCCACTGCATTAGGGTGTGCACACCAAAGCTCAAACACGCAGAGTCACTCAATGGGAGATCTTTCCTCTCTCCCCACTGGCACACAAAGCAATAATGCTAATGCAAACAGGGAGATTAGGGTGTGCCCAGTCACACCTGGCACACCCTGTGCACGTATATGTGACTGCCACCTTCTTCTAATCTTCTGAGTTTTCCATCTCCTTTCTTCAGCCAATGGTGCCCACTAATGAAGCAGCTCTTGTGCATGCTGGCGTTACATTATCCTATCATCAAGCTCCATTCTTGCCATGTTACAGATGCTGTTGATGGGTCAGGGCTGACCATTGCACTTTGCATGCCGCACAACCAGCTAGTAGATGGGTAAGCTTTTTTTTCTGGCAGAAGAGACCTACCATGTCTCTCCACCAAAAAAGTCTACCGGCTAGCAACATTTTTTAAAACTATAGTCCTGCTTTACATGTTCAGGATTAGTTTAGGTATGTTGTATAAAGTATTTGGGCAATGCCAAATTGGGTCAATATTGTCACCAACATCCCGACCCCCTTGTAGGGATATTGATGACAATATTGATCCAATGGCATTGCCCAAATATGGCCAAGTGACCAAACTTGGTCAACAATATCACCAACATCCCTGCCCCTTTGTTACAAGCAGGGCCATCTTTAATATTGATTGGACACTGGGCAAAACTTTTCTTGAACCCCCCCGCCCCCATGCCGTTTTGCTCTCCACCTGCTCTGAGACATACAATAAATAGCAGCTAGACTCAAAATCAGTTTACTGAATCAGATCAGGCAGCGATTGCGATTGGTTGCCAGAGGTTACAGTGTATCATTACCGCTCACTGACTGGTTGCTAGAGGTTACAGCACACATTACGGCTCACTGATTAGTTGCTAGAGGTTACAGCACATGATTTCTGCTAGAGATTATTGTGGATATGACCTCAGGGGGGCATGATATACATATTAATGCTGCTGGCCGCCACTATTTACATATGAATGCCCCCGCTATTTACATGTAAACACCGGGTCTGCAGGTGAGTCATCTGTACACAACAAAAGGGCAGAGCTGGGCAGCATTAGTAGCAGCACTTCACACTGAGATATTGGGACACAGCACGGGACTAAAACCTCGAGGGACAAGGGAATTTAAACCAGGATAGTTGGCAAGTATGAGGCAGCTGCTTTGGGCCCCACAACAATGACAGGGCCCCTTTTGCCCTGCCTTAAAAATGGCCCTGGTTACAAGCAGTCGCAAGTTCATGCAATGGTTTCCCGTGGGTTCCAGCCAAACTCAGTTTGGCCCAAAATCTTAGCTCATTCTTATGCCGCGTACACACGATCGGAATTCCGGCCAGCAAATGACCGATGTGAGCTTTTGGTCTGAAAATGCGACCGTGTGTATGCTCCATCGGACTTTTTCTCTCGGAATTCCCGCCAGCAAAAGATTGAGAGCAGGTTCTCTATTTTTCGGTCGGAAAAAGTTCCTATCTGAAAATGTGTCCGTCTGTAGCAATTTCCGACGCGCAAAATTCCTACGCATGCTCGGAAACAATTCGGCGCATGCTTGGAAGCATTGAACTTCATTTTCTTGGCTCGTCGTAGTGTTGTACGTCACCGCGTTCTTGGCGGTCGAAAGTTCAGAGAACTTTTGTGTGACCGTGTGTATGCAAGCCAAGCTTGAGCGGAATTCCGTCGGAAAAACCATCCAAGATTTTTCCGACGGAAATTCCGCTCGTGTGTACGCGGCATTACTCTGCAAGGACAAAGCACAGGTTCTTGTTATGCCGCGTACACACGTGCGGACTTTTGCCGGCGGACTTAGTCCAGCGGACAATCCGCCGGACTTTCCAGCGGGGCTTCGCCGGACTCTCCGAGCGTGTGACTTGACCACACACGCGCGGACTTCTCCGGCGGACTATCCGCTGGCCAAAGTCCGCGGGACTTTTGAAAATGAACGGACTTGCCCACACACGGAGCAGTCCGTTCATTTAGAACGTAACTTCAGGTTACGTAGCTAGCGTAGGCAGTAAATGCCGCCGCGCTAGCTCCGTAAGCTGGCATGGATTTAAAGGGACTCCCCACGCCGAAAAAACGGCGTGGGGGTTCCCCCCAAATCCATGTCAGACCCTTATCCGAGCACGCAGCCTGGCCGGCCAGGAAAGGGGTGGGGACGAACGAGCACCCCCCCCTCCTGAGCCGTACCAGGCCGCGTGCCCTCAACATGGGGGGTGCCCTGGGGAAAGGGGGGCCGTGCGGCCCCCCCCACCCCAAAGCACATGTTGATGAGGACAAGGGCCTCTTCCCGACAACCCTGGCCGTTGGTTGTCGGGGTCTGCGGGCGGGGGCTTATCGGAATCTGGGAGCCCCCTTTAATAAGGGGGCCCTCAGATACCGGCCCCCCACCCTATGTGAATGAGTATGGGGTATGATGTACCCCTACCCATTCACCTAAGGTGTAAAATGTAAAGTACAAAAACACACACACTTTTGAAAAAATATTTTATTGCACTGCTCCGGGGGTCTTCTTCCGTCTTGGGGGTCTTCTCGCCGGACTCCTCCGCCATTTACCAAGCTCTTTTACCGAGCGGAGAAGTCCGGCTACCTTCTTCGTCGTCGCCGCCATCGTCTGGGGGTCTCGATCCGCCTTCGGGGGTCTTCCGGGGCCTTCCGGGGGTCTCTTCTGGTCTTGCGGCGGTCGTCGTCTTCCGCGCCGCCGGCGCCGCCTTCTTCTTCTTGTTCTTGTTCTTCTTCTTCTTCGGATGTTGACCCGTCGCTGTCTCTGCCCGGAATGGCAGAACCGCGCTGCGCTGGGACTTATATAGGGACATGGTCACATGCTCATGTCACATGGTGACCCCGCCCCCTTGTGTTGTCACAGTCCCGGAGGATGCTGGGACTGTGACATCGCAAGGGGGCGGGGTCACCATGTGACATGAGCATGTGACCCTGTCACCATGTCCCTATATAAGTCCCAGCGCAGCGCGGCACAGGCATTCCGGGCAGAGAGAGCATCGGGTCAACATCGGAAGAAGAAGAACAAGAAGAAGGACAAGAAGAAGAAGGCGGCGCCGGCGGCGCGGAAGACGACGACCGCCGCAAGAACAGAAGAGACCCCCGGAAGACCCCCGAAGGCGGATCGAGACCCCCAGACGACGGCGGCGACGACGAAGAAGGTAGCCGGACTTCCCCCGTTCGGTAAAAGAGCTTGGTAAATGGCGGGGGAGTCCGGCGAGAAGACCCCCAAGACGGAAGAAGACCCCCGGAGCAGTGCAATAAAATATTTTTTCAAAAGTGTGGGTGTTTTTTTACTTTACATTTTACACCTTAGGTGAATGGGTAGGGGTACATCGTACCCCATACTCATTTACATAGGGTGGGGGGCCGGGATCTGAGTGCCCCCTTCCCGACAACCAACGGCCATGGTTGTCGGGAAGAGGCCCTTGTCCTCATCAACATGGGGACAAGGTGCTTTGGGGTGGGGGGGCCGCACGGCCCCCCTTTCCCCAGGGCACCCCCCATGTTGAGGGCATGCAGCCTGGTACGGCTCAGGAGGGGGGGGGGGCGCTCGTTCGTCCCCACCCCTTTCCTGGCCGGCCAGGCTGCGTGCTCGGATAAGGGTCTGACATGGATTTGGGGGGAACCCCCACGCCGTTTTTAGGCGTGGGGAGTCCCTTTAAATCCATGCCAGCTTACGGAGCTAGCGCGGCGGCATTTACTGCCTACGCTAGCTACGTAACCTGAAGTCACGTGCTAAATGAACGGACTTGCCGATGAGCGGCAAGTCCGTTCATTTCAAAAGTCCGGCGGACTAGCCTACTAACGGCGGGACTGTCCGCCGGACTGCCAAGTCCAGCGGATAATTTTAAAACCAAACTTAAAACTTTGGTCCGCCGGACTTTGGCGCCCAAAAGTCCGCCGGCGCCCTCACACGAGGGGATTATCCGCTGGACTTCAGTCCAGCGGATAATCCCGCGGGATAGTCCCTTCGTGTGTACGCCGCATTAGCGCTGAATTTCAATTAGACATGTGCAATTCGTTTAGTTAAGATTAGTTTTCCGTTCAAATTCGTTATATTCGTTCATTCGTTATCGTACAAATGAACGAAAGATTTTAACGAATAACGAATTATCGAATCGAACGAATATGAAAAACAACGAGAATACGAAATAATTAAATTAGAAACAACGGAACTAAGAAAGAATGAAAATCCGAAAAACGAAAACAGGAACAACGAAAATTAAAATGAACAAAAAAATTCGGACATTCGTAACTTTTTTTTTTTTTTTGATTCGTGATTTTCCGTGTCTCTTACAATGGCGCTGCTTAACGTGCTTCAAATGGATTTAACGAAAAAATTCGTACATTCGTAACGTTTTTTTTTTTTTTTGTCGATTTGTAATTTTCCGTGTCACTTACAATGGGGCTGCTTAACATGCTTCGAATGGATTGAACGAAAAAATTCCTACATTCGTAACTTTTTTTTTTTTGCGATTCGTAATTTTCCGCGTCTCTTACAATGGCGCTGCATAACGTGCTTCGAATGGATTGAACGAAAAAATTCCTACATTCGTAACTTTTTTTTTTTTTTGCGATTCGTAATTTTCCGTGTCTCTTACAATGGCGCTGCTTAACATGCTTCGAATGGATTGAACGAAAAAATTCCTACATTCGTAACTTTTTTTTTGATTCGTAATTTTCCGTGTCTCTTACAATGTAATAATAGCATACACATTACATAAAATTATGAATTATGCTCCGATTACGAATCTATGAAAACAATGTTACGAAAGTACGAATAAATCAATCTAACGAAAGTACGAATGTAACTAAATCTACAAAAATACGAATGCGTCCGAATACAAAATATAACAAAAATACGAAAATACGAATTTAGAATAAACGAAAATTAGACTGAACAATAAAACGAATCAACGAAAAAATAACTCTGCGAAAATGCGAAAGCGTCAAAATACAAAATATAACGAAAATACGAAAATACGAATTTCGAATAAACGAAAATTAGACTGAACAATAAAACGAATCAACGAAAAAATAACTCTACGAAAATACGAACGAGTCCGAATACAAACACCGACGACTTACGAAATTACGAATCGTTACGAATCAACAGAAACGAAACGAAACTAAACAAATTTTTCTATTGTTCACATGTCTAATTTCAATGTCCACAGCAGAAGTGTTTGAGCAAACTGTCACACAAATATTCTGGTTTAGTTTTGGTGTAGGACAAACCATTAGGCTGCTTTCACACTGGAGCGGTGGGGGCGCTGGCGGTAAAGCGGCGCTATATTTAGCGCCGCTTTACCGGCGTTTTAGCAGCGCATTTCGGCTGCTAGCGGGGTGGTTTTACCCCCCCGAGCGGCCGAAAAAGGATCAATACCGCCCGCAAACCGCCGCTGCAGCGGCGTTTTGCGGGCGGGTTCGGCGCGCTCCCCCATTGTTTTAAATGGGACCGGGCGCTATAGGAGCGGTAAATATACCGCTCCTATAGCGAGCCAAAGATGCGGCTTGCAGGACATTTTTGAGCGTCCTGCAAGCGCACCGCTCCAGTGTGAAAGCCCTCGGGCTTTCACACTGAAGGAACAGCAACAGCTGTTTCGGGTCGGTTTGCAGGCGCTATTCTTAGCGCAATAGCGCCTGCAAACCGCCCCAGTGTGAAAGGGGCCTTATTGTGCAAATCACCGCTGGAGCAGTCAAAATCTCTTCTCAATCTCCATGGCTGTTTGTAGAACTTCTGCTGGTCACCAGAAAATGGCAAATGCTGTTCATAGCTAGCGTGATTTCATATTTATAGCTACCAGAATTTAGCGTTATTCTTCTGCACCAATGAGATTCAGCGCCCTTCCATCTGGAGCACAGATCAAGACAAGTCAATTTGACATTCTATAATGAAACCGCGTAGAACCAGTCTGTACACAGCAACGGAAAAGAATCCTCTGACTTTCAAGCAAATACCACAGCTGATAGAAATAAACACCTTAAAAAAAAAAAAAACTGAACATTAAGGAAAATAACTCAATTGCAACTTTCCATGTGTGGGCAAAGATAAAATAGTAGGCGACGCATTTTAAAGTCTGACAGCAAATGTGGCATGTAAGGGGGTGAAGAGTACTTAAAGCGGAAGTTCCACTTTTGGGTGGAACTCCGCTTTAAAGTTCATGTATGTCTCAATCCCAATACCTTTGACAATATATTGTAGTGCCATCTAGTGGCCAAATGCTGTATTTTCCATTTTAAATCAATGAAAAAAACATCAGACCAGCACAGGAAAAAGCCGGATAACATTCATTTTTTGCTCCATTCACACAGAATGAATGTACACATATTACTGGACAAATTGCTCTGCATTTTTTATTTTTTTTAAATAAATACACCTGGTATGTTCATCAGAACCAATAATCACTTTGATCGCCCTGCGCTATCACACACATTAGGCATAAAAAAAAAAACATATAGAAGATGATGAAACCTCTATCAGCCTGACACACCCCAAAAATCTTTGCTGCCTCTAAGCTTCAGCCTATGCTGCCTTCCCACGACTCCGGGCCCCATGTCAGCTAATTCTAAGACGAAGAAAACAATATGAGAAACGCATCGCCAACCTCTGTCTGCAGCACACAAGATAAAATGAGTTTGTAATCACACCTTCCAAAAAAAAAAAAAAAAAAACGCCATTTATCCAGCGCACAGGTTGCGGCAGTGATATTCGATGTTAGCATTTCACACTTGAAATATTTCTAAAATCTATGCAATGATTACTCCATCCGGCTGACACGTCTCAGATCTCTGCTTGCTCTCAAAGCCGGTGGAGGTATTTATACCGAAACACCAGTAATCTTAACACTATGCAAAACAGATCTTGGCACAGTTCCACATCTGCCCTGCTCAATACATTGCTGGCACGCAGCATTTGATAAGCCGTTCATTCAAATGCTCTACAGAGAAGAGCTCAGGCCGACTTGATGGATTTTCCTGGAGAAATTGTCTTTCAGTGTTAAGTAACTGCCGAGTCTTAGCAAATCCTTACAATATTGGTTTTCTTGCTTAACAGCTACCTGTGGGAGATTCATGCTTGACAGTTTGGGCTTTGCAGTTTTTACAGCCAGCTCCATCGCCACTTAAAGGGCCATGGCTATGTAAATATTAAAAGTATGTACTTTGTACAGTGATTGCTTTGCCATGTCTTTTATAATATGAATCTATACTTTTTCTATATCACTATATTGTAATAGCACAAAGTTTCACTTCTGCCTTCTGGTTACTGCTCTTGCATCCTCTTCAGTGCCACATCATCAGTGCCACCTCATCAGTGCCACCTTAGCAGTGCCACCTCACCAGTGCCACCTCATCAGTGCTACCTTATCAGTGCCACCTCATCAGTGCCACCTTATCAGTGCCACTTTATCAGTGCCACCTCATCAGTGCCACCTCATCAGTGCTACCTTCTCAGTGCCACCTCATCAGTGCCACCTCACCAGTGCCACTTCATCAGTGCCACCTCATCAGTGCCACCTCACCAGTGCCACCTCATCAGTGCTACCTTATCAGTGAAACCTCATCAGTGAAACCTCATCAGTGCCTCCTCATCAGTGCCACGTTATCAGTGCCACCTCATCAGTGCCACCTTATCAGTGCCACCTTTTCAGTGCCACCTCATCAGTGCTACCTTATCAGTGCCACCTCATCAAAGCCTCCTCATCAGTGCCGCCTTATCAGTGCCTCCTCATCAGTGCCACCTCATCAGTGCCACCTTATCAGTGCCTCCTCATCAGTGCCACCTCATCAGTGCCTCCTCATCAGTGCCTCCTCATCAGTGCCACCTCATCAGTGCCACCTTATCAGTGCCTCCTCATCAGTGCCTCCTCATCAGTGCCTCCTCATCAGTGCCACCTTATCAGTGCCTCCTCATCAGTGCCACCTCATCAGTGCCACCTCATCAGTGCCACCTTATCAGTAAAAAGGTTGTTAACTTACCTCCCAGTCCTCGCCATCATTTCCGAGGGATTGGCATAGGATGAGTGGAAAAGCCGGGTCTGGAGATATTAGGGTATTTACTTAAAAAGATCGAGAGCGGTCCTCCCTCAATCTTCCCTTGTGTAGGGGAGGGAGGCCAGCTATCTCATGTTTTCATGGGGTCAGCTTTTGGACTATAATGCCGCATACACACGATCGGACATTCCGGCGACAAAATCCCATGTTTTTTTTTTTCCGACGGATGTCGGCTCAAACTTGTCTTGCATACACACGGTCACACAAAGTTGGTTGGAAATTCCGAATGCCAAGAACGCGGTGACGTACAACACGTAGGACGAGCCGACAAAAATGAAGCTCAATAGCCAGTGCGGCTCTTCTGCTTGATTCCGAGCATTAGTGGCACTTTGTGCATCGGAATTGTCTCCACACGATCAGAATTTACGCAAACAGATTTTGTTGTCGGAAAATTTGAGAACCAGATCTCAAATTTTGTGTGACGGAAATTTCTATGGAAACTGTCCGATGGAGCCTACACACGGTCAGAATTTCCGACAACAGGCTCCGATCGTGTGTACGCGGCATTAGAGTAGAGTCGTTAAGGAGTGTAATTGTCTTGGGGTGTTTGGTTCATCGGGCTTGCTTTGTCAATAGTTTGAATTTGGCGAAAGTGGGTCCAACAGGACCATGTATGTGAGAATTTGGTTGGATAGTCTTTGGCTATGGAGATTAGTTCTTCCATCGCCACAATTTTTTCCACTCGTTTGAGCCATTCAGAGACGGTTGGAACATGGGTTGTACCCCAATGAAGAGGGATACACATTTTGGCTGCATTTAACAGAGGCAGAATTAGCGTTTTGCGGTAGTGATGTGTCGGTAGGTGTGAGTGGTGAAGGAGGAGCTGGAGTTGGGGTGTGTTCTAGGGTGTATGTAGAAATTTGTAGACATGTGTACAACAAAAAAATTTGTTTATTTTCGTTTCGTTTTTTTCGTTTCCGAAAAAAATTTGTTTTTTTTTGTTTCGTTTTTTTCGTTTCCGTCGATTCGTAACTATTCGTACATTCGTAAGTCGTCGGTGTTCGTATTCGTAACGATTCGTACATTCGTAAGAGTTATTTTTTCGTTGATTCGTTTTTTCGTTAGTTTAATTTTCGGACGCATTCGTATTTATTGGTACATTCGTAACATTCCTAGATTCGTAATCGGAGCATAATTCATAATTTGATGTAATGTGTATGCTATTATTACATTTTAATAATTTACGAATTGAAAAAAAAAGTTACGAATCGAAAAAAAAAAAGTTACGAATCGAAAAAAAAAAAGTTACGAATGTACACATTTTTTGGTTCAATAGAGACACGGAAAATCACAAATCGAAAAAAAAAAAAAAAAAAGTTACGAATTGAAAAAAAAGTTACGAATCGAAAAAAAAAAGTTACGAATCGGAAAAAAAGTTACGAATGTACACATTTTTTGGTTCAATAGAGACACGGAAAATCACAAATCGAAAAAAAAAAAAAAAAAAAAGTTACGAATTGAAAAAAAAGTTACGAATCGAAAAAAAAAAGTTACGAATCGAAAAAAAAAAAGTTACGAATGTACGAATTTTTTTGTTCAATCTATTCGAAGCACGTTTAGCAGCACCATTGTAAGGGACACGGAAAATTACCAATTAAAAAAAAAAAAAAGTTACGAATGTATGAATTTTTTCGTTCGTTTTAGTTTTTCGGATTTTCTTCATTAGTACATTCGTTGTTTCTAATTTGTTTTTTTTGGATTTTCGTTGTTTTTCGGATTCGTTCGATTCGAATGATTCGTTAACCGGATTCGTACGATTCGAACGATTCGTTACGATTCGTTATTCGGATTCGTACGATTCGAATGATTCGTTCATTCGTACGAAAACGAACGAACGAAAATAACGAAAAAAAACTAAAAACGAAAAAAAAACGAAACGAATTGCACATGTCTAGAAATTTGTGACGTCAGTTCTCGGACTTGTTTCCCCTGGAAGAATAAGGTTAGGACTCAGGGATTGGAAAAGGGACCTCCCCAAAGGTCAAAGTTCAGCAGGC
>CM053038.1:50497002-50516455 GCA_028564925.1 Lithobates sylvaticus | reverse complement strand
TTCTGGTATTACATATTAAGTACAGAAAAAATTGCGCTGGACACAAAAATAAAAATGAAAAATGGGTATAGCAGCAACACCAAGTGCGATATAACACAAAAATAATGTAAAAATTTAAAAATTTGCGCTAAAATAAATTAAATAAATCAATCATACTATTATGATAGTAAACAATACTCTGTGAAGCAAGTAATCAATACAAAAAATGTGCTGTAAATACACAAATTATGCCAACAAAACATCACCAAATAGGTGAAAAGTGTAATGTGAATATTAATAATGTCTGATACAGTCCCGGAAAGAACCTGTAAAAAAGGAAAACGTTCAACCAAGGAAAATATTGAAGTTTTCCAAAGAAAGTCCGGTATGTAAATAAGTGCAGTCCATATGGATAGGTGACAAGCAGACAAGTGAAGTGATTGTATTGTTCAAGTGATTCCACCACAACCAGAAATGCACGCTTACCAGCTCCCAGATTACATCCATATCGTGACGAAACGTTGTAGGAGGAGCGACGTGCTGACGTCACCGCGAGTGGAGCGTCTCCGTACTTGGTACGGACGTTCAGTGCTGCAGCCGGCCGGTCGGCCGCATATTTTTACTTTTTAAACGTTTTTCATTTATGCACATCTGTAGTACCTTTTATCCAATAAATTACTCATACAGGTTTTATCTATGATCCCCCCTTTGGCATCTCTTGTATTTTCATGCCTGAGTTCCCATCTTGCCTATTGAGTGATACCGGAAAGGGGGTCCGAGTGAATACCGTACACTGGAGTTCCTGACCCAACAGCCGACGCCTTCCCCCACACAGCAGACGAGCCGAGAGGAAAAGGCCCTGGCTGGGCAATAGCCATACGTCTTCATAAATCTGGGAGCTGGTAAGCGAGCATTTCTGGTGGTGGTGGAATCACTTGAACAATACAATCACTTCACTTGTAGCAGACCTATCCATATGGACTGCACTTATTTACATACTGGATTTTCATTGGAAAACTTCAAAATTTTCCTTGGTTGAACGTTTTCGTTTTTTAGAGGTTCTTTCCCGGACTGTATCAGACATTATTACATATTAACCATTAGTAGGTGCTCGGTCACCTACATTAACAGTTTAACTCTATGAGTTGGGCACCATTCCCGCACCCCAAATGTGATCACCATGTACCCATGCCGCCGAGCCGCCCTGAATTCAGAATCCTACCTGTGACCAACAGACTATGAGCCATTGTAGTTTATTCCGGAAGTCAGAACTCTCTGGGTGAAATCCAGAAAAAAAAAAAGAAAACTAAAAGAAAAGTGTACATTCTTAATTGAAACTTATTTATCTTATAACATGTTCACATAACCAAGTAGCTTGCAGTATACATTTTGTACCACCAAGTGTCATAGAACTGGTTGTCATTACTATCAAGCAAGGTAATTTTTAACCAAGTTTCCCAACAGGTATTAAATGCCCCCTTTTAATGGCGTGGCGTGGCGTGGCTTTGGATTTCCATTTAGAAGTTATGGTGAGCTTCGCTGCTATCAGTAAATGTGTGGCTACTGCTCTATGTTGCTTTGCGATTGAATCAACCCCTATATTGAGAATAGCTAGTTGGGGCATAAGTACCATCATTATTTCTGTTACCTTGTTCAGTAGGGAGGCCACATCCTTCCAAAAGGTCTTTAGAAGTTTACAATTCCATAAGATATGAAGGATGCCACCTCTCACCCCACACTCCCTCCAACACTCAGAAGAGGATTCTGGGTAGATCTGTGCCAACCTTACTGGAGTTAGGTAGGTTCTGTATATCACTCTAAGCATCAGCTCCCAATGATTCACACAGTGAGAGTAATGGTAATGGGATTGTATGGCTTTTTGCCATTCCTTTTGGGTGAATGTGGCTCCCAGTTCCCTCTCCCAATTATGCATGTTTGAAGATCTCTGGAAGGGTCCACTATATTGTAGCTTGTTGTAAAACCAAGACAGTCCTTTTGTGCTGTCTCGGTCCGACTTCAAGCGTGACCAGGATTCTCTATGCATTGGATTGTTCCTTTGAAAGTAGGTAAGTTGGATAAGAGCGAAAGATGTGGGTTGTGGATGTTTTTGGACCAATTCTTTATAGGTTTGTATACCTTCACCTGTCCATTGATGTGTGCTAAGGTTTGGTATGATATGTTCATATATTGGTAAAGGCAATTTGGTACACCTATCAGTGGTATCTTGAGGTACTGTATTATGTCGATGAATCCACGCTGCCAGCGTGGCATCTATAGAAGGAAAGGGTTGGTGAACTAGTTCCTTATGTGTCAGGGTCGCCAAGAGCAGACAGGCAAACTTTTGTTTCCCGCCATGCTCCTCTCTATCCCGACCCACAGTTTCTCCGAAGTCTTCTCTATCCATGCCCTAGCTTGGTCTAGGCGAGCTGCATAGTTATGTCAGTGGTTCTCAACCTTGTCCTCAAGTACCCCCAACAGGCCATGTTTTTGTGAACTTATCTTAGATAAAATAGCTGTCCAAAATACCAAGCCATTGGCTCGGATTTAAAGCACCTGTGCAAGATAAAGGACAACCTGAAAAAATGGCCTGTTGGGGGACAGGATTGAGAACCACTGCTCTATGTAACTGTGAAGGAATGCCACTTACATTGAAGGTCAGTGGGAGGAAGAATGCCCCTTAAATTGAAGGTCGTGGGAGAAGAAATTCTTCCTTATATTGGTGGTCAGTGGCATAAGAGTGTTTACTTATATTAGTGGTCACTTATATTGGTGCCCTTTACATTGGACATTGGGAAAAAGAGCATCTCCTTACATTGGTGGTCAGTGAGAGAAAGAATGTTACACTATATTGGTGGTCATTGGGAGAAGGAGTGCCCCCCTTATATTGGTGGTCAGTGAGAGAAAGAATGTTACACTATATTGGTGGTCGTTGGGAGAAGGAGTGTCCCCCTTATATTGGTGGTCAGTGAGAGAAAGGATGTTACACTATATTGGTGGTCATTGGGAGGAAGAGTCCCCCTCCCACACTGGTGGTCAATGGGAGGAAGAGTGCCCCTTACAATGGTGGTCAGTAAGAAGAAAAAAGGCCTCTTACATTGAAGGTCATTGTGAGAAGAAATGTTTTCTTGTATTGGTGGTCAAAGGCATAAGATTGTTTACTTATATTGGTAGTCAGTGGGTGGAGAGTGCCCCTTATATTGGTGGTCAGCAGGAGCAAGAATGTTTCATTATATTGGTGGTCAGTGAAAGAGTTTCCCCTTACACTGGTGATCAGTTGAAAAAAGAGTGCCCCCTTAGATTGGTGGTCAGTGGAAGGAAGAGAGGTTCTTTACATTGGTGGTCACTGGGAAAAAGAATAGTGTCTTATATTGGTGGTCAGTGTGGGGAGGGCTTTACAATGGTGCTCAGTGGGAGGAAGCATGCCATTACATTGGTGGTCAGTGGGAAGAAGGGTACCCCTTACATTGGTGGTCAGTGGGAGGAAGATGTCCCCTTACATCGGTGGCAACTGAGAGAAAGAATGTACTGGTGAAGTGGCCATAACCCTCAATGGGGGGGGCCTTGACTTTTGGGATTACCAGTTACCTCCGCTTGGCTTGTCGGTGAATGTCCAGGGGTTCCCAGGGTTAGTACCCAACAACTTCGGGTTGATGACACAATAAAAGTCCTTTTGAAGGTTTTTATTCTTGTAGTGATAACATCAAACATAACACAATCTCAGATAGGCAAGGGTGAAGAAACTCAGGCACCTTAAACTGCTGACATCCACAAAATGTCTTTCATCAAACCCAGAGAGTAGCCACTCACAGCTGGGTACTTCAATGCTGGACAGACCTCTAGCCAGAGGTATGGCAGCCAACAATGTGATCCAGAAACTTGCAAAAAGTCTCTAACACAGAATAAACTTGCAGCTGAAGGTGAATAGGAACCTTTCTCACAGTACCTGGAACTTCTTCTGTCTCCTTGGCAGTACTGTGGAAGTGTGGATTCTTTAGTGTCCATGCAACTCAGCTCCCAGGCTCTTACTGAGATGCCAGCTTAATGGCGCTCCTCCGAAGAGTCCTCCCCCGGTCACTTTTATGAGCTATGGTGCCCCTCCAATACTGAGAGCACAACGGGGCGCCTTGAATCCTCCTTCAGTTACTGGGCCTCGGGCTAACCGGCTCCTAGACTCGGGAACAGACGGATCCCCACCCCAGACCATGCGGGTCTGTGGGGCTAGTCAAACTGACCATGTTTGCGGGACGGCAAATGCTCCCAGGCCCGGGACCCCTCGCGGGGCTACCCCAGTCCAGATCCAGGAAACAGGACTGCGGCCGAACCCCGAACACGTGACTTCAGCACCTTAAGTACCCTTTCCCAGACTACACAGTGGGACAAGGCGCGCCCACTGATTGGCTCCGGGGAAGATTTATACCTAAGACGTCCAACCAGGCCTGGTTCTAGGACTGTCATGGGCACCTCACTGCACCCATGACCAGGCAGAACCCTGGTACAGCCCAGCCAAACTGAAGTTAACCTGCACAATTAACCCTCAGAACTCCATTACTGTTCTGAGGGAAAAACTACATTTCCATGTATAGCGCACACTCGTTAAAGTGTGCCCGCTACACTGGTGATCAATGAGAGGAAGAATCCTCAGGCAGCTGCACAGCAGAGGAGCCGCTGTGGGGAAATATAGAGAGGTGACACTAATTGGTGCTGGGTTGTGGAGAGACAGATAGCTGGAGGGAAGCCCCACCCACCACCAGGAGAGCACAGAGTAAACAGGTATGGACTGCTGTGCATCCTGGGACAACAAGAAACTTCTGGGAGGAACTGAGACTTGTGCAGGATGTAGTCCCCAGACAGACTTAGCCTGCGTATCAGATTGGCAAAGGAATTATACATCCCAACATGACCAGGGGTGCTGTTTGGAGAGTTGTGGGCACTGGGAACAGAGAACCTGAGAACACAACAGATCCTTTGGAGGCAAGTGCTACATATGAAAATTATATTCTGGTATTATTCAATGAGGACAGATTGTGATTCAGAATAGTATTATAAGGAGACTGTGGGCTAGGAGCAGCAAGCATGCATGTCTAAAGAGATTTTAAGAATGCTTTCTTTGATATCTATGCCTGTGTTTGAAGATGTCTTTTTCCAGCCACCAGGCATGACGTTTGAACTGGAAGACCACTGAGAATTCCATTCCAGCACAGAATACAGAAGGTAAAGAGAAAGTTATATTTACACACTTGCATGATTTGCCTGGATACATTAAATGAGAAGATGTGTTGAAAGTTGATATATTCTTCAAAGTGCATCTGACCTTTTCCCATAATGAATACCTCTCATAGGTGTCTGCAGCCCATTGCATTAGGGTGTGCACCCCGAAGCTCAAACACAAATGCCTGTATGCATAAGGTGCCAGCAGAGAAGTGAATGTGTCCGTAGGGCAGAGGTTGGTGTCAGAAGGACAGTGGATGATGTCTGTCAGTAGAACAGTGGACGTGTCAGTAGCACAGTGGATGGTGTCACTAGTGCAGAGGACAGTGTCTGTAGGGACAGTGGATGGTGCCAGTAGAGCAGAGATTGGTTGGCAGTAGGACAGTGGATGGTGTCACTAGTGCAGAGGACAGTGTCTGTAGAGACAGTGGATGGTGCCAGTAGAGCAGAGATTGGTTGGCAGTAGGACAGTGGATGGTGTCACTAGTGCAAAGGACAGTGTCTGTAGAGACAGTGGATGGTGCCAGTAGAGCAGAGATTGGTTGGCAGTAGGACAGTGGATGGTGTCAGTATTTTTTTTATTTTTATTATTTTTTTACAATATACCGTATTTATCGGCATATAACGCACACTTTTTTCCCCTTAAAATCAGGGGGAAATCATGGGTGCGTGTTATACGCCGATCCCTGCTGTCTCTGGGGGAAGAGGAGCGAGCGCGGCTGAATTACATAGAGCCGCAATCTCCTGTGTACCCGTCACTCCGTCACTCACAGCCACGCCTCCTGGCCCTGCATTGTTCTGTCTACCATATGAGCAGGGCCAGGAGGCGTGGCTGTGAGTGACGGAGCCCCGGGTAAACAGGAGATTGTGGCTCTATGTAATTCAGTGGCGCTCGCTCCTCCTCTTCCCTCTGAGACAGCGGGGATAATCCAACACTGGTGAGGCTGCAATGATGGGAGAGGTAAGGCTGCAGATAGGCACTGAACAGGCTGCATTGTTGGTCAATTTATAGGCTGCAGATGGGCACTGAACAGGCTGCATTGTTGGTCAATTTAATGGCTGCAGATGGGCACTGAGCAGGGTGCATTGATGAGCAGTTTAGAGGCTGTAGATGGGCACTAAGCAGGGTGCATTGATGAGCAGTTTAGAGGCTGCAGATGGGCACTAAGCAGGGTGCATTGATGAGCAGTTTAGATGCTGCAGATGGGCACTGAGCAGGGTGCATTGATGAGCAGTTTAGAGGCTGCAGATGGGCACTGAGCAGGGTGCATTGATGAGCAGTTTATAGGCTGCAGATGGGCACTGAACAAGCTGCATTGCTGGTCAATTTATAGGCTGCAGATGGGCACTGAACAGGCTGCATTGTTGGTCAATTTAGAGGCTGGCATGGGCACTGAACAGGCTGCATTGTTGGTCAATTTATAGGCTGCAGATGGGCACTGAACAGGCTGCATTGTTGGTCAATTTAATGGCTGCAGATGGGCACTGAGCAGGGTGAATTGATGAGCAGTTTAGAGGCTGCAGATGGGCACTAAGCAGGGTGCATTGATGAGCAGTTTAGAGGCTGCAGATGGGCACTAAGCAGGGTGCATTGATGAGCAGTTTAGAGGCTGCAGATGGGCACTGAGCAGGGTGCATTGATGAGCAGTTTAGAGGCTGCAGATGCAAGTCTGTGATCTCCACTGCCACTCTATCACTGCCAGTGCCACCATAGGTCTACGCAGCGTATTGCATTAGGGTGTGCACATCAAAACTCAAACACGCAGAGTCACTCAATGGGAGATCTTTCCTCTCTCCCGACTGGCACACAAAGCAATAATGCTAATGCAAACAGGGAGATTAGGGTGTGCCCAGTCACACCTGGCACACCCTGTGCATGTATATGTGACTGCCACCTTCTTCTAATCTTCTGAGTTTTCCATCTCCTTTCTTCAGCCAATGGTGCCCACAAATGAAGCAGCTCTTGTGCATGCTGGCGTTACATTATCCTATCATCAAGCTCCATTCTTACCATGTTACAGATGCTGTTGATGGATCAGGGCTGTACATTGCACTGTGCATGCCCCACAACCAGCATAAAAAACAAACAAAAAAAAAATGGCTAGTAGATGGGTAAGCTTTTTTTTCTGGCAGAAGAGACCTACCATGTCACTCCACCAAAAAAGTCTACCGGCTAGCAATATTTTTTAAAACTATAGTGCTGCTTTACATGTTCAGGATTAGTTTAGGTATGTTGTATAAAGTATTTGGGCAATGCCAGATTGGGTCAATATTGTCACTAACATCCCGACCCCCTTGTAGGGATATTGGCGACAATATTAATCCAATGGCATTGCCCAAATATGGCCAAGTGACCAAACTTGGTCAACAATATCACCAACATCCCTGCCCCCTTGTTACAAGCAGGGCCGTCTTTAATATTGATTGGACCCTGGGCAAAACTTTTCTCCCCCCCCCCCCCCCCCCGCCACCCATGCAGTTTCGCTCTCCACCTGCTCTGAGACATACAATAAATAGCAGCTAGACTCAAAATCAGTTTACTGAATCAGATCAGGCAGCTATTGTGATTGGTTGCCAGAGGTTACATTGTATCATTAACGCTCACTGACTGGTTGCTAGAGGTTACAGCACACATTACGGCTCACTGATTAGTTTCTAGAGGTTACAGCATATGATTTCTGCTAGAGATTATTGTGGATATGACCTCGGGGGGGGGGGGGGGCATGATATACATATCAATGCCGCTGGCCGCCACTATTTACATATGAATGCCTCCGCTATTTACATATGGACGCCGGTAATTTACATGTAAACACAGGGTCTGCAGGTGAGTCATCTGTACACAACAAAAGGGCAGAGCTGGGCAGCATTAGTAGAAGCACTTCACACTGAGATATTGGGACACAGCACGGGACTAAAACCACAAGGGACAAGGGAATTTAAACCAGGATAATTGGCAAGTATGAGGTAGCTGCTTTGGGCCCCCACAACAATGACAGGGCCCCTTTTGCCCTGCCTTAAAAACAGCCCTGGTTACCAGCAGTCGCAAGTTCATGCAATGGTTTCCCGTGGGTTCCAGCCAAACTCAGTTTGGCCCAAAATCTTAGCTCATTCTTATGCCGTGTACACACGATCGGAATTCCGGCCAGCAAATGACCGATGTGAGCTTTTGGTCAGAAAATGCAACCGTGTGTACGCTCCATCGGACTTTTGCTGGCGGAAATTCCAGCCAGCAAAAGATTGAGAGCAGGTTCTCTATTTTTCGGTCGGAAAAAGTTCCTATCCGAAAATGCGTTCGTCTGTAGCAATTCCGACGCGCAAAATTCCTACGCATGCTCGGAAACAATTTGACACATGCTCGGAAGCATTGAACTTTTCTCGGCTCGTCGTAGTGTTGTACGTCACGCATTCTTGACGGTCGAAAGTTCAGAGAACTTTTGTGTGACCGTGTGTATGCAATCCAAGCTTGAGCAGAATTCCGTCGGAAAAAAAACATCCAAGATTTTTCCGACGGAAATTCCGCTCTTGTGTACGCGGCATTACTCTGCAAGCACAGGTTCTTGTTAGCGCTGAATTTCAATTAGACATGTGCAATTCGTTTAGTTAGGATTCGTTTTCCGTTCAAATTCGTTATATTCGTTCATTCGTTATCGTACGAATGAACGAAAGATTTAGTAAAAATTTTAACGAATAACGAATTATCGAATCGAACGAATATGAAAAAACAACGAAAATACGAAATAATTAAATTCGAAACAACGGAACTAAGAAAGAATGAAAATCCGAAAAACGAAAACAGGAACAACGAAAATTAAAATGAACAAAAAAAATTTGTACATTCGTAACTTTTTTTTTTTGTTGATTCGTAATTTTCCGTGTCTCTTACAATGGCGCTGCTTAACGTGCTTCGAATGGATTTAACGGAAAAATTCGTACATTCGTAACTTTTTTTTTTTTTTTTTTTTTCGATTCGTAATTTTCCGTGTCTCTTACAATGGCGCTGCTTAAACGTGCTTCGAATGGATTTAACGAAAAAATGCGTACATTCGTAACTTTTTTTTTTTTTTTTTGTCGATTCGTAATTTTCCGTGTCTCTTACAATGGCGCTGCTTAACGTGCTTTGAATGGATTGAATGAAAAAATTTGTACATTCGTACCTTTTTTATTTTTGATTCGTAGTTTTCCGTGTCTCTTACAATGTAATAATAGCATACACATTACATAAAATTATGAATTATGCTCCGATTACGAATCTACGAAAATACGAATGCGTCCGAAATACAAAATATTACGAAAATACGAATTTCGAATAAACGAAAAATTAGACTAACGGAAAAACGAATCAACGAAAAAATAACTCTGTGAAAATACGAACGAGTCCGAATACGAACACCGACGACTTACGAAATTACGAATCATTACGAATCAACGGAAACGAACAGAAACGAAACTAAACTAAACAAATTTTTCTATTGTTCACATGTCTAATTTCAATGTCCACAGCAGAAGTGTTGGAGCAAACTGTCTCACACACATTCTGATTTAATTTTGGTGTAGAACAAACCATTATTGGGCAAATCATCGCTGGAGCAGCCAAAATCTCTTCTCAATCTCCATGGCTGTTTGTAGAACTTCTGCTGGTCACCAGAAAATGGCAAATGCTGTTCATAGCTAGCGTGATTTCATATTTATAGCTACCAGAATTTAGCGTTATTCTTCTGCACCAATGAGATTCAGCGCCCTTCCATCTGGAGAACAGATCAAGACAAGTCAATTTGACATTCTATAATGAAACCGCGTAGAACCAGTCTGTACACAGCAAAGGAAAAGAATCCTCTGACTTTCAAGCAAATACCACAGCTGATAGAAATAAACACCTTAAAAAAAAAAACTGAACATAAAGGAAAAGAACTCAACTGCAACTTTCCATGTGTAGGCAAAGATAAAATAGTAGGCGACGCATTTTAAAGTCTGACAGCAACTTTAACCACTTGCCGCCCGCACACCATCAAATGACGGAGGAACAGTGCGGCTCTCATTTTGGATGGACATCATATGACGGCGCAACCGAACAGCCTCACCTGCGGGTGTGCGCAAAACGCGGCGATCACGCCCACACCGTGTTGCTAGGACACGGCGTGCACCCGATCTCTTTGCACAGCTGACGTGGCTCTTTAACCATGTGATCGGCTGTGTCCAATCACAGCTGGTCACATGTCAATACAGGAAGTGCCGGTAATTGGCTCTCATCGCCTCACACTGACAGAGTGTGCGGCGAGGAGAGCCGATCAGCGGCATCTCCTCACAAGGGAGAACAGGGCATGTAATCAGGGCACTGATCTTCAGTGCCCTGATTACAGTAGAGCCCTAGAAGGGCCACCAATCAATGCCCATGAGTTACAACAATCAATGCCCATGAGTGCCACCAATCAATGCCCATCAGTATCACAAATCAGTTCCCATCAGTAACACAAATCAGTGCCCATCAGTGACACAAATCAGTGCCCATTACTGCTGCCAGTTAGTGATGCCTTTTCGTGCCCATCAGTGCCTGATCATCAGTGCTGCCCATCAATTCCCATCAGTGCCACCTATCAGTGCCCATCAGTGCCACATATCAGTGCCGCATAATAGTGCCTCCTCATCAGTACCACCTCATCAGTGCCCATCAGTGCCACCTCAATAGTGCCCATCAGTGCCACCTATCAGTGCCCATCGGTGCCACATATCAGTGCCGCATAATAGTGCTTCCTCATCAGTGCCCATCAGTGCCACCTCATTAGTGCCCATCAGTGCAGCCTATCAGTGCCAATCTGCCGCCTCCTCAGTGCACATCAGTGAAAGAAACTAAATTACTTATTTACAAAATGTACTGATAGAAACTAAGAAAAACTTTTTTTTTTCAAAATCCTCATTCTTTTTTCTTTATTTTTTTGTAAAAAATTTAAAACCCAGCAGTGATTAAATACCACCAAAACAAAGCTCAATTTGTGTGAAGAAAATGATTAAAAACAAATGTGGGTACAGTGTTGCATGACAGTGCAATTGTCATTCAAGTGAAAAATGAAAAATGGCCTGGGCAGGAAGGGGGTCAAAGTGCCCTGTATTGAGGTGGTTAATGACATCCCAGTCTTAGTTTGTAGGGTTCAATATTGAGTTGGCCCACCCTTTGCAGCTATAACAGCTTCAACTCTTCTGGGAAGGCCGTCCACAAGGTTTAGGAGTGTATCTATGGGAATGTTTGACCATTCTTCCAGAAGCACATTTGTGAGGTCAGGCACTGATGTTGGATGAGAAGGCCTGGCTCACAGTCTCCGCTCTAATTCATCCCAAAGGTGTTCTATCGGGTTGAGGTCAGGACTCTGTGCAGACCAGTAAGTTCCTCCACCCCAAACTCGCTCATCCATGTCTTTATGGACTTTGCATAGCACACTGGTCATTTGGTGGAGGGGGGATTATGGGTTGAGGTTGTTTTTCAGGGGTTTGACTTGGCCCTTTAGTTCTAGTGAAGGGAACTCTTAAGGCGTCAGAATACCAAGACATTTTGGACAATTTCATGCTCCCAACTTTGTGGGAAAAGTTTGGGGATGGGCCCTTCCTGTTCCAACATGACTGCACACCAGTGCACAAAGCAAGTTTGGGGTGGAGGAACTTGACTGGCCTGCACAGAGTCCTTACCTCAACTTGATAGAACACCTTTGGGATGAATTAGAGCGGAGACTGCGAGCCAGGCCTTCTCATACAACATCAGTGCCTGACCGCACAAATGCTCTTCTGGAAGAATGGTCAAACATTCCCATAGACACACTTCAGCCCCGGACCAATTGTCAGCTTAAGGACCAGAGGTCTTTTTTCAATTTCGCACTGCACTACTTTAACTGGTAATTGTGCGGTCATGCAATTTTGTAACGAAACGAAATTTGCGTCCTTTTCTTCCCACAAATAGAGCTTTCTTTTGATGGTATTTGATTGCCTCTGTGATTTTTATTTTTTGCGATATAAACGGAAAAAGAGCGAAAATTTTGAAAAAAAAAGAGATTTTCTACTTTTTGTTATAAGAAAAATCTAATAAACTCAATTTTAGTCAAACATTTGGGCCAAAATGTATTCAGCCACATGTCTTTAGTAAAAAAAATGCCAATAAGCGTATATTGATTGGTTTGCGCAAAAGTTATAGCGTCTACAAACTAGAGTACATTTTCTGGAATTTACACCGCTTTTAATTTATGACTGCCTATTTCATTTCTTGAGGTGCTAAAATGGCAGAGAAGTACAAAACCCCCCCAAATGACCCCATTTTGGAAAGTAGACACCCCAAGCTATTTGCTGAGAGGCATGTTGAGCCCATTGAATATTTTTTTTTTTAGTCCCAAGTGATTGAATAAAGACAAAAAAATAAAAAATAATTTTTTTTTTTCTTCAAAAAGTTGTCACTAAATGATATATTGCTCACACATGCCATAGTTATATGTGGAATTGCACCCCAAAATACATTTTGCTGCTTCTCCTGAGTATGGGGATACCACATGTGTGGGACTTTTTGGGAGCCTAGCCGCGTACGGGGCCCCGAAACCCAAGCACCGCCTTCAGGATTTCTAAGGGTGCAAATTTTTGATTTCACTCCTCACTACCTATCACAGTTTCGAAGGCCATAAAATGCCAAAATAGCACAAAACCCCCCCAAATGACCCCATTTTGGAAAGTAGACACCCCAAGCTATTTGTTGAGAGGCATGGTGAGTATTTTACAGCTCTCATTTGTTTTTGAAAATGAAGAAAGTAAAGAAAAAAAAATTTTTTTTTTCTTTTTTCAATTTTCAAAACTTTGTGACAAAAAGCGACATCTGCAAAATACTCACAATACCTCTCAGCAAATAGCTTGGGGTGTCTACTTTCCAAAATGGGGTCATTTTGGGGGGGTTTTATGCCATCTGGGCATTCCATGGCCTCCGAAACTGTGATTGGCAGTGAGAAGTGAAATAAAAAAATTACTCCCTTAGAAAGCCTGAAGGCGGTGCTTGGTTTTTGGGGTTCCGTACGCAGCTAGGCTCCCAAAAAGTCCCACACATGTGGTATCCCCGTACTCAGGAGAAGCAACAGAATGTATTTTGGGGTGTATTTCCACATATGCCCATGACATGTTTGAGCAATATATCATTTAGTGACAACTTTTTGTAAAAAAAATATATATATTTTTTTTTTTTTCATTATTCAATCTCTTGGGACAAAAAAAAAAAATATTTAATGGGCTCAACATTGCTCTCAGCAAATAGCTTGGGGTGTCTACTTTCCAAAATGGGGTCATTTGGGGGGGGTTTGAACTGTCCTGGCATTTTATGCACAACATTTAGAAGCCTATGTCACACGTCACCCACTCTTCTAACCACTTGAAGACAAAGCCCTTTCTGACACTTTTTGTTTACATGAAAACATATTTTTTTTTTGCAAGAAAATTACGTTGAACCCCCAAACACTATATATATTGTTAAAGCAAAGGCCCTACAGATTAAAATGGTGGGTGTTGCATTTTTTTTTTCCACACAGTATTTGCGCAGCGATTTTTCAAACGCATTTTTTGTGGAAAAAATACACTTTTTTTTTATTTTAATGCACTAAAACACACTATATTGCTCAAATTTTTGATGAAATAAAAAATATGATCTTAGGCCGAGTACATGGATACCAAACACGACATGCTTTAAAATTGCGCACAAACACGCAGTGGCGACAAACTACATACATTTTTAAAAGCCTTTAAAAGCCTTTACATGATACCACATTAGATTCACGGAGGAGGTCTACTGCTAAAATTACTGCCCTCGATCTGACCTTCGCGGTGATACCTCACATGCATGCTGCAATTGCTGTTTACATATGACGCCAGACCAACGCTTGTGTACGCCTTTGCGCAAGAGAAGGGGGGGCAGGGGTGCTTTTTTTTTTTTTTTTTAGTTTTTTAGTTTTTTTTTTTATTTTTATTTAGCTTTTTTATTCTATTTTTAAACTGTTCCTTCCATTTTTTTTCTTTGTTATGATTTTTATTGTTATCTCAGGGAATGTAAATATCCCCTATGATAGCAATAGGCAGTGACAGGTACTCTTTTTTTGAAAAAATTGGGGTCTATTAGACCCTAGATCTTTCCTCTGCCCTCAAAGCATCTGACCACACCAAGATTGGTGTGATAAAATGCTTTCCCAATTTCCCAATGGCGCGGTTTATATCCGGGAGGGGGGACATTCCCTCCCACTGCTTGTAAAAGCAGTCTAGAGGCTAATTACCCGCTAGAATTGCTTTTACATGAAAGCCGATCACTGGCTGAAAAGAATGATACCAAGATGATACCTAAACCTGCAGGCATCATTCTGGTATAACCATTCAAAGTCCAGCAACATACTGGACATATATTGTAATCTTTTTTTTTTTTCATGCAGCCTCTTGGCTGAACGAAAAAAAAGAGATTGATTGGTGGGTATGCCCACCATTAGAATACCTCCCTTCATCCACCCACTTCTAATGATGGGCATACATGCACCATTTATATATGCCGATGCATGGGGGCATCCTCCCGCAAAAGTTATGCCGTGTACACACGGTCGGAATTTCGACCGTATGTACGTGGCATTAGGAGCCAATCGCTCCTCCGCCCCCCCTGCTGCCCCCATGCTTCGGCACATATGCTCTTTTTTTTAACTGTGGTGGTGAAATCACCTCCTACAGCGTTGGAGTCGCGGCTTTATGTATCGTGGGAGCAAACGCTGTTGCTGTCAAGATAAATAAATCCGCGCTGCAACTGAATGGCGCACCTGAAAACAAAAAAATGCTTAACACTAAAACACAGTAAACAAAATTACATACCTGAAAAGCAAGCATGATAAAACATGATAAAACATAATAAAACATTGCAGAATAGAATGGAGTAAAAAAAGAGCAACAATAGAGAGAGAGAGAGAACAATAAAACGACAACTATTTTTGTTTTTTTTATTTTTTTGAGATTCACAGGTAAAAAAGCTCCTGACTGTTAGCGACTGAATCAAAACGCTACCACAAAAAAAATGTTAGCGATCGCAGGGATCAGGCCTGACTCTGCGAACGCTGCAGTTATGTGTGCTTAGTGTTTTGTAAGTGACAGTGATCGATCGATACTGCACTTGGGTGGGCTGGGCTGGGCTGGGCGGAGGGGGAAAACGCAGGTGCTAGCAGGTATCTGGGCTGATCCCGCTAACAATGCGTTTTTTTGGAACCCTAAACTGCTGGGACGCTAGTATAGATCTGATCAGATCAGATATTGATCTGTTCAGATACTATACCACTAAGGGAGGTGTATGCTTTGCGCGTGGGTGTTTGCGGTACTGGCACTAACCTGGGGCGACGCAGACCTTATTTGACCCTAAAACCTAATTGATATCACCCGCCGGGCGATCAGGGGGTTAAACCGTTATTGGGTAATAAATGGCGGGTGCCCTGACAGTATAAAAAACAAGCTAACTAACCAGCGTCACCCGTAACAGTAATACAAAAAAAAACTGGTTACCTAGCGACACTAATGCAGCGATCAGAAAAACGATCGCTTAGTGACACTGGCAAAAGGGGGTGAAAGGGTTAACTAGGGGCAATCAGGGGGTTAAACCTTTATTAGGTAATATATGGGGGTACCTGACGCTATATAAAAACCTGACGGGGAACCTAAATAACGAAATAACTAACTGGCTAACCAGCGTCACCAGTGACATTTTATACGGTGATCACTGGTGAAAGGGTTAACTCTAGGGGCAATCAGGGGGTTAAAACCTTTATTTAGGTTGTAATATGGGGGTACCTGACCTATAAACCTATTTATGAACCTATATAAACATGGCGGTTAACCTAAAAAAAAACTGGTTACCTAGCGACACTAATGCAGCGATCAGAAAAACGATCGCTTAGTGACACTGGCAAAAGGGGGTGAAAGGGTTAACTAGGGGCAATCAGGGGGTTAAACCTTTATTAGGTAATATATGGGGGTACCTGACGCTATATAAAAACCTGACGGGGAACCTAAATAACGAAATAACTAACTGGCTAACCAGCGTCACCAGTGACAGTTATACGGTGATTACTGGTGAAAGGGTTAACTCTAGGGGCAATCAGGGGGTTAAAACCTTTATTTAGGTTGTAATATGGGGGTACCTGACCTATAAAACTATTTATGAACCTATATAAAACATGGCGGTTAAAATAAAAAAAAAATGGTTACCTAGCGACACAATGCAGCGATCAGAAAAACGATCGCTTAGTGACACTGGCAAAAGGGGGTGAAGGGGTTAACTAGGGGCAATCAGGGGGTTAAACCTTTATTAGGGGGGGGGTAGGGGGCTACCTAGGACCTAAAACTAACTGCCCTGACAGTTATTACAGTCACACTGACACTAAATGCAGTGATCAGTAAATAAATGATCACTGCAATTAGTGACACTGTGACTGGGGGGGGGAGGGGGTGATCTGGGGGGTGATCTGGGGGTGACAGGGGGGTGGATTGTGTGCCTATGTGTACTGGTGTCAGTGTACTGTTTGTGCACTAACCTTTACATCTTCTCTGCTCGGCGTTCCGGTCACATAGACCGGCGCACCGAGCGTGACATCACTTCCGCCTTCCTGTCTATACAATAGACAGGAAGGGGAAGCTTTTCATTCGCCAGGAGCGATCGCGAGGGGGTGGCCAGAAACCACTGGCCGTCCCCTCGTCCCGGATCGCTCCTGAAGCGATGCCGACCGTCCCCGCCGGCGGAGGGGGGTCCGATCGGACCCCCCAACCGCCTGAAGAATGGCACGTACAGGTACGTGGTTCTGCCTGTACGTGCCATTCTGCCGACGTATATCTACATGGGGCGGTCGGCAAGTGGTTGAGAACAGAATGCACTCCCCTGATTGGAATGTAGCCAGGTTGGAAAACACACCAAAAGCTTTGTAGCGTATCAAGATAACAATGGCTTGGCTCAAGCCCACCTGCTGTGACATGTGTAATTACAAGCTTCAAAGAGACCACTGCTATGGGTATCTATTTGATGGAAGGCGAATGGGGGTGGCTATGAGTAGGTGGGTACTGGTTTGGAAAAGCATGTCAGGGAGGAAACAGTTATGGACTGTTCAATAGGAGCTGGGTCTGAAGAAGGATGTTATGCACCTGTTTAGGCGCAAAGCGGCATATGTTGGATTCAATATGAACTCATGTAATCTCACATCGGTTCATTCCCAATACCTTTCTTGAGAACAGAATGCACTCCCCTGATTGGAATGTAGCCAGGTTGGAAAACACACCAAAAGCTTTGTAGCGTATCAAGATAACAATGGCTTGGCTCAAGCTCACCTGCTGTGACATGTGTAATTACAAGCTTCAAAGAGACCACTGCTATGGATATCTATTTGATGGAAGGCGAATGGGGGTGGCTATGAGTAGGTGGGTACTGGTTTGGAAACGCATGTCAGGGAGGAAACAGTTATGAACTGTTCAATAGAAGCTGGGTCAGAAGAAGGATGTTATGCACTTGTTTAGGCGCAAAGCGGCATATGTTGGATTCAATATGAACTCATGTAATCTCACATCGGTTCATTCCCAATACCTTTCTTGAGAACAGAATGCACTCCCCTGATTGGAATGTAGCCAGGTTGGAAAACACACCAAAAGCTTTGTAGCGTATCAAGATAACAATGGCTTGGCTCAAGCCCACCTGCTGTGACATGTGTAATTACAAGCTTCAAAGAGACCACTGCTATGGATATCTATTTGATGGAAGGCGAATGGGGGTGGCTATGAGTAGGCGGGTATGTTTGGATTAAAAGAGCACACACACACACTCAGGTAGCTCTCTGCCTTTTTCTCCTCTGAACACAGCTGATGGTGATTCTATTCAAGCCTCATGGCTTGGCAGACATCTTGAGGTTTTCACGGAGGGCCTTGTGATAAGTATCTTTGGTATTCTTGTATTATATGTTTTGATTGTAAGCTTTGTGATATTGTAATGCCTTTTAATACTTTATGTTAGCGTTCCTGATTTCTTGGGAAATAAATAAGATAGTGTATTACTAGCAGCAGTGTGTGTATTTTCATAACTAACTTTATATCAGTGTGCCTAGCAGGGTTTAATAGACCTGCTAACTAGTTGTATACTGCAGCGATTTCTACACACCCCTAAAATCTTTGCTGCCCCTAAGCTTCAGCCTATGCTGCCTTCCCACGACTCCAGGCCCCATGTCAGCTAATTCTAAGACAAAGAAAATAATATGAGAAACGCATCCCCAACCTCTGTCTGCAGAACACAAGATAAAATGAGTTTGTAATCACACCTTACCAAAAAAAAAAAACGCCATTTATCCAGCGCACAGGTTGCGGCAGTGATATTCGATGTTAGCATTTCACACTTGAAATATTTCTAAAATCTATGCAATGATTACTCCATCCGGCTGACACGTCTCAGATCTCTGCTTGCTCTCAAAGCCGGTGGAGGTATTTATACCGAAACACCAGTAATCTTAAAACTATGCAAAACAGATCTTGGCACAGTTCCACATCTGCCCTGCTCAATACATTGCTGGCACGCATTTGATAAGCCGTTCATTCAAATGCTCTACAGAGAAGAGCTCAGGCCGACTTGATGGATTTTCCTGGAGAAATTGTCTTTCAGTGTTAAGTAACTGCCGAGTCTTAGCAAATCCTTACAATATTGGTTTTCTTGCTTAACAGCTACCTGTGGGAGATTCATGCTTGACAGTTTGGGCTTTGCAGTTTTTACAGCCAGCTCCATCGCCACTTAAAGGGCCATGGGTATGTAAATATTAAAAGTATGTACTTTGTACAGTGATTGCTTTGCCATGTCTTTTATAATATGAATCTATACTTTTTCTATATCACTATATTGTAATAGCACAACGTTTCACTTCTGCCTTCTGGTTACTGCTCTTGCATCCTCTTCAGTGCCACATCATCAGTGCCACCTCATCAGTGCCACCTTAGCAGTGCCACCTCATCAGTGCCACCTCACCAGTGCCACCTCATCAGTGCCACCTTAGCAGTGCCACCTCATCAGTGCCACATCACCAGTGCCACCTCATCAGTGCTACCTTATCAGTGCAACCTCATCAGTGCCACCTTATCAGTGCCACCTTATCAGTGCCACCAGATCAATGCTACCTTATCAGTGCCACCTCATCAGTGCCTCCTCATCAGTGCCACCTCATCAGTGCCTCTTTATCAGTGCCACCTTATCAGTGCCACCTTATCAGTGCCACCT
>CM053038.1:50465637-50496502 GCA_028564925.1 Lithobates sylvaticus | reverse complement strand
ACCCTACCCCCGCATCGTCCCTACGATTGCCCCATTGACTTGCTGCCGGGGGCTGAGATTCCTTTTGGCCGTATTTTTCCCCTTTCCGAGACGGAACTTGAAACTTTGAGGCATTATGTTGATGAAAACCTTGAAAAGGGATTTATCCGCCCTTCCTCTTCTCCCGCCGGTGCCGGCATTTTCTTTGTTGAAAAAAAAGATAAGACCTTGAGGCCATGTGTGGACTACAGGGACTTAAACAAAATTACTCTCAAAAATCGCTATCCACTCCCCCTCATCCCCGAACTCTTCCAGAGGTTTCGTACAGCCCACATTTTCACCAAACTAGACCTACGTGGAGCTTACAATCTTGTCCGTATCCGAGAGGGGGATGAGTGGAAAACAGCATTCAGAACAAGATTCGGGCACTTTGAATACTTAGTAATGCCATTTGGACTATGCAACGCCCCGGCCACATTCCAACATTTTATAAATGATATTTTTCGGCAGTACTTGGACCACTTCGTTATCGTCTACCTCGACGATATTCTCATATTCTCAGCTACTCTGGAGCTTCACAGAACGCATGTAAAAAAAGTACTGGGCATCCTCAGAACACATGGATTGTATGTAAAAGCCGAGAAATGCGACTTTGAGAAGACGACAATCCAATTCCTTGGACTCATCATCACCACTAATGGGGTAGCTATGGATCCTCAAAAGGTGAAGGCTATCCTTGAGTGGCCGGCTCCATCTGATAAGAAGGGTGTTCAGAGGTTCATCGGCTTTGCAAATTTCTACAGGAGATTTATAAAAAACTTCTCTAGCATTGTAGTGCCTATCACCCAGATAACCCGCCAACATACCAGATTCCAGTGGTCCGTAGAAGCACAAACTGCCTTTGATCAACTGAAGCTCCTCTTTACCTCTGCACCTATCTTACAGCATCCTGATCCTACCTTACCCTATGTCCTGGAAGTTGATGCCTCCGAAGTAGCCACGGGGGCAGTTCTTTCCCAACGTCAGGGGCCCAAAGCCCTACTTCATCCCGTGGCCTTCTCTTCGCGGAAGATGAGTCAGCCGGAGAAGAACTACGACGTGGGGGATCGGGAGCTCTTGGCGATTAAGACTGCACTGGAGGAATGGAGAGTGCTGTCCACCCTATATTAATCTTTACAGACCATAAAAACCTAGAATATCTCTGCACGGCCAAGCGACTGAGACCCCGGCAGGCTCGATGGGCTCTATTCTTTTCTAGGTTTAACTTCCATATCACCTTCCGCCCAGGGTCTAAGAATGGAAAAGCCGACGCCTTGTCCCGAATGTTCCCTGATACCCTGGAAGAGGTCTCACCCAGTTCAATTCTGTCCCCTCAAAATTTCCTCTTGATCCAGCCTGATTTAAGGATTTCAATTGAGCAGGCATCCACCCAGTGCACAGAGGCAGAAATCTCCTCTCTAAGAAGCCAGGAGGGGCTCCTTTGGCATCAAAACAAGATTTTTGTCCCACAGCAAGCCAGGCTTCAGGTTTTAAGAACTTTTCACGACCACCAATTGGCTGGCCACTTTGGGGTCTGAAAAACGACCGAACTGGTCCAACGGTCTTTATGGTGGCCCACTCTGAGATCCGATTGTAAGGAGTATGTCAATTCTTGCACAACATGCCAGCGGAATAAGGGGTCCAACGCTAAATCCTGGGGCCTGTTAAGGCCTCTGCCAGTCCCGAAACAGCCTTGGAAGAACATTTCATTAGACTTTATCGTGGATTTACCCCCCTCAGAAGAATTCACAACCATCTTGGTAGTAGTAGACCGACTATCCAAGATGGCACACTTCTTGCCAATGATGGGCACACCTTCCGCCATGGACACAGCAAAAACTTTCATCAAAGAAATAGTCAGATTGCATGGTGTACCAGACAGCATTGTGTCAGATAGAGGTGTTCAGTTCACCTCTAGGTTCTGGAGGAACCTTTGCAAATTGCTGTCAATTGAAACATGTTTTTCCACAGCCTACCATCCCCAGAGCAATGGTCAAACGGAAAGGATTAACCAAACGCTAGAACAGTATCTAAGATGTTTTTGTTCTTTTTCTCAGGACGATTGGATTTCATTATTGCCCTGTGCGGAATTCGCATACAATAACTCTGTGCACGCTGCTACCAACCAGTCGCCCTTCTGGGCGAATTATGGCTACCATCCCTCATTTCTACCCAATATCATTCCCGAATCTTCAGTTCCGGCAGTTCAGGACAGAATAAATTTCATTCAAACCAATTATCAAATTCTCCAGGATACAATGCGGAAAGCCCAAGAAGGGTATAAGAAACAATATGACAAGAAAAGAAGAGGAAACCCTGTCTTTGAAGTGGGGGACAAAGTGTGGCTCTCATCTGCAAACCTCAAACTGCCATGTCCATCCCGAAAGTTGGGGCCAAAGTTTGTTGGGCCTTTTGAAATTAAACGCAAACTAAATCCAGTAGCCTTCGAACTTGCCTTACCTGAATCTTATAAGATCCACCCTGTATTTCATGTTGCACTACTTAAACATGCCATTTCTAGTTCTTTTCCAGGGAGAGAAGAAGTACCCCCACCTCCAGTTCTGGTAGGAGACGAGACTGAATTTGAAGTGGAATCCATCCTTGACTGTCGACGGAGAGGTAGGACAATTCAGTTCTTAATTAAATGGAAAGGTTATCCACCCGAGCAGAGCTCCTGGGAACCCGAGGCCAATGTACATGCCCCTAGATTCCTCCGAGAGTTTTGGGCTAAATACCCTGAGAAAATGGCCCAAATGGGCATCCGGAGGCTGCCCGTCAGGGGGGGGCACTGTCAGGGAATCAACAGAAGGAGAAGGGCTTTAGGACCCAGAATCTCTGGCAGGAGAAGGAGTTTAGGACCCAGTATCCCTACCAGCAGATCACATGGGCCTATATAAGGAAGTCTGCTAGTGTCTGCAGTTGCTGGTTTGTCTTCAGCTCTCCCTGTGTTCCTGTGCCCTGTATTATCTGCTGATCTGATCTCCTGTGTACCGACCCGGCTTGTTTTGACCTGCTCTTCCTGATCCTCTGGCTTGACCCTTTGGCTTGCACCTGACTTCATCCTGCCTGCTCCCAGCATCTGACCCCGGCCTGGCTATTTGACTCTGCTTATCCTGCTCCCTGTACTAAGACGCAGCTTATCTTAGGTCATTCTGATCCTGGACTGTCTCTCTGTGAATGACCCCTGGCCTGGCACCCGTCTCCGCTATTCAGTTATTCCACTGGACTCCTGGACCTTCCAAGCACCCCTGTCTCCGGAACCCGTGCTTCTGTGGGCACCACACCTGCTGGTCCACCTTCAGTGGTGTGCTGCGCTCGGCCGCAAGGGGAGCCCTCCCAGCATCTCGGCCTCCTACCAAGTTACTGACATTGAGGCTCTAAAAATAGATTGAGGATCTAAAAATAGATCCTCGATCTAAAAATAGATCGAGGATCTAAAAATAGATTGAATTGTTTACATTGAGGATCTAAAAATAGATTTAGGATCTAAAAATAGATTGAGGCTCTATAAATAGAATGAGGATCTAAAAATAGATTGAATTGTTTACATTGAGGATCTAAAAATAGATTGAGGATCTAAAAATAGACAGAGGATCTATAAATAGATCGAGGATCTAAAAATAGATCGAGGATCTAAAAATAGATTGAATTGTTTACATTGAGGATCTAAAAATAGATTGAGGTTCTATAAATAGATTGAGGATCTAAAAATAGATTGAATTGTTTACATTAAGGATCTAAAAATAGATTGAGGATCTAAAAATAGATTGAATTGTTTACATTGAGGATCTAAAAATAAATTGGGGATCTAAAAATAGACTGAGGATCTAAAAATAGATTGAATTGTTTACATTGAGGATCTAAAAATAGATTGGGGATCTAAAAATAGATTGAGGATCTAAAAATAGATTGAATTGTTGACATTGCGGATCTAAAAATAGATTTAGGATCTATAAATAGATTAAGGATCTAAAAATAGATTGAGGATCTAAAAATAGATTGAATTGTTTACATTGAGGATCTAAAAATAGACAGAGGATCTATAAATAGATTGAGGATCTAAAAATAGATTGCATTTTTACATTGAGGATCTAAAAATAGATTGAGGATCTAAAAATAGATTGAGTTGTTTAGACCTGGATCTAAAAATAGATTTAGGATCTAAAAATAGATTGAGGATCTATAAATAGAATGAGGATCTAAAAATTGATTGAGGATCTAAAAATAGATTGAATTGTTTACATTGAGGATCTAAAAATAGACAGAGGATCTATAAATAGATTGAGGATCTAAAATTAGATTGAGGATCTAAAAATAGATTGAATTGTTTACATTGAGGATCTAAAAATAGATCAAGGCTCTATAAATAGATTGAGGAGATAAAAATAGATTGAGGATATAAAAATAGATTGAACTGTTTAGACCTGGATCTAAAAATAGATAGAGGATCTAAAAATAGATTGAGGCTCTATAAATAGATTGAGTATATAAAAATAGACCGAGGATCTAAAAATAGATTGAATTGTTTACATTGAGGATCTATAAATAGATTGAGGATCTAAAAATAGATTGAGGATCTAAAAATAGATTAAGGATCTAAAAATAGATTAAATTGTTTACATTGAGGATCTAAAATTAGACAGAGGATCTAAAAATAGACCGAGGATCTATAAATAGATTGGGGATCTAAAAATAGATTGAGGATCTAAAAATAGATTGAATTGTTTACATTGAGGATCTAAAAATAGATCTGATGATCTAAAAATAGATTGAATTGTTTACATTGAGGATCTAAAAATAGATTTAGGATCTAAAAATAGATTGAGGCTCTATAAATAGATTGAGTATCTAAAAATAGATTGAGGATCTAAAAATAGATTGAATTGTTTACATTGAGGATCTAAAAATAGATTGAGGATCTATAAATAGATTGAGGATGTAAAAATAGACAGAGGATCTAAAAATAGATTGAATTGTTTACATTGAGGATCTAAAAATAGACGGAGGATCTAAAAATAGATCGAGGATCTAAAAATAGATTGAATTGTTTACATTGAGGGTCTAAAAAATGATTGAGGATCTAAAAATAGATTGAGGCTATATAAATAGAATGAGGATCTAAAAATAGACTGAGGATCTAAAAATAGATCAAGCTGTTTAGACCTGGATCTAAAAATAGATTGAGGATCTATAAATAGATTGAGGATCTAAAAATGGACAGAGGATCTAAAAATAGATTGAATTGTTTACATTGAGGATCTAGAAATAAACGGAGGATCTATAAATAGATTGAGGATCTAAAAATAGATTGAATTGTTTACATTGAGGATCTAAAAATAGACAGAGGATCTATAAATAGATTGAGGATCTAAAAATAGATTGCATTTTTACATTGAGGATCTAAAAATAGATTGAGGATCTATAAATAGATTGAGGATCTAAAAATAGATCGAGGATCTAAAAATAGATCGAGGATCTAAAAATAGATTGAATTGTTTACATTGAGGATCTAAAAATAGATTTAGGATCTAAAAATAGATTGAGGCTCTATAAATAGAATGAGGATCTAAAAATAGATAAAGGATCTAAAAATAGATTGAATTGTTTACATTGAGGATCTAAAAATTGATTGAGGATCTAAAAATAGATTGAATTGTTTACATTGAGGATCTAAAAATAGACAGAGGATCTATAAATAGATTGAGGATCTATAAATAGATTGAGGATCTAAAATTAGATTGAGGATCTAAAAATAGATTGAATTGTTTACATTAAGGATCTAAAAATAGATCAAGGCTCTATAAATAGATTGAGGAGTTAAAAATAGATTGAGGATCTAAAAATAGATTGAATTGTTTACATTGAGGATCTAAAAATAGATTGAGGATCTATAAATAGATTGAGGATCTAAAAATAGATTAAGGATCTAAAAATAGATTAAATTGTTTACATTGAGGATCTAAAAATAGACAGAGGATCTAAAAATAGACCGAGGATCTAAAAATAGATTGGAGGATCTAAAAATAGATTGAATTGTTTACATTGAGGATCTAAAAATAGATTGATCTAAAAATAAATCAAGCTGATTAGACCTGGATCTAAAAATAGACAGAGGATCTAAAAATAGATTGAATTGTTTACATTGAGGATCTAAAAATAGATCGGAGGATCTAAAAATAGATCGAGGATCTAAAAATAGATTGAATTGTTTACATTGAGGGTCTAAAAAATGATTTAGGATCTAAAAATAGATTGAGGCTATATAAATAGAATGAGGATCTAAAAATAGACTGAGGATCTAAAACTAGATTGAATTGTTTACATTGAGGATCTAAAAATAGATTGAGGATCTATAAATAGATTGAGGATCTAAAAATGGACAGAGGATCTAAAAATAGATTGAATTGTTTAAATTGAGGATCTAGAAATAAACGGAGGATCTATAAATAGATTGAGGATCTAAAAATAGATTGAATTGTTTAGATTGAGGATCTAAAAATAGACAGAGGATCTATAAATAGATTGAGGATCTAAAAATAGATTGCATTTTTACATTGAGGATCTAAAAATAGATTGAGGCTCTATAAATAGATTGAGGATCTAAAAATAGATCGAGGATCTAAAAATAGATTGAATTGTTTACATTGAGGATCTAAAAATAGATTTAGGATCTAAAAATAGATTGAGGCTCTATAAATAGAATGAGGATCTAAAAATAGATAAAGGATCTAAAAATAGATTGAATTGTTTACATTGAGGATCTAAAAATTGATTGAGGATCTAAAAATAGATTGAATTGTTTACATTGAGGATCTAAAAATAGACAGAGGATCTATAAATAGATTGAGGATCTATAAATAGATTGAGGATCTAAAAATAGATTGAATTGTTTACATTGAGGATCTAAAAATAGATCAAGGCTCTATAAATAGATTGAGGAGTTAAAAATAGATTGAGGATCTAAAAATAGACTGAGGATCTAAAACTAGATTGAATTGTTTACATTGAGGATCTAAAAATAGATTGAGGATCTATAAATAGATTGAGGATCTAAAAATAGACAGAGGATCTAAAAATAGATTGAATTGTTTACATTGAGGATCTAGAAATAAACGGAGGATCTATAAATAGATTGAGGATCTAAAAATAGATTGAATTGTTTAAATTGAGGATCTAAAAATAGACAGAGGATCTATAAATAGATTGAGGATCTAAAAATAGATTGCATTTTTACATTGAGGATCTAAAAATAGATTGAGGATCTATAAATAGATTGAGGATCTAAAAATAGATCGAGGATCTAAAAATAGATTGAATTGTTTACATTGAGGATCTAAAAATAGATTTAGGATCTAAAAATAGATTGAGGCTCTATAAATAGAATGAGGATCTAAAAATAGATAAAGGATCTAAAAATAGATTGAATTGTTTACATTGAGGATCTAAAAATTGATTGAGGATCTAAAAATAGATTGAATTGTTTACATTGAGGATCTAAAAATAGATAGGACAGAGGATCTAAAAATAGATTGAGGATCTATAAATAGATTGAGGATCTAAAATTAGATTGAGGATCTAAAAAAAGATTGAATTGTTTACATTGAGGATCTAAAAATAGATCAAGGCTCTATAAATAGATTGAGGAGTTAAAAATAGATTGAGGATCTAAAAATAGATTGAATTGTTTACATTGAGGATCTAAAAATAGATTGAGGATCTAAAAATAGATTGAGATATAAAAATAGATTGAGGATCTAAAAATAGATTGAATTGTTTACATTGAGGATCTATAAATAGATTGAGGATCTATAAATAGATTGAGGATCTAAAAATAGATTAAGGATCTAAAAATAGATTAAATTGTTTACATTGAGGATCTAAAAATAGACAGAGGATCTAAAAATAGACCGAGGATCTAAAAATAGATTGGGGATCTAAAAATAGATTGGGGATCTAAAAATAGATTGAGGATCTAAAAATAGATTGAATTGTTTACATTGAGGAGCTAAAAATAGATTGATGATCTAAAAATAGATTGAATTGTTTACATTGAGGATCTAAAAATAGATTTAGGATCTAAAAATAGATTGAGGATCTATAAATAGATTGAGTATTTAAAAATAGATTGAGGATCTAAAAATAGATTGAATTGTTTACATTGAGGATCTAAAAATAGATTGAGGATCTATAAATAGATTGAGGATGTAAAAATAGACAGAGGATCTAAAAATAGATTGAATTGTTTACATTGAGGATCTAAAAATAGACGGAGGATCTATAAATAGATCGAGGATCTAAAAATAGATTGAATTGTTTACATTGTTTAGACCTGGATCTAAAAATAGATTGAGGATCTAAAAATAGATTGAGGCTATATAAATAGAATGAGGATCTAAAAATAGACTGAGGATCTAAAACTAGATTGAATTGTTTACATTGAGGATCTAAAAATAGATTGAGGATCTATAAATAGATTGAGGATCTAAAAATGGACAGAGGATCTAAAAATAGATTGAATTGTTTACATTGAGGATCTAGAAATAAACGGAGGATCTATAAATAGATTGAGGATCTAAAAATAGATTGACCTGTTTACATTGAGGATCTAAAAATAGACAGAGGATCTATAAATAGATTGAGGATCTAAAAATAGATTGCATTTTTACATTGAGGATCTAAAAATAGATTGAGGATCTAAAAATAGATTGAGGATCTAAAAAATAGATTGAATTGTTTACATTGAGGATCTAAAAATAGATTTAGGATCTAAAAATAGATTGAGGCTCTATAAATAGAATGAGGATCTAAAAATAGATAAAGGATCTAAAAATAGATTGAATTGTTTACATTGAGGATCTAAAAATTGATTGAGGATCTAAAAATAGATTGAATTGTTTACATTGAGGATCTAAAAATAGACAGAGGATCTATAAATAGATTGAGGATCTATAAATAGATTGAGGATCTAAAATTAGATTGAGGATCTAAAAATTAGATTGAATTGTTTACATTGAGGATCTAAAAATAGATCAAGGCTCTATAAATAGATTGAGGAGTTAAAAATAGATTGAGGATCTAAAAATAGACAGAGGATCTAAAAATGTTTAGACCTGGATCTAAAAATACATTGAGGATCTAAAAATAGACGGAGGATCTATAAATAGATTGAGGATCTAAAAATAGATTGAATTGTTTACATTGAGGATCTAAAAAATAGATTTAGGATCTAAAAATAGATTGAGGCTCTATAAATAGAGTGAGGATCTAAAAATAGACTGAGGATCTAAAACTAGATTGAATTGTTTACATTGAGGATCTAAAAATAGATTGAGGATCTATAAATAGATTGAGGATCTAAAAATGGACAGAGGATCTAAAAATATATTGAATTGTTTACATTGAGGGTCTATAAATAGACGGAGGATCTATAAATAGATTGAGGATCTAAAAATAGATTGATGATCTAAAAATAGATTGAATTGTTTAGATTGAGGATCTAAAAATAGATTGAGGATCTAAAAATAGATTGAATTGTTTACATTGACAATCTAAAAATAGATTGAGGATCTATGAATAGATTGAGGATCTAAAAATAGATTGAATTGTTTATGTTGAGGATCTAAAAATAGATTGAGGCTCTATAAATAGTTTGAGGATCTAAAAATAGATTGAGGATCTAAAAATAGTTTGAATTGTTTACATTGAGGATCTAAAAAATAGATTGAGGATCTAAAAATAGATTGAGGATCTAAAAATAGATTTAATTGTTTACATTGAGGATCTAAAAATAGATTGAGGCTCTATAGATCAAGCTGTTTAGACCTGGATCTAAAAATAGATAGAAAACCTAGAAATAGATTGAATTGTTTACATTGAGGATCTAAAAATAGATTGAGGATCTAAAAATAGATTGAGCTGTTTAGACCTGGATCTAAAAATAGATGGAGGATCTAAAAATAGATTGAATTGTTTATATTGAGGATCTAAATATAGATTGAGGATCTATAAATAGATTGAGGATCTAAAAATAGATTGAGGATCTAAAAATAGATCAAGCTGTTTAGACCTTGTTTATATTGAGGATCTAAAAATAGATTGAGGATCTATAAATAGATTGAGGATCTAAAAATAGATTGCATTTTTACATTGAGGATCTAAAAATAGATTGAGGATCTATAAATAGATTGAGGATCTAAAAATAGATTGAATTGTTTACATTGAGGATCTAAAAATAGATTTAGGATCTAAAAATAGATTGAGGCTATATAAATAGAATGAGGATCTAAAAATAGATTGAGGATCTAAAAATAGATTGAATTGTTTACATTGAGGATCTAAAAATAGATTGAGGATCTATAAATAGATTGAGGATCTAAAAATGGACAGAGGATCTAAAAATAGATTGAATTGTTTACATTGAGGATCTAGAAATAAACGGAGGATCTATAAATAGATTGAGGATCTAAAAATAGATTGAATTGTTTACATTGAGGATCTAAAAATAGACAGAGGATCTATAAATAGATTGAGGATCTAAAAATAGATTGCATTTTTACATTGAGGATCTAAAAATAGATTGAGGCTCTATAAATAGATTGAGGATCTAAAAATAGATCGAGGATCTAAAAATAGATTGACTTGTTTACATTGAGGATCTAAAAATAGATTTGAGGATCTAAAAATAGATTGAGGCTCTATAAATAGAATGAGGATCTAAAAATAGATAAAGGATCTAAAAATAGATTGAATTGTTTACATTGAGGATCTAAAAATTGATTGAGGATCTAAAAATAGATTGAATTGTTTACATTGAGGATCTAAAAATAGACAGAGGATCTATAAATAGATTGAGGATCTATAAATAGATTGAGGATCTAAAATTAGATTGAGGATCTAAAAATAGATTGAATTGTTTACATTGAGGATCTAAAAATAGATCAAGGCTCTATAAATAGATTGAGGAGTTAAAAATAGATTGAGGATCTAAAAATAGACAGAGGATCTAAAAATGGATTGAATTGTTTACATTGAGGATCTAAAAATAGACGGAGGATCTATAAATAGATTGAGGATCTAAAAATAGATTGAATTGTTTACATTGAGGGTCTAAAAAATTATTTAGGATCTAAAAATAGATTGAGGCTCTATAAATAGAGTGAGGATCTAAAAATAGACTGAGGATCTAAAACTAGATTGAATTGTTTACATTGAGGATCTAAAAATAGATTGAGGATCTATAAATAGATTGAGGATCTAAAAATGGACAGAGGATCTAAAAATAGATTGAATTGTTTACATTGAGGGTCTATAAATAGACGGAGGATCTATAAATAGATTGAGGATCTAAAAATAGATTGATGATCTAAAAATAGATTGAATTGTTTACATTGAGGATCTAAAAATAGATTGAGGATCTAAAAATAGATTGAATTGTTTACATTGAGAATCTAAAAATAGATTGAGGATCTATGAATAGATTGAGGATCTAAAAATAGATTGAATTGTTTATGTTGAGGATCTAAAAATAGATTGAGGATCTAAAAATAGTTTGAGGATCTAAAAATAGATTGAGGATCTAAAAATAGTTTGAATTGTTTACATTGAGGATCTAAAAAATAGATTGAGGATCTAAAAATAGATTGAGGATCTAAAAATAGATTGAATTGTTTACATTGAGAATCTAAAAATAGATTGAGGATCTATGAATAGATTGAGGATCTAAAAATAGATTGAATTGTTTATGTTGAGGATCTAAAAATAGATTGAGGCTCTATAAATAGATTGAGGATCTAAAAATAGATAGAAAACCTAGAAATAGATTGAATTGTTTACATTGAGGATCTAAAAATATATTGAGGATCTAAAAATAGATTGAATTGTTTACATTGAGGATCTAGAAATAGATGGAGGATCTAAAAATAGATTGAATTGTTTATATTGAGGATCTAAATATAGATTGAGGCTCTATAAATAGATTGAGGATCTAAAAATAGATTGAGGATCTAAAAATAGATTGAATTGTTTATATTGAGGATCTATAAATAGATCGAGGAACTAAAATTATTTTTTTAACTAGTAATGGCAGCGATCAGCGATTTTTATCGAGACTGCGGTATTGTGGCAGGAAACACATTTTTGGGACCATTGACATTTATACAGCAATCAGTGCTATAAAAATGCACTGATTACTGTATAAATATCATTGGCAGGGAAGGGGTTAACACTAGGGGGTGATCAAGGGGTTAACTGTGTTCTAACTGTGGGGGGATGGGACTGACTAGGGGAGGAGACCGATCGGTGTTACTCCCCTAGGGACTTAGTATGAACACACGTTCTGTCTCCTCTCCCCTGGGAGAACCGGGATTTGTGTGTTAACACACACAGGTCCCGGGTCTCGCTCTGTCACAAGTTATCGCAGGTGCCTGGCAGTCATTGCGCTCGCCGGGCACTCGCATCGGCTCTGGGGACACGCTTCGGTGTAGAAACCAATCAGCTTCCAGGTTTTATTGCCAAAGCTTAAGTGAACAAACTGAAGTTAGAAGCTGATTGGTTTCTATGCAGAAGTGAGCCTGGTTTTGCACTCTCCATCTTTAGTAAATAAACCCCACTGTGTCTAGTGGTCAATCACCCCTGTCAGTGTTAAATGGTTTGTCTCTTCCATGTAAACTGATACATTCTGCTGGAGAGTTTGTGCTTTTGAAAAACTACAAACCTGCTGGCTGGATCACCAAATGAAAATAGAAAAAAGAAAGCCTAAAAAAAAGAAAACGAATGCAGGCGTCACATCTAAGAAATAGTAAGTAAGCTTCACTGCCTGTTTCCTACTGCGCATGCGCGAGTTGTCGCGCAGCCTACTGCGCATGCGCGAGTTGTCGCGCAGCGCTTTGTGAATGGGGAACGCGATGTGTTTATGGGACACAGTTCCCATAACACACTGCGCCCCATTCACTAGAAGACGGCGTAGGAGCAGAAGACAGAACAGCGCCGTGGAACAGGAAGAGGCAGATTAGGATGATCTGCCTAGCACCAGCCATTTCTGGTGAGTATTCAAATTCAATTTGGATTCATACGAAATACGAATTTTCGTTAGGTTCGTTAACTTTTCGTAACAATTACGAATATTCGTTATGATGAATTTATCATTATGAGGGGCTCCCACCATCTCTGTCCTGTGCTCATTATGAGGGGCTCCCACCATCCCTGTGCTGTGCCCATTATGAGGAGCTCCCACCATCCCTGTGCTGTGCTCATTATGAGGGGCTCCCCCCATCCCTGTGCTGTGCTAATTATGAGGGGCCCCCACCATCCCTGTACTGTGCTCATTATGAGGAGCTTCCACCATCCCTGTGCTGTGCTCATTATGAGGGGCTCCCCCATCCCTGTGCTGTGCTCATTATGAGGGGCCCCCACCATCCCTGTGCTGTGCCCATTATGAGGGGCTCCCACCATCCCTGTGCTGTGATGACTTCCTGGATTTTTAACTTCACCATAACAAATAATCGTAATTAACAAACATTCTTATTTTGTCCGATTCTAAAATCTCCCATCGACTACCAGTACCAGTCTCCCACTCCCATATTAAAAAAGGTCATTTTCCCAACCCTCACTCAGAAGCAGCAGAAGAAAACCTCTGATTGGTCAACAAAACATTAGTGACGTTTCCGTTGTAACGGAATTTGGAACCGAAATTCGTAAACGAAATTTCGTATTTTGTACAAAATTCGGAAGCATAGCAATTCAGATTTCAGATCCTCCCGAATGTACAAATTTACAGAATTTCGTACGAATTTCCGATTCGTACAAAACTAATCGCACATGTATAGTGTGGACGCAATCTTTATTGTTGCAAAAATGAATACATATATAGCGGAAATGATCAAATACATAAACTTCATACAAAAACAATATTCTATTAAAGGGGTTGTAAAGTTTGTTTTTTATTTTCTAAATAGGTTCCTTTAAGCTAGTGCATTGTTGGTTCTCTTACCTTTTCCTTCGATTTCCCTTCTAAATGTTTTTTTTTTTCTTTGTTTTCTTTGTCTGAATTTCTCACTTCCTGTTCCTCCTCAGTAAGCTGTTCTGGCTGACTAAACACCGCTCGGATGATGGTGTGAAGTTTACTGAGGAGAAACAGGAAGTGAGAAATTCAGACAAAGAAAAAAAAAAAAACATTTAGAAGGGAAATCGAAGGAAAAGGTAAGTGAACCAACAATGCACTAGCTTAAAGGAACCTATTTAGAAAATAAAAAACAAACCTTTACAACCCCTGTAACAATATTGTTTGTTTTCGGAAGCTGGGAAAGTCGATAAGGTACAGATTTGATATTGCTCTTTTAAACCTGGAGAGATAATTAGATGTGAATCATTCCCCCATTAGATCATGACTGACAGAGAGAGAAATGTCCCTATTACTGTAGCTCATAAAAGAAGTAAGCAATTTTTTTTGTTCCTAATTCAGTCATGTTCAGCTCAGACGTGCTGAGAAAGAGATGAGACACTTTTTTTTATTTTTTATAAGTAGTTGTAAAGGTTAAGATTTTTATTAAAATAATAAAGTTGTGATACTTAAAGTGGAAGTAAACCCCCCCTATCGTTTTCAGCCAAGGAAGCTGCCATCTTTGCCTCTGTTTAATCTTCAACTGCCACAGTGCTGCACATGTGATCCGTTATGACACCAGCCATTGGATGGTTTGACTGTTTGGTTGAGAGCACAGCCAATGTGCAGTTAGCATTCACGGCATGCCTTTTTTTTTAGACTGTTAAATCGATGGCTTTAAGTAGCACTACCACCGCAGGAGCCACTGGATCTTGATTCCCCCCTATTCCTGCACAGTCAGGCAACACACATTTCCAACTTGACACATTTAATCAGTCCATGGGCAGGGGCGGACTGACCATTCGGCCACTCGGGCACTGCCCGAGGGCCCCGGGCCACTAGGGGGCCCCATCAGAGTTGCCAGCCTCAGTAAAACCAGGGACAGTATGTAAAAATCTGTGTTTTTTTTACATCTTTTTCTGAACTGTCCCTTACCGACATTCTTTTGGTCTAAAAATCCCAAGATTATAGCTGCCCCACCTCTCCGGTACCTTCCCAGCCAATAGAAACATGTCTGTGTATACTGTGTGTACATGTATGTGTATACTGTGTGATTGTATACTGTGTGTGTGTATACTGTGTGGCCCCATAATCTCTGATTGCCTGGGGGCCCCATAATCTCCTATTGCCCGGGGGCCCCATGAGTTGTCAGTCCGCCCCTGCATGGGCTTGTTTGTGTTGTTTTATTAGGGAAACAACTTGGTAAGGGTATAAGGATTATGGGATGCCCAACTTGTCTTGAAGAACAACATCAGATGAGGACAACTTCCTTCTCTGTGTACAAAAATGAAGATCCTGGACTGTACTCCCTCAGGAATAACACAATTTTTATGGATCAGTGGCAATGTCCTTTACGAACCAGAAGCTCTCAGTCCTCTTTAAAGAATTACTACAAAGTTGGAAACCACTGTATGCAGGAGTACGTGCCTCTTTAGTAGAACCTCACACCGTCCTTACACTTCCAAATACTACCAGCCCACCTGACTGCTTCTGAAGAATGCCCCAGGACAAGGGGTTGGGATTTAGCACAACACTGTCCTTGGAAAGTATGCTACGTCTGGCAATCTCTCTGTCAGGTCACCCTGAGGCTAGGTGACAGATGCACACCGTAGGAATCAGGAATGCACCGCAAGGTAGTGGACCCTATGGCTGACTGCAGCGGACGGGAGTCAAGGTGATACGGAAGACAGGGCCGCCGGACACCAAGACAGATCCTACCGGGGTTAGAGCGTGAGATTCCCTGGGGCGCTGAATCTAAGAGCCAGCTGAAGTTCACCAGAGCCTCTAGTGGTGAGGATGGACTGGGCTGCAACTGGCTCCAGGTCGCGACCCCCAGGGTCCCCCAGCTCACACCCACAGTAGGTAGGAGGACAGGGATAGTGAGGGATAGCCAAGGTCAGGGCCACAAGCAGACAGGGACAGCAAGGTACACGCCAAAGGTTCAGGGTCACAGGCAACCAGGGATAGTCAGGGACACGCCAGAAAGTCAGGGTCACAGGCAAACAGGGATAGTCAGGGACACGCCAAAGTCGGTAACAGAACAACAGAACAACAGAAGAGCACATGGCAAGTAACAAAAAGCCAAACACACAAAGGTTGATCAGCAGGGTTGGCCTGCAGTGCACAGGTTAATATAAAGTCCTGTGATAGGAGCTAGGGTGGAGCCCTGCCAGAGGAGGGATTATAAAAGCAGTCAGGTGATGGTCGGCTGGTCTCTAGAGATGAACACATGGAGACAGGTAAGCAGACAACTCTATTGCATAACCATGACACTCTCCCCTTGTATGTCCCTGGTTGTGCTGAGGTACTCACACTGTCCTATGCTTCTTGCTGCACTGGGCAAGATTACTGTTCAGGCCTCCGACTAATACAATCTTTCCATGCCAGCCCTGATGTCTTCTGCACAAGACCCAAAGGTAATGGAGATCCTTCTCTTAGGTTTCTTCTCCTTGCTTTGCTCAACTCCTGCCTGGAAGCAGAGCCCCAGAGTCCCCCCCTCCCCCGGCCACACGACAGCAACGTCAGCACTCCATCTCCAACCTTACTTCCCTGCTGGGCAAGCTCCACGTTATTTAAGTGCTAATCCAGCCACCCTGCTAGGCCTTTTCCCTGGGGATTGGCCAGATTCCCCCAAGTATGCAGTTGAGGACCTCCTGGCCTCTGCCCACTACTTCTCCAAGCTTCTAGAACATGGGGGAGGTACCAGAGACCTGCCCTGTCAAGCTAACCCCCCTGACCTACAGTTACCCGTCCTAATTACAGACTCACAACTACCATGAGTCAACCACATACATTTACCTACACTAGTTGAACACTACAAGGTGCTACATTTGCTCTGAACAAAGGTTTTGCACAGAGCAGCCTCAAACCTCCTTATATGAGGTCTCCTGATGGCACTCTCAGCTCCTCCTCCCTTCTGAGGGCCTCCCATAGCAAGCTGTGTGCCATGGAGGCACTCATGAAGGCTCGATCCCCAGTGGAACTGTGTACGTCTATAGACACACATAGCGTGGGTCTGCCCCACCCCTGCCCCTTCTTCACAGGATTTGATTGACAGCAGCAGGAGCCAATGGCTTCCTTTGCTGCCTATGAGCCTCTGAGGAGAGAGAGAGGGAGCCACAATGCTGTTCTCGAACACATCACTGGATCTGGGCAGGACTCATATACCGTATATATGCGAGTATAAGCCCGGCCTTGTCGGGAAGAGGCCCTTGTCCTCATCAACATGGGGACAAGGTGCTTTGGGGTGGCAGAGCGCCCCCCTTCCCCAAAGCACCCACCCCCCCATGTTGAGGGCATCCCACCTGGTACAGTTCAGGGGGGGTGCTCGCTCGTCCCCACCCCCTTTCCTGACCGGCCGGGCTGCTTGCTCGGATAAGGGTCTGGTATGGACTTTGGGGGGGGACCCCCATGCCGTTTTTTCGGCGTAGATGGTTAGCCTTAAAATCCATACCAGGCGACGGGGCTCGCAAGGTGTCAATCTCGCTGATGAAAGCGGCGAGATTTACTTCCTTCTCTAGTCCCGTCGTTCCTGGAGTCACGTTCACAATGAACAGACTTTAGTCCGTGTGTGGGCAAGTCCGTTCATTTGGAAAGTCCATCGGACCTGCCTACAGACGAGCGGACTTCCCGACAGGAACTGGGTCCGGCGGACTTTCGGCAGAAAGATTTAAAGCATGTTTTATTTCTAGGTCCGTCTGACTTTTGTGAAGAAAAAGTCCGCTGGAGCCCACACACGATTGGAATGTCTGCTGGACTATGGTCCGCCGGACTCCGATCATGTGTATGCGGCATAAGACCCACTCTGATGCTCCACAGATCCATTTTTACCTCAATATCACCACAACATCCTCTTCAGCCCTTCATCACCTGCTATGGTTAGGGTATTTTTTTTGCTGTTGGGAGCCCATTCTTTATTTTTTTCTTACTATGGGGCCCTGCAGCGGCGGTGCATCCATAAAGGGCGCAGGAGCGCTGCCCCCCCTCTCCTGTCACTCTCTATACACCATAGATCTATGGTCGCTGCTGACACCCCCTATTCAGGTGTCTGGCCACTTTTCGGTCACCGGGCACCTGAATTACAGCTGTGGGGGTGTTTTTTGGAAACACCTGATTAGCGCCGAAAAAGGTGAGAAGCGGGCGCAACGCTGTGCGTTCCTTGTCACTCAGCAGTATGTTAGCAAACCGAATTCCTTCTGGTTGGTAACATTGTACGGCCCCTTAACCAATCAGGAGCACAGGTCTGTGTTACCTGTGCCCTGATTGGCTGAAACAACAGGCGCTGTGATTGGGCGCCTATCAGGCGTCCAATCATAGCAGAGGATGAGAGGAGGAGCGGGCAGGAGAAGAAATGGAGGACACCGCTGCCGCCTTCACCCGAGACAAGGTAAGTGCAGGGCGGGAGGGCACAGTGGCAGCTTTGCAGAAGCCTTCTTTGCATCTGGTCGAGAACTAAGTTATGTCCTTCTCACTGGCATCTTTTTGTGCTATGTCAACATGTTCATTATGGTGGCCCAGCCAGGATATGGAGCCTGCTCACTGAGAAGGGTCTTTCTTGGACTGGGAATGAGTATTATTTATGCTGCTCTGCTTACTAAAACAAATCGTATTTACCGTATTTTTGAGCAGGGTAAAAAAATCAGTCAGTGCTCCACGATATATCAGCCCATCTTCTCAGTTGGTGATCACTGCCAGTCTTTCTTCTGTCCAGTTGCTGGGAGTGCTTGTATGGTTTTTTGTGGACCCATCCCGGCCTGTTGTAGACTATGAAAACACGCGAACGCCAGATCCGCAGGGACAGCTTTATTTTGAAGCGACTGTGTTTGATGGCAAAGTGGCTGTGTTTGATGGCAAAGTGGCTGCGTTTGATGTCACAGTGGCAAAGTGGCTGCGATTGATGGGCACAGTGGCTGCGTTTTGATGGGCACAGTGGCTGTGTTTTTGATGGGCACAGTGGCTGCGTTTTGATGGGCACAGTTGCTGCGTTTTGATGGGCACAGTAGCTGTGTTTGGTACAGTGGCTGCGTTTTGATGGGCACAGTAGCTGTGTTTGGTACAGTGGCTGCATTTTGATGGGCACAGTAGCTGTGTTTGGTACAGTGGCTGCGTTTTGATGGGCACAGTAGCTGTGTTTGGTACAGTGGCTGCGTTTTGATGGGCACAGTAGCTGTGTTTGGTACAGTGGCTGCGTTTTGATGGGCACAGTAGCTGTGTTTGGTACAGTGGCTGCGTTTTGATGGGCACAGTAGCTGTGTTTGGTACAGTGGCTGCGTTTTGATGGGCACAGTAGCTGTGTTTGGTACAGTGGCTACGTTTGATGGGCTTTTTTTTTTCAGAATTTTTCAGTTTATTTGCGCCCCCCTAAAAATTTTTAGCACCAGCCGTCACTGTGATTTCTAATTATGCCCCCTTTATCCCTTGTATAGTACGTTTAGCTCTCCAAGGCATGGCCAGCAGGACAGGTAAATATGAATTCTTTTTCTTGTAGGGATATCTTTTTTTATTCTAGTAACAAAGTAGCTTTTAGCTGTTTATTGCTTTAGAAAGATAGTAAAAATTATATGTCAAATTCATTCTAAAACATAGCAATGTGAGTTTTTTCTTTTTTTTTATACTAGCCCCCATGGTATTTTGTAGAGCTCTTCCTTAAACCATTTCAGCGATCAGTGTAATAGCATTTCCAATGAAATGTAAACCATGATGGGTCTCCAAATAAAAAAGCGAGCTTGCATTCAACCCCACTGAGAGCAAAAAAGAGCGCCATAAAAGAATGAATTTTGTTTCTTCACAAAGAAACAGCACAGAAAACAATTCACAAAATGTTGCTTCAACTCAGCATTGTCCTCTTGGAGAACAAAAAAAAAAAAAAAAAAGTGCAAGTGGGATTCTGTGGGAACTTGTCAGATTTCTAAACTCTCCGAATCCTTTCTATCTGTTTGATGTACCTCGGGGCATTCCGAGAGCACTATTTTTCCATCACATACAAATCAATACCACCTAGTACACTTGGGCTTTTAGTCTAAAATAGAATTCTTTCAATGCTGCTTTTTATGCCCCATAGACGTGACAGGAAGAAAATGATCCAACTAATCCTTTTGGTGATAAATAAAAGAGAAAGGTGAAGTCTTCTCTGCAGCGGCTTCAAAACTTGAAATCATCAAACGGCCTCGTTGGCATTAAAGACTTAGACTAATTGTGAGCATTTTTTTTTTAAATAAAGTTTATTGACATTATTAAAGACGTTCAATACTTTCTAAGGGCATTAAAGAATCCTGTATAGAAAGTTGAAGATGATTAAAGGTAATGGATGGATTTGTGGCACATTGATTATGATTGAGTTATATAACATAAAGAAAAAATGAACCTATTTCAAAGCTACGCTTTAATCATTGTGTCAATGGGATGTATTCAATAGCGGTCGACTTTTTCTTCACCAAATGGGAGTCACAGGCTACGTTAACCCTTTGAAAATAGAAGTGTTTTATGCCTTTGGGAACAAAGTGATTATAGTAAGGAAGCAAAGTTAGTCTTTTACTTTTATCATTATATTTTTTTTTCTTTTATCCAAATGCTTAGGCACAGTGTAAAATGGCCCCTTGACATTTAAAGAGGAGCTCCAGGCTCCCCCCAAAAAAGATAAAAAAATCAGCAGCTACAAATACTGTAGCTGCTGACTTTTAATATTAGGGCACTTACCTGTCCAGGCATCCAGCTGTGTCCTCACCCAAGCCAATTCTTCAATCGGCTATCGAGTGCTGACACCGCCATCTTGACTAAGGGAAACCGGTGTTATGTCGAATACTGTCCCCCATCGGATAGTGTTTGCCCTGTACTGCGCTTGCGACAAGGAGATGCCGAAAGTCTCCAAAGATGAACGGCACCTGCGAGTCCAGGTTCAAGCCCCACCATCCAAAAAGTTGCCGAGTGAAGCGAGGCCGTGCCCGAAGCGTGACGAGCGAAGCATGGCGAGCGAAGCATGGCGAGCGAAGCGAGCCCGCGAGGGGCCCTGTTACTAAGTGCTACCATATGTCCACTTGGAGGGGCTTGAAGCTGGACTCAGTGCGCAGGCGCCATTCATCTTCGGAGACTTTCGGAGTTTCCTTGTCCTCCGTACTGCGCAAGCGCTGCGCCTGCGCAGTACGTGGCAGACACTATCCGATGGGGGGACAGTTTTTGTCAGAACACCAGCAGTGAAGCCTTGAGGCTTCACTGCCGGTTTCCCACTGTGCATGCACTTTAGTGAATGGGCCACAGTCTTCTGGGACCTGTGAAGTATCCCAGAAGGCTGCGGCGGAAGGAGGGGGCCGAACTGCTATCTCAGTTGGCAGAGGTGAACTGAGACAAAAGTGGGAGCGAGTACCTGTCAAAACCAGGTACTCGCCCCCCTCCTCCCCCAAAAGGTGCCAAATGTGTTGGGGGGAGAGGCAGACAAGCAGTGCTTCCACTTTTGGGTGGAGCTTCCCTTTAAGGTCAGGAGGAGGCCAATGCTTATGACTTTCATTGTAAATGCAATATTTGCTAACCTTGGAAAATAAATAGACTCCCAGGAGGTGACGTGTAAATTGCCATCATCCCTAAAAACTTTAAAGAAGAACCTCAGAAATGGGATTTTAAGGGCAATTTTTTTAAAAAATTCTGAAAAAGAATTGATGAAAAAAAGATATTCAATTTATTAATACACATATGGGATAAAACCAACAATAGTATATAGACATAAATTTTGACAGAGGTGGTAGATTCCCACTACATAAATGAGAACCATCCACGGGTGGGTGTCCAACGCGTTTTGAAAAGTACAAAAACAATCTTCATCAGGGACAAATTGCCACTTCTGAAATATGAAATATAGTATAAATACATGAAATATACAAATTGTCATATCAAAAACATTTATCTTATGGTGTATAAAACACCTATAAATATAATCAAAAGAAAAAAAAAATTATTTGAAAGAGCTTACATGTCAAGAATACAACAGGATAAAGCTTCCTCAGTGCTGTCAATCATCCGCAAGCCTGCTAATTGCCTTTCAAACATACAAAGGAATCCAAGGATATAAGAATCCAGCAGGTTTTTGATATGACAATTTTGTATATTTCATGTATTTATACTATATTTCATTGTGACGCCCAAACATTTTGGTGCAGGCTATTTGGATCATTCGCTGACAAGTATACTCCAGAGGAAGCAGGTAACCGCGAAACATGTAGAGTTTGCAACTGGAGAATTGTTTCCGTGTCCACTATCACAGAACTTGTTTGATATCTATTTTTGCCAGATTGCGTCAGCGAAGTGGGTGCTCTCTATTAAAGTGGAGTTTTACCCGTGTTTTGGGGGAAACTCCGCTTTAAGTAGCATTCAGTGTTTAGTATCTACTTGTCTTTTGTCATGTTTTTAATAATGTATGTTTTTGTATAGTACATTTATATTTTTGTAACTCTATTGTGTAAGTCTATACTGTACCATGAAAGTCCACATTGCCTCCACAATTTTAGATTTTTCCATTAAGTGCAAGGACTATTTCATGTCTCTGGATGCTTGAAAATGTGTGCCAGGGTGACAGACGGACCACTACACTCAGCAGCCCCTACGGGGGGGTACTGCTACACACCCATAAAGTGTGAGTACCCCTAATGACTTTTAAATAAACAGATGTGGTGTTAAACGATATAAGCACTATGTAACTTGTTTCCTATCTACATGTACCGAGGATACCAAACATAAGGATCAGCCTAGGAGCTTAGAGATTTCACTAATTAAAGAGCCCAGAGGTGGCTCAACAGCACTGATTGACCGAACTTAGTTGTGAGGTCACATTCCCTAAGGTAAGGATAACACCACAGGGTGGGGGGGCAAGGGTGGTGGCACATTGAATATGTTTGGAGCACTATCACATGGATATCATTTACCGTATTTACCGCCGTATAACACGCACCCCAATTTAAGAGGGAAGTTTCCGGGAAAAAAAAAAACACTTTGAAGCACAGTTTCAGTGCAGCCTAATCTGTGCCCATCTGCAGCCTGATCTGTGCCCATCTGCAGTCTAATAGGTGCCCATCTGCAGCCTAATCAGTGCCCATCTGCAGTCTAATCAGTGCCCATCTGCAGTCTAAGCAGTGGCCATCTACATACTAATCAGTGCCCATCTGCAGTCTAAGCAGTGCCCATCTACATACTAATCAGTGCCCACCTGCAGCATTGCTCCTCACTGCACCTTGATCAGTGTCCATCTGTAGCCTTGCAGAGGGTAAGGAGGGGACGAGCGCTTCCAAAATAGAGGCGGATCTCCTGTGTGCTCGGCGTCACGCCCTGTCCCGCCCCTTTGCCCAGATCCTATGATGGTCATAACGCCGGTCCAATTCCTGGGACGTCAGTGCTAGGAGATGTCCAGGGGGCGAGACTGAGCGTGACTGTGAGCCAAGCCGAGTACACAGGAGATCCGGCTCTATTTCGGCAGCGCTCGTCCCCTCCTTCCCCTCAGTGGCAGTCTATATTGGCGTATAACACGCACACACGATTTTCCCCCTATTTTAAGGGGGGAAAAGTGCGTGTTATACGCCGATAAATACAGTAATTAAGAAGTTCACTAAGGACACTATTTGATAGAATTATAGCACTTGTAAGTGCATGTATTGGGAAGAAATGTTGTTTTATTACTATTGGTTCCATATACAGTATATACCTGTATATGTTATTGTAATGCAGATTTACATGTAGCGCCCTGCTCCTGATGGGCAGACGCTATCAGTAGAAATTTAGTTTGTCTGAGCTGTAGTTTAGCTCAGACTGATTATGTCAAAATTCTGGTTCTGTTCGAGTTCAGCTGGGTTGCGTGGTTTTCCATTTGGCCGAGGGGTGGCGCCCTCGTTGTTGGCCAAGGTTGGAAATTGCAGCAAGCTGGGTATATTGAGTGCCTCTATGCCCGGAAACTGTCAGTGGGAGTTGTCTACCCACTGTGAATTCTGGGAGAGGGTACTTAAGGGACAGACCCTGTTATAGGGTGTGTTCCGACCTGATGGCCCTCCTGGCCTAAGGTGTGCTGCTGCCATTCAAATTGTCTCGGGCCGGCTGGCCCGAGGCTTCGTTACTGAAAGGTAAGCCCAGAAGTCCTGGGGCCTACCGATCCAGGGGTGGTCCTGTGCTGTCTTGCCTGCGGGGAGAAGCCGAGCAATTGGAGAAACCAGGGGAGGACTTTTTAGAGAGAGGACCGAGCAACAAGGCTGGTGCCTCCAGAAAAGCCTGGAGACTCAATTGTAGGATGCATCCCGGGTCATCTACCTCACAGTATTGCCGGCTCGGCTGAAAGAAACTGGTACTGTGTGACTGTACTATGATTTTGCAAAAGTTGCTGGTTACAAAATACTGTGGCAGAGGATTGTGCAACGATTCTGATAATTCTTCAAGTCTGTGGGAGAGACTATGACCGAGCATCACATCGGCTGCTAGGTCAGTGAGAGAGGCCTATCCGGTGGTTGCTGAATCCAGTTGTGGAGCTGTTTGTCCTCTGGATCAAGAAGTATCCCTGACTTGCAATTATAAGGTACCTGAATTCCCCTAAACCCTCCATCCCTCTAATGTCTTTTCTGTCAATAAAGCATTGGAAAAAAGGACTAAGTGTCGGATCTTAAATCTGTGAGAAATTCTTTAATGGGACCTCTATGACGGACATGGTGGAACGGTGAGGTAACGGTAAGCCCAATCAAATACCAGCAGCTCCTTCGGGGGTTAGTGCTACATACATGTTGTTTTGATTTAATTCACTGGATACATTTGAATGTAGAGTGTAGCGTGACACTATTGTTTGATTTGTATTCATTTTGCACATTTATTTGGGACTGTGAACAGTGTCAGCAGTTGGTTACACGTGAAATTTTGTTCTTTCAGTACTAGAAGGCATAGTGAACATACACGGTAGCTCGCAAGGCCTTTCATTAGATAAATTGTGATTTCATGCTGTGCAACAATATTTTGGCAGTCAGACCATAAAACGTCATCATCAGAAAATATTGATTAATTTAGAAATCTGGCAATAAGGAACGGTCTGTTGAAAATATTAAATCTTCAGGTTGAGGTTGGCTCAGCAACACCTTCTGGAGGGTCCAAATCTGCTGAAATTAGAAGCTGACACATCTCAGTTTTCCATCAAAACTGTGCATTAATGCTGAGAGTCATACCCGAGAGCTGGTGACTCTGTCAGAATTTGAGTTACGCTTCAATGAATTGGTCTCTGTCAGAACCAAAGACCAAGAAACCTTGTTAAAGTGGATGTAAACCCACTCTCATCCTTTCTAAACTCCTGCCATAGTAGCTATCTATAAGGATAAACATGCCTCCTGCATGTATCTTTACCTGTCATATGTCTCCCCTCTATTTGTTATGAGACCCGAAAAACTGCAGATTCTGTGGGTGGTTCTATTGTCCGGAGCTCATGGGTGGAGTCGTGATGTCAGTAGGCTCCCCGCCCATCTCTACACACTTGTCAATATACATTTTCTCCTGTGTATTTCTTACACTGAATGTCTGCTTGTCATGGTTATGCAGTAATCTTCCCCTGTTTGCTTACCTCTCCTCATGTGTTCAGACTAAGAGGCCAGCCACTCTCACCTGGTGGTTTTTTATAACCTCTCCTCTAAGTATGGCTCCACCCCAGGCCCTATCAGGGAAACCTATATTAACCTGTGCACTGCAAGCCAGTGGTGCTGATCAACCATTGTGTATCCATGGTGTGTTCGGCTTCCTGGTTCCTGCTTGCCATGTGCTTTATGTTTGTCTCCATTACCAACCTTGGCGTGTTCTCAACGATTCCTGTCTGCTTGTGACCTTGACCCTTTGGCATGTCTCTGACCATCCCTGTTTGCCTGTGACCCTGAACCTTTGGCGTGTACTCTGTTGTTCCTGTCTGCTAGTTAACCTGACCTCTGCCTTACCCCCTTACTATCCTTGTCGTTCCAGCCTGCTGCTTCCTTCTCCTGTAGTCTACTGTGAGTGTGAGCTGTGAGACCCTGGGGGTCGCGACCTGGAGCCAGACTGCAGTGAAGTCCATCCTCACCACTAGAGGCTCTGGCGAACACCTGCTGGCTCTTAGACTTTTCGCCCTGGGGAATTTATGCTCTAGCTCCCACTGGGATCTGTGTTAGTGATCCAGTAGACCTGTGTCCTGAATCTCCCTGGGTACAATCCGCAGCAGTCAGTCCTAAGGTTCACTACCTCGCGGTGCACTTCCGATTAATACTGTGTGCACCTGTCACCTGGTCTCAGGTGACCTGACACTGCTATGATCACTAACATCCAGTCAAAACCCAGAAAAGTCACCCCATGATTTTAGAATGCCCAATCATGCGGAGGTGTGGAGCAGCCAATCCTGGGAGATCTGGAGAAGAAAGGAGGAGGGGATCTGAAGTACACAGAATGTCTCTCTTAGACTCGTGCATGAGATATGTAAATGACCTGTCACTCACAGCAAGGGGGAGAAACGGACTCCTAGTTTGTATCTCACTGAAAAAAACATAAGAGGACTGCTCAGAGCTGGATTAAATCTTTGTGGCAAGACTGGGCACAGATGACATGAAATCCTATACTGTACAAGGTGCAAGCCTTAATTTAAAAAAATATATAATTTGGGTTTACATCCACTTTAAGTATTTTTGATCCTGTTTATTTTACTGTTGCCTTTCTCTGTTTTTTGTAATATCTTTTCTCTAAATACTTTTCTTGCATTGACTTTCTTTTCCTTTAATTAAAATTATTTTTTAAAACCTGTTTTAATAATATGTCTAATCAGAAACTAAAAAATGCTTGCCTCTTGAAAAAAGTTACCATTTAAAGCGATTCTCCACTCTGGAGGACATTAAATGAAAAGTCAGCAGCTACAACTACTGTGGCTGCTGACTTTTAATAACAGCAGGACACTTACCTGCCCAGGGATCCCGCACAGTCCTCACCCAGGCTTCTTCACTAGCCTTTGAGCTCCCAACCCCGTGCATCTTAACTGTGGCTTCAGAGTCGGCTTCCCACTGCAGCTTCCCACTGCGCATTTGCAAGCCACACTGCACTTTGTGAGTGGTCCTGCAGTCTCCTGGGAATTGTGATGCATACTGGCACATTATATCTTTACTCTGCAGAGAAGAAGAAAGAAAGAAAAACCCATCAGGGTTTACTTCCTCTTTAAGGCTGTAGTCACACTTCAGCATTTTAACCATTTCCCACCCAGGCCAATTCTGACATTTCTCTGCTACATGTAAAATTCATATTACATAGAACCCCCAAACATTATATATGTTTTTTTAGCAAAACATACAATACAATGGCGGTCGTTGCAACTTTTTTTTTTTTTTTCAAAAGTTTTTATTGGGTTTTTGAACCAAGTTACAGAAACAAATAACAGGTATACAACATATTCTTGTCGAATTATACAGTATACATTAAAGGATGCGTAAAGAATTACAGTGAAAAAAACATAGATCATGTTTAGAATTATCCGTACAACGAAATAACAGGGAGCAAAAGGAAGAGCAAACCCTCACTTAGACACCCCATCCGGGAGCAAGCTGTGTCTAATGATGGGGGTTAACTCGATTGAACAATATTATTGGTCCATTTTGATTAAGAATATTGGATAAATCAACTAATTCGAGAATGCATGAAACAAGGCCTCCATAGTAAGTAGTTCATATAAACAAAGAGCAAACACCACAAGTGATGGATAAGTAAAAAGAACAGCCAAAGAAAAAGGGGAAGACATGTAAGTAAGTAAGTCCGACTCAGGGAGTCTAACTTAGACCTGTATTCATCCATACAGAATGCTCAACAGTAAGATCGGTGTGCGTCGTATACAGTGACAACATAGAAGTTAACTGACGCAACGGGACTCCCCTTGTACAGGCGAGGAGTAGTGGGCCCTAGGGTAAAACTGGGTGTTGGGTTGTGTCAATAAGGTGGGTCCACCGAGCGAATATACAGTGTGGGGTGGAGGCACCGTTACATCAGTAGAGGCCTAGGGCTGCTAGGGTCCAGGTGGACTATGTTAGCGTATACCTATGTGGTGTATATTGGTATCGAAAGACCGAATATGTTTGAGGCTATCAGGGTTTTACCAGGGATATGTTGGGGAACAGGGCAAGGGGTATAGAGCAGGGGGGTGTGACGGGGTGGGAGAAGTGGAATGGAGTAATGTGGGTGTTAAAAATGATAGGGATGGTGTTGCAACTTTTTATCTCGCACTGTATTTGCGCAGCAATTTTTCAAACACGTTTTTTTTTTTTTGAAAAAAAACAGATTCATGCTTTTTAAAAAAAGATAAACAGTAAAGCTAACCCATTTTTTTTGCATAATGTGAAAGATGAAGTTACACCGAGTAAATAGATACCTTACATGTCACGCTTCAAAATTGCACACGCTCGTGGACAGGGGCAGACTGACAACTCATGGGGCCCCCAGGCAATGGGAGATTATGGGGCCCCCAGGCAATCCGAGATTATGGGGCCACACAGTATACACACACAGTATACAATCCCATAGTATACACAGACATGTTTCTATTGGCTGAGAAAGTACTGGAGAGGTGGGCAGCTATAATCTCGGGATTTTTAGACCAAAAGGATGTAGGTAAGGGACATTTCAGAAACAGATGTAAAAAAAACACAGATTTTTACTACTGTCTCTGGCTTTACTGAGGCTGGCAACCCTTATAGGGCCCCCTAGTGGCCCGGGGCCCTCGGTAAGTGCCCGAGTGGCAGAATGGTCAGTCCGCCCCTGCTCGTGGAATGGCGCCAAACTTCGGTACTTAAAAATCCCCATAGGTAACACTTTAACATTTTTTACTGGTTACATGTTTTAAATTACAGAGGAGGTCTAGGGCTAGAATTATTGATCTTGCTCTAACGTTCGCGGCGATACATGTGTGGTTTGAACACCGTTTTCATATGTGGGCAGGACTTACGTATGCGTTCGCTTCTGCGTGCGAGCACATGGGGACAGGGGCGCTTTCATTTTTTTTTTTTTTATAGTTAATTTTACTTTTCTTTTTTTAGTTTGACACTTTAAAAAAAAAAAAATGTGATCACTTTTATTCCTATTACAAGGAATGTAAACATCCCTTGTAATAGGAACATGTAATGATTGGTCCTCTTTATAGTGAGATATGAGGTCAATAAGACACATTTCACCTCTAGGCTGGGAAGCCTGAAATAAAATAAAAAATAAACGATCTCGGCTTCCCAGCCAAGGTGGCGCCATTTGTTTGAATGCAGAGGCCAGGCGTGACGTCATAATATCGCGCCCCCGGCCTCCGAACGATCATAGAGACTCTGGCGACCATCTGGTCCGCCGGAAATCTCTTTGGTCACCATCCAGGGCCGGCAGATCCTGTCTCCGACTCACCGATGGAAGTGAGTGGGTAGAAGCACCGGAGGGCAGCGGGAGGGGGGGCGTCCCTTCTCGCCGCCCATAAGAACGATCAAGTGGCGGAACAGCCGTTATGATCATTCTTATGCCCCATACACACGGTCGGATTTTCCGACGGAAAAATGTCCTATCGGACCATGTTGTCGGAAATTCCGACCGTGTGTAGGCTCCATCGGACTTTTTCCGACGGAAAAAGTTTGAGATCCTGCTCTCAAATTTTCCGACAACAAAGTCCTATCGGACTTTTTCCGATCGTGTGTAGCGAATTCCGACGGACAAAGTGCCATGCATGCTCAGATCACATTACAAGACCAAAGCTATTGGCTACTAGCCTCTACGTAGTCCCGTCGTACGCAACGAACGTCACCACGTTCAGAATGATCGGATTTTCCGACAACTTTGTCCGACCGTGTGTATACAACACCAGTGTCGGACAAAATCCGTCTGAAAAAATCCGACGGATTTTGTGGTCGGAATTTCCGACCGTGTGTATGGGGCATTATGGTGTAGGGAAAAAAGACAATATCTGAATGATGCCTGTAGCTGCACCCATCATTCAGATATACCCGCACAAAGTCAAGGACGTCCCTGGATGTACCTTGGCGGGAAGTGGTTAAATCATGGGCAGATTTGCCGTGATTCTGCCCACGATTTCAAAGCACCAATGTGTGAATGACAAATCGTGGGACTCACATTTGAGATGCCATTCATTTGAATGACACCTAAAAGCTCCAGGATTAAACCCTTGTTTTTTTTGGGGGGGGGGGGGGGGGGGGTTAAAAGTTCCCTAGTTTTTGAAGCCTTTCTAAGGCCCCTCCGGGTCTGTTTTTATGCTATTTTTCATGAATATATGAATATATAATACAACGAGGGAGCTATATTACGTTCTTTCTTCATGCAGAAACATGTTTACCTGTAAGGGAGGGGGCTTATGTAATGGGTGCCTACACCTCCTGCTATTTTTCTTCTGTCAATGTTATTTTTGATATAAATATTTTTTTTCTCCTTGTTGTTGTGATTGTTGTTGCTGAAATTGTCATGCATGATCCATTATCCTTTCTGACATTATCTCTACGTGAAATTATTTGAATTTCAAAGTAATTTTGTACCAGTCAATCAATGTATAAAAGTGTTTGCTTCAAATTACAACTTTCAGCCTTTATGACATGTCTTTTTTTTTTATATAAAATGATTTGATTGTCATCAGCTTTGCATTGTGTCAAGATTGAGCTGCACCCTTGGTACCCATGGCCGGTGCATTAATGTGCCCTTACTAGAAAAGGATTTATGTGGAATCTTAAAAATATACCTTAGTTCAAAAACACATTTTTTTTTACCATAAACTGTAAT
>CM053038.1:50419435-50465141 GCA_028564925.1 Lithobates sylvaticus | reverse complement strand
TCGGGACCCTTTGGGTCCAGAGACCCCAAATTCTGGCTGCAGCTAGGGGGCATCTGGGAACCCTTAACTACCAAGTTTGAAGTTCGGGGGACCTATGGCTGCAAATGGGCACAGAGAGGCTGCAAATGGGCACAGCGAGGCTGCAAATGGGCACAGCGAGGCAGCAAATGGGCACAGTGAGGCTGCAAATGGGCACAGTGAGGCTGCAAATGGGCACAGTGAGGCTGCAAATGGGCACAGCGAGGCTGCAAATGGGCACAGCAGGGCATGCAAATGGGCACAGTGAGGCATGCAAATGGGCACAGTGAGGCTGCAAATGGGCACAGGGAGGCTGCAAATGGGCACAGCGGGGCATGCAAATGGGCACAGCGGGGCATGCAAATGGGCACAGTGAGGCAGCAAATGGGCACAGTGAGGCTGCAAATGGGCACAGTGAGGCTGCAAATGGGCACAGTGAGCCTGCAAATGGGCACAGTGAGCCTGCAAATGGGCACAGCGAGGCTGCAAATGGGCACAGCGGGGCATGCAAATGGGCACAGTGAGGCTGAGTGAAAATCGGGAGCAGCCAAGCTCAACCTATCCAGCTACCGATATCAGAGGATCTTCTAAACATTTTCACTGGAGGTGACCTCAGTTGTGCAATTATTCATCATAGGCTCAGTTTGAATTGCCCATCTTTGTGACAAGTTTACTTTAAGACAGATTCTGTGTTAAAGCGGAAGTAAACCCATCGATTTAACAGTTTAAAAAAAAAGGCATGCCGTGAATGCTAACTGCACACTGGCTGTGCTCTCAACCAAACAGTCAAACCATCCAATGGCTGGTGTCATAACGGATCACATGTGCAGCACTGTGGCAGTTGAAGATTAAACAGAGGCAAAGATGGCAGCTTCCTTGGCTGAAAACGATAGGAGGGTTTACTTCCACTTTAATTCACATTTTTAGACATGTGCACTGACAAAAAATTCGTTCATTTTCGTTTCATTCGTTTTTTTGCTTTTTTCGGAAAATCGAAAATTCGGGAATTTGGAAATTGGGAAATTCACAAATTCGGAAATTTGGGGGATTTTCACATTTCTATTTTTCGGATTTCCGAATTTCATATTTTCGGATTTCCGAATTTCCGAACTTCGAATTCTCGGATTTTCGAATTTCGTATTTTCGTATTTTCGTATTTCCGAATTTCTGAATTTTAGAATTTCCGAATTTTGTATTTTCGTATTTCCGAATTTCGAATTCTCGGATTTTCGAATTTCCGAATTATGTATTTTAAAATTTCCGAATTTCGAATTCTCGGATCTCCGAATTTCCGAATTTCGTATTTTCGTATTTTCGAATTTCCGAATTTCGTATTTTCGTATTTTCGAATTTCCGAATTTCGTATTTTCGTATTTTCGAATTTCCGAATTTCCGAATTTCGTATTTTCGTATTTTCGAATTTCCGAATTTCGTATTTTCGTATTTTCGAATTTCCGAATTTCGTATTTTCGTATTTTCGAATTTCCGAATTTCGTATTTTCGTATTTTCGAATTTCCGAATTTCGTATTTTCGTATTTTCGAATTTCCGAATTTCCGAATTTCGTATTTTCGTATTTTCGAATTTCCGAATTTCGTATTTTCGTATTTTCGAATTTCCGAATTTCGTATTTTCGTATTTTCGAATTTCCGAATTTCGTATTTTCGAATTTCCGAATTTCAGATTTTTCAGATTTCCGAAATTCAGAATTTTCAGATTTCCGAAATTCCGAATTTTGGGATTTCCGAAATTCCGAATTTTGGGATTTCCGAAATTACGAATTTTTGGATTTCCGAAATTACGAATTTTTGGATTTCCGAAATTCCGAATTTTCGGATTTCCGAAATTCCGAATTTTCGGATTTCCGAAATTCCGAATTTTCGGATTTCCGAAATTCCGAATTTTCGGATTTCCGAAATTCCGAATTTCGTATTTTCGGATTTCCGAATTTTCGGATTTCCGAATTTTCGGATTTCCGAATTTTCGGATTTCCGAATTATCGAATTTCCGAATTTTGGATTTTCGGTTTTTCGGAATTCCGAATTTTCAGACTTTCGGAATTCGGCAAATTCAAAGATTTGAAAATCCCAAAATTTGAAAATCTGAAAAAAAGAAAGAAAATCAGTTTAGATTAGATTGTTACGTTCCATTTGGTTAGATGCAGCATACGTTATTTCAGATAATTTGTAACTTCGGATAAATTTGTACTCGTTACGTTCACTAACTGACAAATTTGAAAGGGAATTCCAATACCTATAATTTAATAGTTAGTCATTATTTAGAATTAAACAGATTTTCTTTCTTTTTTTCTGATTTTCGATCTTTCAAATTTTTGAACTTTGGAATTCCGAAAATTTGGAATTCCGAAAATTCGGAAATCCGAAATGCCGAAATTCGGAAATGCGAAAATTCGGAAATCCCAAAATTCGGAAACCAAAATTCGGTAATTCGGAAATCCGAAAATGCGAAATTCAGAAATTTGAAAATTCGAAAATTTGGAAATTCAGAAATTCGAAGATTCGGAATTCGTAATTTCGGAAATTCGTAATTTCGGAAATTCGTAATTTCGGAAATTTTGAAATTGAAAAATTCGGAAATTCGTAATTTCAAAAATTAATTATTAATTAATTTCAAAATTTGTTAAAAAACAGATTAGGAACTAAACGAATTGCACATGTCTACACATTTTTGCCCCCCCCCCCCCCAAGCATCGCATTAGTAAATAGTGCAATCAGTGTGATTGTTCCCATCCCCAGTGATCAGGTCTCATTGTTGACTTTATACAAATGCTTCCTGCTGCTCTGTCTGAACGTGGCTGCTGCCCAGTAGGTGATCCTCTTCCTGGCCTGTTCTAGCAGCTTCATGGGCAGGCAGTACATCTGGTTTTCCAATATGGAGGCGTTCTTCCCAATGGCATCAAGACACAAGCTTTACCAGGAAATAAAGAGAGAAACTTAACAGGGCTAACACTGAATTCACGCACCATACATGATGAATTGACCTTACAAGATACTTCCAACAAGTTCTGGGAAAACGGTCCTTCAGCACCCAAGGTGAAAAGGCCAAAATGCCACCCAATCAGGGCCGTCTTTAATATCGATTGGACCCTGGGCAAAACTTTTCTTGCCCCCCCCATGCAGTTTTGCTCTCCACCTACTCTGAGACATATAATAAATAGAAGCTAGACTCAAAATCAGTTTACCGAATCAGATCAGGGAGCAATTGCAATTGGTTGCCAGACTGACTGGTTGCTAGAGGTTACAGCACATGATTTTCGCTTGTTGATTGGTTACTAGAGATTACTGTGGATATGACCTCTGGGGCATGATATACATATCAAGAAGATTCTCAACTGCTTCATTTAAAGTCCCAAAATTCCTTCTTTGCATATGATATACATATCAATGCCTCCGGCCGCCGCTATTTACATATGAATGCCACCACTATTTACATATGAATGCCGGTAATTTACATGTAAACACGGGGTCTGCAGATGAGTCATCTGTACACAACAATAGGGCAGAGCTGGGCAGCATTAGTAGCAGCACTTCACACTGAGATATTGGGACACAGCACAGGACTAAAACCTCAAGGGGGCGAGACTTGCACACAACCAGTGGCAGACACAGACTGCAGGATTCCACTGTGCAGGAAATGGTTTGGCTTGCCCTTCTATGGATCGGGACAATGTGGCCCAGGCTTTCTGGTTCCAATATTTTGGCATGTTGTATGTTGGCATTAAACTATTTTGCATCTTACTGGTCCTCAGATGTGCTGACTGCATTCATTTTCTTTTTCCAGACTTTTTCTCCTTTATTTGCACCTGTGATCCTGCCAGTAATACACTTCACTACCGTAATGATCCACCCCGTGAAGATCCGCTGCTCAGCGAGGATCGCACAGCTGTTCCCCGCTGAGCCGGCTGATGACAGGGCGGTCCCTGCACACTGTGTCAGATCTCCGCTCTCCTCTATGGGGGATCGGATGAACACGGACCGTCTGTCCGTGTTCATCCGATCCGCTCTGCAGACGGATGAAAAAATAGGGTTTTCCTCTGTCTGCAGAATCGGACAATTGCGGAGGCGGACAATAACGGGTGTCAGCGGATGCTCATCCGCTGACACCCGCTATCCCATAGACATGCATGTATGTCAGTTTTTCATCCAAAAACGGATGGGTGAAAAACGAACATACGGACCGCGTGAAAGGGGCCTTACTATGTAGCTATGTAGCACCAGCGGTTCCATGACTGCATCTGATTGGATGCAGCCAAGCTGACAATTTTTCACCTGGCTCCTTTGACAAAAGTCAACTGAACAATCGACCTTTGCAGAGCTCGGTGGTGTCGACGGGGTGCCGACAACTCAAACTTTGGCTGATGCAGTAAAAAAATCTACCAAAATTTGAGCCGTGCCATGGCAGGCATTCGTTTTCAGTTTTGTGCCAATGATCCAGCATTAAAAATGAGGTTTGTCATATTCTGGAAACACACATTTGTCTGATATAACAGTCAATGAACATAGAAAAAAATCTACAGAAGGGGGAAAAAGTTTTGCACCTGAGCAGAGAGTAGGGTTGGATCTGAAAGATGAGTAAATCATTACAATGACCCTGCAAAAAAACAAAAAAACACATACAATATTCAGTTTTACAACCACGGTGCAAACACAACATACCAACAATGAATGTATAGTATTATTATTAAAGTGGTGTTGCCACCAAAAAAAAAAAAAAAATTTGCTTAAAAATCATTATTTAAAAAAAAATTATTGGAAAAAAAAAAAATGTTTTACTCACCTCTAAATGCCTGTTGCTAGGGGGTCCCTCGTAGTCTGCCACTTTCATTGCCCGGGCACGGACATCACTTCCCCTAGGCGCCACACAGTCATCTGGGACCTGTCACGTGTCCCAGATGACCGAGCGTCGTATCACGGCGCACGGCGGCGCTCGCGCATACGCAGTGGGTGCCCGGCTGTGAAGCCACAGCTGGGTGCCCACAGTAAGAATGCCGGCGCCGCGAGCGGAGCTGGGAACGAGGGGGGCTTCGTTCCCCCGCATCGCTGGACTCCAGGAAAGGTAAGTGTCCGATTATTAAAAGTCAGCAGCTGCAGTATTTGTAGCTGCTGACTTTTAAACATTTTTTTTTTAGTGGTCACTCCTCTTTCAGGTCTCATGCACACAATGTTATAAAAAAAATCCAGTAGCGTTATGCCGCGTACACACGATCGGAATTCTCGTCGGAAAAAACTCAGACGGAATTCCGCTCAAGCTGTGTTGCCTACACACGGTCGCACCAAATTCCGACGGTCTGTAACACAGCGGCATAAAACACATTAGACAGCACTATAAAAGGGAAGTTTAATGCTTCCGAGCATGCGTCGGAATTTTGCGTGTCGGAATTGCATACACACGATCGTAAAATCCGATAGAAAGGTTTTCCGTCGGAAAAATTGAGAACAGGTTCTCAATCCAAAGCCTGTCGGAAATTCCAACAGAAAAAGACCGATGGGCATACACACGGTTGGAAAATCCGATAAAAAGCTCCCATCGGACTGTTTCCATCGGAAATTCCGACCGCGTGTACTCGGCATAAGATTTTTCCAACAGCTTGAGCGAAATTCCGTCGGAATTCCGACGGGAAAACCATCAGAGCTTTTTCCAACGAGAATTCCGACCCCGTGTACAGGGCATTAGATTGTTTTTCCGATGGAATTCCGCTCAAGCTTGTCTTGCATACACACAATCACACAAAAGTTCGCTGAACTTTCGACTGTCAAGAACGCGGTGACGTACAACATTACGACGAGCCGAGAAAATTAAGTTCAATGCTTCCGAGCATGCGTAGGAATTTTGTGTGTCGGAATTGGTGCAGACGATCGGAATTTCCGATCAGAACTTTTTCCGACCGAAAAATTGAGAACCTGCTCTCAATCCTTTGCTGGCTGGAATTCCGCCAGCAAAGGTCCGATGGAGCGTACACACGGTCGCATTTTCCGACCAAAAGCTCTCATCGGTCTTTTGCTGCCCGAATTTCCGATTGTGTGCACGGGGCATTAGTGGGAGACAAAGGAGTCCACTTTGATACGTCATCAGAGATTCATAATTACATTCTTTTATTACTATATTCTTTACTTACAGTGTCCAAGGAGAGCAGGTCATCCTTGCTGCCACCAAACACCATGACTTCACCGTCTTTGCCCAGACAGGCCGTATGCCAGAGTCTATAAACATAATTAAGTACACAATATGAATCACACAGCTTTATTTACCAAAACAAAGCAATAATCAATGATGCGCTATAACCTAACCTAGCAATTTGTATACAGTATAAACTGGAGGAAAAAAAAAAGGTATTATCCATGGTACCCCCTTGAGAAGTCTTTTGTCTAGATGCAAACCTCCACCAGAACTGGAATATTTTTGGTACCCACAGGCAACAGACAACTGTTAAATTTTTCTAAAACATTGCTGCCAAAGGTCTCCCATTCTGCAGAACAGCCCCCCCCCCCCCCCCCATCCATGTTGAAAACTGCCCCACACCCCTTATGTCCCAAAAGACAAAGAGCAGCATAGCAGTTACTAAGGGAGGTGGCACATTGACGGCCAGGCGGTGCAGCTCTCGTGGTGGGAGGGCGTCATATGACGCCCTTCCTGGCCCTCCAGGGAGAGCATGCGCGTTGCCTGGCGGCCGCGATGTTCCGCCGGGCACCCGCGATTGCCCCGGTAACACAGCAGGACCGTGGATCTGTGTATGAGGAGAGGAGACAGATGGTGTGTTCTCAGTACAGAAAAACACAGATCGGGCTCCTCCCCTTGTGAATCCCTCCCCCTACAGTTAGAATCACTCCCAGGGAACATATTAACCTCTTCAGCGCCCCCTAGTGTTAACCCCTTCCCTGCCAGTCACATTTATACCGTAATCAATGCATTTTTATAGCACAGATCGCTTTATAAATGGGAATGGTCCCGAAAATGTGTCAAAAGTGTCCGATATGTCTGCCGCAATATCGCAGTCACGATAAAAATTGCAAATCGCCACCATTACTAGTTAAAAAAAAAAATAATAATAAAAATGCTATAAATCTATCCTCTATTTTGTAGGCGCTATGACGTTTGTGCAAACCAATCAATAATCGCTGAGACAAGGGCCTCATCCCCACAACCCTGGCCGGTGGTTGTGGGGGTCTGCGGGTGGGGGGCTTATCGGAATCTGGAAGTCCCCTTTAACAAGGGGACCCCCAGATCCCGCCCCCCCCCCTGTGTAAAATGGTAAGGGGGTACAAAAGTACCCCTATTAATTCACCAAAAGTGTCAAAAATGGTAAAAATGACAGGAGACGGTCTTGTACAATTCCTTTATTAAAAACTTCTTTCTTCTTTCTTCTGGTCTTCCTTTCTTCATCTTCTCCTTCGGGCATCTTCTTCCATCTTCTTCTTCCTCCGATCCGCTTCTTCTTGCTCCGTTCTTCTCGTCCGGCATCGGCGTGTCTTCTGGGCCGCTCCTCGCAATGGGAGGCTCCCGCTCTGTGAGGCTTCGCTCTGGCTGACAGGTCTTTTATAACGGAGGGCACCTGGTAACCCCGCCCCCTCTGACGCACGGGGACGTCATGGGGACTTCCCTATGGCTTTCTGAGCAGGAGCCTCCCATTGCGAGGAGCGGCCCAGAAGAGACGCCGACGCCGATGCCGGACGAGAAGGACGAGAAGAACGGAGCAAGAAGAAGCGGATCGGAGGAAGAAGAAGATGGAAGAAGATCCCGGAAGGAGAAGAAGATGAAGAAAGGAAGACCAGAAGAAAGAAGAAAGATTTTAATAAAGGAATTGTCAAAGACCGTCTCCTGTCATTTTTACCATTTTTGTCACCTTTTTTGGTGAAATGGTAGGGGTACTTTTGTACCCCCTTACCATTTCACACAGGGGGGGGGGCGGGATCTGGGGGTCCCCTTGTTAAAGGGGACTTCCAGATTCCAATAAGCCCCCCGCCCGCAGACCCCCACAACCACCGGCCAGGGTTGTGGGGATGAGGCCCTTGTCCTCATCAACATGGGGACAAGGTGCTTTTGGGGTCTCAGACCCCCAAAGCACCCTCCCAATGTTGAGGGCATGTGGCCTGGTACGGTTCAGGTGGGAGGGGGGGCGCTCTCGTCCCCCCCTCTATTCCTGCGGCCTGCCAGGTTGCGTGCTCGGATAAAGGGTCTGGTATGGATTTTGAGGGGGACCCCACGTCATTTATTTTAATTTTTTTGGCCGGGGTTCCCCTTAAAATCCATCCCAGACCTGAAGGGTCTGGTATGGATATTTGGGGGGGACCCCACGCCAGTTTTTTTTGGCTGGGGTTCCCCTTAATATCCATACCAGACTTGAAGGGCCTGGTTATTGAATTTGGGGGGACCCCCACGCTTTTTTTTTTTTTTCTTTTTATCAATGAATGACTGTTCTCTGTGTTACGTAGCCGACTTTTTATTAGCCGCGAGTGATTTTAAATAGCTTTTTTTCCTGCAAAAATGACACTTTGTGCAGGAACAGTTCTCTATATTAGATATATCTCTGTGTTATGAGAACCGACAATTCATTAGCCGCGTTAATGATTCGTAACGATTCGTAACTTTACTAACGATTCGTAACGATTCGAAAAAAAAATTACGATTCGTACGAAATTCGTATTTCGTACGAATTCGAACGGAATTTCGTACACGAATTACGATTTTTTTTATATACGAAACGGGACGAAACTAAACAAAACAAATTTTTTGACAGTTCCCATGTCTAGTAAGTGTCCGATTATTAAAAGGCAGCAGCTGCAGTATTTGTAGCTGCTGACTTTTCATTTTTTTTTTTTTTTGTGGGCCCTCCTTCTTTAAAGTGTAAGGAATATAAAGAGCCTATAAAAGATTTTAATAGCTGCCTTTGTCCCCACTGGGAACACTTTCCCTCACTTCCTGTACCAGTGACAGCAGTGTCATTGTGACAGGAAGACAAAGATTTATGTGTGGTAAACCGCGCTTAGGTAGAGTATGTATAGGTTGCTGCCACCTCAGGGGAAAGGATAAGAAACTATCCTTGGAATAGTTAGTAAGTGGTACTGTGGTCAGGCGCTACCTGTATTATGAGTGAGCAGATGGAAATATATATAAAACACGTCACCTAATTCCAAGTGATGATGACTAAAGGATCAAGCATAAAATAAATAATAAATTGCTATAATAGCCACTAATGTGCAGGTGGGGGTCAAAGTTCGCAACGTGGTACATAAACCATATGGAAGAAGCAAGTAACTGGCCCAATATGTTTAGCCACAATAGTGCTACTGTTTGGTCCAAACGAACACTATTGTGGCTAAACATATTGGGCCAGTTACTTGCTTCTTCCATATGGTTTATGTACCACGTTGCGAACTTTGACCCCCACCTGCACATTAGTGGCTATTATAGCAATTTATTATTTATTTTATGCTTGATCCTTTAGTCATCATCACTTGGAATTAGGTGATGTGTTTTATATATATTTCCATCTGCTCACTCATAATACAGGTAGCGCCTGACCACAGTACCACTTACTAACATTGTGACAGGAAGTTAGCAAATGGCAAATCCTGTTCACCATTGAAGAACCTTTGAAAACCTTGTCAGGTCTCAGAGAACCCCTGTTTCGTCAAATTCGGCGACCCGTCAGATATTGTAATGGAAGTGACATTTCGTTCGCTGCCATCTTGCTACACCCTGCACTCATCCACAGTAAGGCCTGATTCACACCTATGGCATTTGTAGTGCTTTTTGCATTTTGCAGATTTGCACTACAGAACGTGTTCCATAGGAAACCATGTTAAATGGACTGTAGTGCAAATCTGCAACATGCAGAAAGCACTAAAAATGCATAGGTGTGAATCAGGCCTAAGGATACACAGAGAAGGGGGAAAGCGGACATGTTGTTACACCCACCGGAGGTTTGATATTTTACACGTATTTTTAACAGTAAAGTGAGTTTATATAGTGAAATACAGGACTTAGAACTCCGTCTGACTGATTAGATGTTTAATTTTAAAAGCAGAAAACTTCTGTCAGATTAGCAAACCTATGAGATCAGCACGCCTGCCGCTGCTTTTAGGATTCAACATCTAACTAGTCAGACAGAGTTCTAATTACAGTATTTCACTATTTAAACTCACTTTACTGTTATAAATACATGAAAAATGCAAAACTCCGGTGGGTGTAACAAGATGTCCGCTTGCCCCTTTCTCACTGTATCTTTACTGTGGAGGAGTGCGGGGTGTAGCAAGATGGCGGCGACGGGACGTCACTTCCGTTACATATTATGATGGGTCGCCAAATCTGATGAAACACCCCCACTAAAATGATTAGACCACTCATTGTATATAAGCGTGATCAGTAAATTGAAGATGTTTCAAATTAAAGAATAAAGAATGTTGTTTACTTAATAGTCAAGAAATAAAACAAATAATTGTAATTGTCAGAAAAGTACCAAAGACCGTAAAAATTCTAGAGACCTCCTTTCAGTGATAGTCAGTGTAGACGGAGCCTCTTACATTGGTGGTCAATGTAGAAGTGACCCCTTATATTAGAGGTCAGTGTAGAAAGGACCCCTTACATTTGTTTTCATTGTAGAAGTGACCCCTATATTAAAGCTCCGTGTAGATGGGGCTCCTTACATCGGTAGTCAGTGTAGAAGTCACCCCTTGTATTGGAGGTCATTGTAGAAGTGACTCCTAACATTGGTGGTCAGTGTAGAAGTGACCCCTTACATTGATGGACATTGTAGACGTGGCTCCTTACATTGGTGGTCAGTGTAGAAGTGACCCCTTATATAAAAGGTCAGTATAGATGTGGCTCCTTACATCGGTAGTCAGTGTAGAAGTAACCCCCTACATTGGTGGTCAGTGTAAAAGTGACTCCTTACATTGGTGGTCAGTGTAGAAGTGACCCCTTATATTAGAGGTCAGTGTAGAAAGAACCCCTTACATTTGTTTTCATTGTAGAAGATGAGGAGATGAGGACGTGAGGACGTGTTTTCGCCTCAGGGAGGGAGTGGCCTGACCCGAGCAACAACATACGGCCGGAGCAGAGCGAGAGCACGCAGAGTGAGAGGCTGCGTGTCTCTCTGGAATGATTCCCCCAGCAGGAGGTGAACACCGCACTGGCCGGCGGGCGTCTCAGGAAGCTACGAAAGACTGAAGACAGCAACGCAGCGAGAGACACACGAGACGCCGCCGGACCGAGGCGGTGGCTGCTTACCTCCCCCCACTTTGTCTCTCCTCCGTCTCTCCCCCCCCCCCTACCGCTTTGATTACTGGATACCACATGCTGGTGAATGATTCCTAGACACAACGGAACACCAAGAGACCCACGGGTTAGTCTCCAGCACGGGTAAGTCCCCTTAAACGGGGAAACCATATGCTCAGCATCAGATGGCTCCATAGAAGACACTGGAGGGGGTGAGTGGCAATATATTTTTCCCCTATTGTAGACGATCCTGAAGCAAAATGCACAGAAATGACATAATAAGCGGAATTGCGTGGAAGTAAGGTGTAAAGTGATACATAATTTATATGCAAATTGACCCTAGCCCAGAGCAAAGGTGAAATACTGGACATAATTGAAATGGGGGGGGGGAAGAGAGCATATTAACCAAGCATATAACTAAAAGACACAGATGTAATGCCGAAAGGAAAATTAAACAGCACTTTACATCATCATACACCTGCTACTCTTTTCATATGTGGAAATTAAAACGTTAAATACGTCAAATATTAACTCATAGCTGTGGTCTTTCAGTAGGGGGAACAAAAAAAAATCACAAAAATCCTAGACTATTGTTGCAGGCCGCAATTAACATAGGCCTGAAGTAAAGCAGCAATATAGGAGGAGAACTTGCACCCCCCCCCCTTTTTTTCTCTTTTTTAAATATTTAAAATAAACTTCAAACACCTACCGAATTCTCAATATAACTCTCTATATAAACTTTCTATACCAAGGCGCAAGAACTTGCGTAATAAACCTCCAGCCTAAAATCTTAAAGCGTTCCGGAGCAAGGCAAAAAGGCCTGAAGGCTCAACTGGTGGCTATATACTTGATTAAAATAACCGAAGCATACTCTTTGGGGCACTCTGGGGAAAAACAAAACATTAAAAGAGTATAGGAAAACTAGCATGAAAGGCAAGACCATTAAGGGAGGCGAACCTAAAACCCCTAAAGACAAAGCAAACACAAGCACAATCAAAAACATTACTTGGAAATTAGTAAACAAGCTAAAAAGAAGGATGCGACTAAGAAAAAAGAAGATGTGGTTGAAGCTTCAAGAGGGGAGGTCACCCTGGAATCCGAAATAGTCAGAAGCACCCCAGAGGAACAAGGGATGAGTTCCCAGATGCCAACTAAAACAGAATTATCAGAGATGCTAATTAAAATGGAAAATTCAATCAAAAAGGACATATCAGCACTACGTTCTGATTTAGGCCACTTGCTGAATCGCATAGAGGAAATTGAGAATAAAACAGACAACCACACCCAGGAGATGATTAAAATACAAGAACAACTTAGAGAGACAAAGTTGAATCAAAGGAGAATAAATTACAAACTCGAGGAACTCGAAAATCAAAATAGAAGACAGAACTTAAGAGTATGCGCACTTGCTGAAGAAAATGGTGAAGACCTCAGGAAATCAATAAAAGAGATCCTAAACCCTGTCCTGAACAGGGGCCCCGAAATTGAGCTGAAAATTGACAGGATACATAGAGTAAGGAAACCTCAACATATCCCAACAGAAAGCCCTAGGGACATATTAATCAAATTTCAGAACTATGAGGATAAGGCAGCTATCTGGAGCAACCTTAGAGGAAAACCCCCATTAAAAATTAATGGGTCAGAGTTACAAATTTACATAGACCTGGCCCCGGAGACATTAGCCCGGAGGCGACTACTTAGACTATTATTAATACAATTCAGAGCGGAAAACGTGAAATATACCTGGGGCTTCCCAGCCTGTCTAATTGGCTTCAGGGAGGGTAAATCAGCAAAACTCAAATTCCCAGAAGAGTTACCAGAATTTTGTAGAAAGCTAGACCTACAAGAGATTGAAATTCCAGAATGGACACAAAGAGAAGGATTGGGATAGAAGGTTCATCATTCAATATAGTGCTCCCCCCCCCCCCCCTTTTTTTTTTTTTTTTTCCCCCAGGGGGGGGAGGGAGTGGGGGGAGGGAGGGGACTTTGGGTAACTGAGGGAGGAGAGCTTTGCCCGGTACGGGCACTCCACTCCCCTCCTGGGAATAGCCCGTGGGAGGGGCGCGGAGAGCCTGTGGGGATTAGAGCCACACCTCGAGGAAAGAAGACCCAAGGGTTGAGATGGAATTTGTCTCAGCCTACGGTCTAGTGGTCAGTTTTGATCAAAAGGAGGGAGGGAGGGGGGGGGTTGGAAGGAGGGGGGGGGGGGGAGGGGGAGGGGGGTCAGGGAGGAGGGGGAGGAGATAGATGGGTTAGGGAACAATACCTCTCGTTTTATGTGACAGGGAAAAAAGAAAAATCAAATCTAAAATTAAGTTTCTGACATATAACGTCCGAGGATTGAACATATCTGCTAAAAGACACAAGATTTTAAAAGAGCTCAAATATCATCACGCAGATATAGTCTTTCTCCAAGAGACGCATCTCTTTTTAGGAGGCAACGTAAAATGATATTCTAAAGAACACCCTACCTGGTTCTATGCCGACTCAACAACAAATAAAGCAAAGGGAGTTGCAATTGGTTTCTCAAAAGAAATTAGATTCAAAGTAGAGGAAAGGCTTATGGACCCCGAGGGGAGATTCCTCTTTTTAAGAGGATATATAGGGGAAACAGAATGCACTCTGGGAAACATATATGCCCCAAATAAAAAACCAGCAGAGTTTGTAAAAAAAATGATAGGGACCTTAGCACAGTTTGGGAGAGGGATGGTAATAATGGCAGGAGAGCTCAATCTATGTTTAAGCCCACAAGAAGATAGTACGTCCCGGGTACAGGGGACAGGACAGGTGTCTCTCAAAAAACTGAAACAAAAAGCACACCAAAACCAACTGGTGGACGTGTGGAGAGCATTACACCCTAAAGCACGAGATTACACCTTCTTCTCCCCGGTACATGGGACGTACACACGTATAGACTACTTTTTAACTGACCATAACACACTGACTAAAGTGACAGAAGCCGAAATAGGGATCGCCACTCTCTCAGATCATTCTCCAGTAACGATGATTATAGAAGAATTGAAAACACAGAGACCAGCCCCCAATTGGCTATTAAATGAGGCGCTTCTTAGCGAAAATCAAGATGTAGAAAAAATAAGCGAGGAACTGACGCACTTCTTCGAAACTAACGACACACAAGATATTTCATATTCTACATTATGGGAAACGCATAAGGCATACATAAGAGGTATATTTATATCCATGGGGGCTGGGGAAAAAAAAGGCGAGAGAAAGAGAAACTAAAAGCCTAACAGAGGAAATATACGAACTAGAACAGCTACATAAAAGACATGAAGGGAGACATCAAGAAATATACCATCAACTTGTATCTAAAAGAGAAGAACTAAAAGATTTGTTAACACAAGACACAAAAAGGGTTTTCAATAGAATTCTGAGAGGAAAATACCTGAGTGACAATAAAATAGGGAAACATCTCGCAAAAACCCTAAGGAAGGAAAAGTCGAGAAATTACATCGAAAAAATCCGAAACAAACAAGGAGAAGTCGTCTTTAAGACAAAAGAGATCGCAGAAGCTTTCCAAAAATATTACAGTACACTCTACGATGTCAAGAAAGGCAACGAAGGAAGAGGAAAAGTAACTATAATAAAACAGTTTTTAGATAAATCAGGCATTTCTCAATTAAACCCAGATGACAGCGAAGATTTAGAAAAACCTATCACGGAGCAGGAAATTAAAAGAGCCATCCTAGAAACACCAATAGGAAAAAGCCCAGGCCCGGACGGATTCCCCATGAAATATCTAAAGAAATTCGAGAAAATCCTGATACCCAGGCTTTGTAATTATATGAACGGACTCGGAGTGGAATATGGGCTGAGCGCAGAAGCACAGAGAGCACAGATAACATTACTATTAAAAGAAGGTAAAGACGAAATGGCATGCCCAAGTTACAGACCAATTTCACTCCTGAATTGTGATACAAAACTTTATGCAAAAGTCCTGGCTAATAGGCTAAGAGATAAAATGAGGGAACTGGTCCACATGGACCAGGTAGGCTTTGTTTCAGGAAGAGAGGGGCGTGATAACGGAGTTAGAACACTCCTCCTGCTACAAAAAATGAAAGTCCACGGGCCCCCAGGTCTATTTCTGTCAATCGATGCTGAAAAAGCCTTTGACAGAGTAGACTGGGGGCTCATGATGGAGACATTAAAGCATATGGGCCTGGGCGACAAGATGCTACAAAAAATCAGGGTATTATATGAAACGCCGACTGCAACAATAAAAATCAATGGGGATCACTCAGTCCCTTTTGTAATGAGAAATGGGACGAGACAGGGTTGCCCCCTGTCCCCACTTCTTTTTGTACTTTCATTGGAACCATTACTAGCAACAGTTAGAGCAAATAAGGATATTAGAGGAATAAAAATTGGCGACGTCGAGCATAAGGTCGCAGCTTTTGCTGACGACCTGCTGTTCTATGTCTCTGAACCTAAACACACAATGCCACGTTTGATAGAAGTGTTAAAATTATATGGAGAAATATCAAACTTCAAAATCAACTTGAATAAATCTGAAATCCTGAACATAAATATGGAATCTAAAGAGGTACACGAGTTACAAAAAGAATACCCTTTTCCTTGGAAGAAAAAAGGTTTAAAATATCTAGGGATCAAATTAGCAAATTCAATAGAACACTTATATAGCGAGAATTATATTCCATTACTAGATGAAATTAAAAAGGAGACCAAAAAGCTATCTTTAAGACCTCTGTCATGGTTCGGCCGGATTAACACAGTTAAAATGGTGCTCTTACCTAAAGTTACATATAAATTCTCAATGTTACCAATCCCTCTCCCAGACTATTATTTTCAAACTTTAAATTCCATAATAAGCAGATTCATCTGGCAAAATAAAAAACCCAGGATCTCTCGCAGTACTTTGAGGCAGAATAAAGAGCAAGGAGGAATGGGGATCCCGGATTTAAAAAAATACTATTACGCGGTCACGGTGTCACGAGCAATAGAGTGGGCACGGGAAACAAAAGATAAACACTGGGTTAAAATGGAGAGTACTATAAGTGAAAAAAGTTTAAGAAAGGTAATTTGGATTCCTTCACATTTAAGAGGTTTGGGCACAAGCACACAAAAAATAACTATAAATGTATTAAAAATATGGGATTTATTACACAAACAATACAAGTGGAATTATAATTCACCGTTAATGATTTTGAGTGATAATGAGTATTTTCCACCAGGAAATAGACACGTAGGGGGCCAATGGATAGGAGAAAACACGCAATTAAAAGATATAATAAATAAAGGAAAAATAAAAACACTAGTAGAATTACAGCATAATGTAACACAAATAAGGTTAAATTAGTGGCGATACCTACAGTTGGTCCATTTCGTAAGAAGCCTCCCCCAACCGATAAGAACAAAAGGAAATTATACAGCACTTGAAAAAATCTGTGTCGATACGGGGACAAAAAAAAAGAAAACAATATCAAGGCTTTACAGAGCTATTCTTGCAGAGGAGAAATTGGAGGTACCGCCTTTTTTTGTAAAATGGGGCACGGAATTGGGCACACAGGATTATATGCATAAAATAAAAGAAATATTGATATTAACCCACAAATCTGCTATCGACACCTTGACGGCGGAGATGAATTATAAATGCCTCTCCAGATGGTATATGACTCCTGACAAACTTAATAAATTCCACCTAGATAATTCACAGAATTGCTGAAGGGGATGCAATAAGCAGGGTACAATGGCCCAATGTATGGTGGGAGTGTCCAAAAATAAAAAAAATTTGGAGAGAGATTCTAAGCCTCATAAAAATAATCACCGATGTCACCATAAAGGAAGACCCTTGGATATGCCTATTTCATGGGACAGATGAACCAATAAAACAATACATAAACACACTGATTCCCCAGATGTTAAATGCAGCCAAGGGTCTTATCCCGAAAAAAATGGCAGCAAGAAGAAGCACCAACTAAAAGAGAATGGGCCCTAAGAGTAGAAGAAATATATCATCTTGAAAAATTAAGATACAACGGAGAAGAAGGAGAAGAAGACGAACTGAAAAAATGGAAAAGATGGCAGACATTTAAACAGACTTGGAAATATGTCGAAACGATTATATAAATAGAAGGAAATAGATAAACGGATCATGAGGAAAAGGAAAGAAAAGAAAAAGAGGAAGGAAAGAGAAGGGAGGGGGTGGAGGGAAAAGAAAAGGAGAAGAAAAGAGAAAAGGAAAAATAAAAAAAAAAAGGACGAGAGGTATTGGGAAAAAAAAGGGGGGGCGGGAAACAAGAAAAAAAAAAGGAGGGGGTGGAGGGAAAAGAAATAGGAAGGGAAAAGAAAACTTCACATATTATAAAAGAGTAATAAAAATCTAAAAGAGATTACAATTAAAAAATAAATAATATAGAATATGATAAGCTTCACGGTTTAAGTAATAAAATTCCACAATGATGTGAAATATAACGTGAGATGTAAATGAACATCAAGTTGAATAATAATCTCTTGAATATTACTGAAGTGGAAAAAAAAAAAAGTGTTCCTTACATTGGTGATCAGTGTGGAAGTGACCCCCTTATATTGGAGGTCAGTGTAGGAAGGACACCTTATATTGGTGATGAGGGTGGAAGTGACCCCTTACATTGGTGGTCAGTGTAGACGTGACCCCTTACATTGGTGGTCAGTGTAGACGTGGCTCCTTACATTGGTGATCAGTGTGGAAGTGACCGGTTACATTGGCAGTCAATGTAGAAGTAACCCCTTACACTGGTGGTCAGGAGATCAATATACCACAACTCTGTTCTCAAGGAACCTCTAGCAACCTCTGGAGGACAGCAGGCTAAAAAGGGCTAAGTTAGTGGAAAACTATCTAAACGGGACACACAGCAATGAAAACATTTTTTTTGTATAGCAGAGAAACGTCCTCAGCTTCCTATTGCTCAACATGTTCTTGTTAAAGGTTTTCCCTCATTTCCTTTTCCAGTACCAACGTTGTCACCAGGAAAAGAAGTGACAGGAAATCACCCCAACCGGGGCCACAGGCAGGAATGAAAACCCGACACTGGAATCATGTGCAGCTCGGGACACCAGTGATCTCGGAATACTGAGGGGCACTTCAATCAACGCAACATTTACTTAGCATTTTCTCTTGGGTTGGTGTAATGTACCTTGGTTGATCCTTCTCTAAATGTGTCAGCTGCTTCCATTCACTGGTAGAGAGACTATATATCCATCCGTCACCTGCAAAAACAACACGTGAAAAGCAAAAAAAACGTCAAAAATGGCCTTCATGTTATCATTCAGAGGAAGACGATCACAGTTGCCGTAAAAATACTGAATATTTATGATTATTATTTAAATTTTCTAATTATTATTTTAAAATGAAAACACTTTTACTCACTTAGTGGTACACTTTCAGCACTAAGACCCCCAAAGAGAAATAAATGTTCCTCTCCAATAGGTGTCAGGGTGTGCCATGATCTCCCCCTTGGCTTCACCCCTGTAATCTGGATCCTGGGGGGGGGGGGGGGGGGACAGAAGTTATCTATATGAACACACAATGCAACCGGAACACAAACAAAATCTTTGTGTAAAAGAGCTTTAAGTTTTATCTAAATCCAAAAACAAAAATGTAATATATTACATCTTACCAGCCCTAAGATGTAGTGGATGCATTTCTTTTTTGAAACTTATTTCATTTATTTTTACCTGGTTATCCTTCCAGTAATGCCCCGTACACACGCTCGGACTTTCCGGCGGGATTGTCCTCCGGACCTAGTCCAGCGGACAAACCGCCGGACTTTCCGAACATGTGGACTTGCCCACACACGCCCAGAATTTTTCAGCGGACAATCCGCCGGAGTTTTGCCCAAAGTCCATGGGACTTTTAAAATGAACGGACTTGCCCACACACGGAGGAAAGTCCGTTCATTTAGAACGTGACTCCAAGTAGACGGGGCTAGCGAAGGAGGTGAATGCCGCTGCCTCGATCGCGACATTGACACCTCGCTAGCCCCGTCACCTGGTATGGATTTAAAGGGGAATCCCTACGCTGAAAAAATGGCGTGGAGGGTCCCCCCCAAATCCATCTCAGACCCTTATCCGAGCACGCAGCCCGGCCGGTCAGGAAAAAGGGTGGGGACGAGCGAGCGCCCCTCCTGAGCCGTACCAGGCCGCGTGCCCTCAACATGGGGGGTGCCCTGGGGAAAGAGGGGCCCTGTGGCCCCCCCACCCCAAAGCACTTTGTCCCCATGTTGATGAGGACAAGGGCCTCTTCCCGACAACCCTGGCCGTTGGTTGTCGGGGTCTGCGGGCGGGGGGCTTATCGGAATCCGGGAGCCCCCTTTAATAAGGGGGCCCCCAGATACCGGTTCCCACCCTATGTGAATGAGTAGGGGGTACGATGTACCCCTACCCATTCACCTAAGGAAAAAAGTGTAAATAAAAAAGCGACACAATTTTTTAAAATATTTTATTGCACAGCTCCGGGGGTCTTCTTTCGTCTTGGGGGTCTTCTCGCCGGACTCCTCCGCTATCTTCTGCTCTTTTACTAGCTCTTTCACTAGCAGAGGAGCCCAGCTTTCTCATTCGTCGCCGCCGTCGTCGTCTGGGGGTCTTGTTCCGCCTTCGAGGGTCTTGTCCCGCTCTTCTGTTCTTCTTGCTGTCATCGCTGTCGCCGCTGCCACATTCTGCTTCTTCTGCTTCTTGTTCTTCTTTCTTCTTCTGATGTTGACTCGTCGCCGTCTCCTCTTCTAATGGCTCCGACGTGTTGCGCTGCCAGTTATATAGGGACAAGGGGCGGGTCACCTGCTCATGTCACATGGTGACCCCGCCCCCTATGATGTCACAGTCTTGGAGGATGCTGGGACTGTGACATCATATGGGGGCGGGGTCACCATGTGACATGAACAGGTGACCCGCCCCTTGTCCCTATATAACTGGCAGCGCAACACGTCAGAGCTATTAGAAGAAGAGACAGCGCCGAGTCAACATCGGAAGAAGAAAAAGGAAGAAGAAGCAGAAGGCGGCGGCGACAGCGACGGCAAAAAAAAAAAAAGCCCGGGCCACCGCTCGTAAAAGAGCTGGAAGAAGAAAGCGGAGGCCCGGCAAGAATAACAGAAGAGTCCCCCGAAGTCGGAACAAGACCCCCAGACGGCGGCGGCGGCGACGGAGAAGAAAGCCGGGCTCCTCCGCTAGTGAAAGAGCTAGTAAAAGAGCAGAAGATAGCAGAGGAGTCCGGCGAGAAGACCCATACTCATTCACATAGGGTGGGGGGCTGGTATCTGGGGGGCCCCCTTATTAAAGGGGGCTCCCGGATTCCGATAAGCCCCCCTCCCGCAGACCCCGACAACCAACGTTGTCGGGAAGAGGCCCTTGTCCTCATCAACATGGGGACAAGGTGCTTTGGGGTGGGGCCTGCAGGGCCCCCCTTTCCTCAGGGCACCCCCCCGTGTTGAGGGCACGCAGCCTGGTACGGCTCAGGAGGGGGGGGCACTCGCTCGTCTCCACCCCCTTTCCTGACCGGCCGGGCTGCGTGCTCGGATAAGAGTCTGATATGGATTTGGGGGGGACCAAGGGTTCTGCACCGCATACTAGCTCATTAAAAAATACTTACCTTAGAACGAGGCCCCCGACATCTCGCCCGATCCACGCAGAGGGAGCTGACATGTTCCCTCGGCATGTCTTAAGGGTATCGCGCCTGCGATATCGCGGATGCGCGCGGGAGATTTCCTCCCCGGCAGGGTCTGGCATCTGCCAGGCTTTCAGCCGAGAATCCCCTGTGCGCATGCGCCACTGCAGTCAGCGGCTCATTGCAACGGGAATATCTGCTAAACCGTACAGGTTTAGGAGATATTTTTTCTACCTACAGGTAAGCCTCATTATAGGCTTACCTGTAGGTAAAAGTAAAAAAAAAAAACACTATACAACCACTTTAACCACTTACCGACTGCCGCACGACGATGTACATCCCTTTTTTGAAGAGGGATATCTCAGTAACCGTAGCAGCTGCTGCCACAACCGAGGACTCCATCTCTTCAGGTGGCTGATCAGTTGTGGCGGATTTGCCGCGAGATCACCGTTTTTGGCGGCGGGAGAGGTGCCACCCACCCTCCCGTCGCTCTCATGTGCCCTTCGTTGCCTACCAGAGCCGTTGGCAGCGGCGGAGGCGATCAGGTCCTATCCGTGGCTGGGTATGGAGACGAGTGAGGCTAAGATGGCCCCCACCCGTCTCCATACCATAGCAGGGCGGAAGCGACGTCAAAACATCACTTCCGCCCATACCTCTTAAAGGCACATTTTTTCAATGTCAATTTTTCAAATGACAAATTTATGGATTGTACGTGACAGGATGTTTACATTCCTTGTAATAAAAATAAAAGTGACCCAAATATATATTTTTTTTAAAACAGTGTAAAAATAAATGAAATAAAATAAAATAAATAAGAATTTTTTTTTTTTTAAAGCGCCCCATCCCGACGATCTCGGGCGCAGAAGTGAACGCATACGTGAGTAGCGACCGCATATGAAAACGGTGGTCAAACCACACATGTGATGTATTGCCGCGATTGGTAGAGCGAGAGCAATAATTCTAGACCTCCTCTGTAACTCAAAACATGCAACCTGTAGAATTTTTTTAAATGTCGCCTATGGAGATTTTTAAGGGTATAAGTTTGAGGCCATTCCACGAGCGGGCGCAATTTTGAAGCGTGACATGTTGGGTATCAATTTACTCGGCGTAACATTATCTTTCACAATATAAAAAAAAATTGGGCTAACTTTACTGTTGTCTTATTTTTTTTTATTAAAAAAAGTGATTTTTTTTCCAAAAAAGGTGCGCTTGTAAGACCGCTGCGCAAATTTGGTGTGACAGAAAGTATTGCAATGACCGCCATTTTATTCTCTAGGGTGTTAGAAAAAAAACATTTAATGTTTGAGGGTTCTGTCAAGAAGGACCTTCTGGCCACGCAGCTGTCTCCGGAAGACCTACCTGCAGAATCCCTTGCAGAGGAGCCAACCGGCGCACGCGGGTGCGCGCTAACGCTAACAGGCACACGCGCGTGCGCGCTTACTCTAACGGCGCACGCGCGTGCGCTAGCACTGAGAAATGTGCGTGAGCATGCGTGGGTGCGCGCAGTGTGACTGAACTTGGCGCTAAAGGGGCTATTTAAAGGAACCTGTCACCTTGCCTCCTTGCTGTCCGGTCTACAGCATTCCTGAGTTCCCCTGCTGTTCCTTTACCTGTTACCCGGCCTGCCTCCTATCGGTGCCCGTCACTGCCGCCTCATCAGTGTACATCAATGACGGACAAAAATTACCCATTTACAATTTTTATAACAAAATTAAAAAAAAAAAAAAATTCGGTCTTTTACATTTTTTTTAACAAAAAATAAAAAATCGCAGAGGTGATCAAATACCACCAAAAGAAAGCTCTTTTTGGGGGAAAAAATTATAAAAATTTCATTTGGGTACAGTGTTGTATGACCGCGCAATTGTCATTGAAAATGCGACAACACTGAAAGCTGAAAATTGGTCTGGATAGGAGGGGGGTTTAAGTGCCCAGTAAGCAAGTGGTTAATGAACAAACGAGAAATGTGTTTTTGTCTGTGTCTAGAGCTTTTAACCCTCCCCTGATCTAGCCAAAAAAAATACATTTTATTATGGAGTTGGTTAAAAAAAAAAAAAATATGTATTTGTTAGCTTACCCTGCGGACCATATCCAAGTGTCCAGGTTCAGAAAGTGCAGATCATTCATCCGTGTTTGCTAGAAGTAAAGATAAGGGAAAAGTCAAACAATCCGCTGCACTTAGTCCTAAATAAACTGGAACCCTAAACACGACCCAGAACTAACCAGCACACGTCCACCGAACACGTATCCTTTGTTCCCCAGGATAGCACAAGAATGAGCGGCTCGAGGTTGTGGTGGTGCGCCCTGAAAAAAAAAAAAAATAAACAATTCTTGTTATTCAGCGGAGAGCTATACTATGGCCTTTACAGATCCCCGTACTTTCAGCGGACCGGTTACTTTTACACCAAAATGGACAGAATACACATTGACCTTAACCACTTTAAGGCCCCTTTCACACTGGGGCGGGAGCCGCGGCGACGGTAAAGCAGAGCTATATTTAGCGCTGCTTTACCGTCGTTTTAGCCGCGGGATTCGGCCGCTCGCGGTACGGTTTTACCCCCCGCTCGCGGCCGAAAAAGGGTTAAAATCCCCCGCAAAGCGCCGCCGTAGTATTGCCGCGGTATTACCGCGGTGTCCCATTGAAATCAATGGGTAGGAGCGGTATAGGAGGGGTGAATACACCGCTCCTATACCGCTCCAAAGATGCTGCTAGCAGGACTTTTTTTAACCGTCCTGCTAGCGCACCGCTCCAGTGTGAAAGCCCACCGGCTGTCCGTGCCATTCTGCCGACGTCAATTTTGTTTGGGAGCCACGTTGCACGACCGCGCAATTATCAGTTAAAGCGACGCAGTGCCGAATCGCAAAAAGGGGCCTGGTCCTTTGGCTGCAAATTGGTCCGGTCTGAAAGTGGTTAAGGGGTTAATGTGGAGCTCATCATATATTTTCTAATCAAATGGGTTGTGTTATCGATCATTAATAAATCCCAAGGAAGGAAGACAACATGCAAACCACCATCACTTACCTTTACCTCTGGCTGTATCCAGGCTTGTTTCTGAGTGTCAAATACATGGATATCGTTGTTCCATCCCCAAAACATCTGTTCTTCCTGCAAACCATAGTGGCCAGAATTAGGATTCTTGTTGTTCTAAAGATTTTGTCTGATATTCCATCATATATCTCATAAAATGTGTTAAAACATGGGATGCATGCTTAAAGCGGAGCTCCACCCCCCTCCAAAAATTAAAAGTCAGCAGCTACAAATACTGTAGCTGCTGATTTTTAATATTAGGACACTTACCTGTCCAGGGATTCCGCGATCTCTGGACCCCAGTCGATTTTTCAATCGGCTCTCCGGTCCTGCCGCCGCTGTTCCTTTTAAGGGAAACCGGTAGTAATGCCTTGCGGCTTTCACACCTGGTTCCCTACTGTGCATGTGCGAAGTGCGCTGCATTTTCTTATAGGCCCGGTGGTGGTGGAAGGTAGGAGGGGAGGCCATGGCGAGGTCTCCTGGAAGTGGGAACGGGTACCTGTTAGAGCTGCACGATTAATCGTTAAAGAATCAGATCGCGATTCAACCCCCCCCCCCCCCACGATCTTAACACAGCATTTCCTCGATTCAGTGCAGAAAGTTTTCTGCTCAAGCCTACAGCTGTAAAAAAAAAAAACTAAAATAAAATAAAAAAAAAACAGGCAGCCTGCCAAGTTTATCACAATATGCTTAGGAGAGATAAAAGAGAAACATTGTAACATTTTGTTCTTTTAGATCAAAGGAATGAACTTTGGTCTGTAAATGAGGTTAGTTTAACCACTTAAAGACTAAACCTTTATTATTAGTTATGAATTATCCAAAATTACAAATGCTGTATCTAAACAAATGGAATGGAACAAATGAATAATCAATAATAATAATAGAAAGGTTTTATTATTATTATTTATTATTAGATCGTTACGTTCCATTCGTTTAGATACAGCATTTTGGTATTTCAGATACCGTATTTATCGGCGTATAACACGCACTTTTTTTCCCCTTAAAATCAGAAGGAAATTGTGGGTGCGTGTTATACGCCGATCCCCGCCGATCTCCGGCTGATTTTTTTTAAAGGGGAGCGAGCGGAGCCGATATACTGAAAGCCGCGTGTACTTTCGGCTAGTCTCGGCTCCTCTCGCAGTCCCGCCCACCTCCACTGATTGCGAGAGGAGCCGAGCGCCGACAACATAAAGAAATCCGAATTCGGATATTTTCGGCTCCTCTCGCAGTCCCGCCCCTGACTGCGAGCAGAGCCGAGACTAGCCGAACTCGGATTTCTGTATGTTGTCGGCGCTCGGCTCCTCTCGCAATCAGTGGAGGTGGGTGGGACTGCGAGAGGAGCCGGCCCGAGACTAGCCGAAAATATACGCGGCTTTCGGTATGCTGTCACGTGGCGCTCGTCCTCTCCACTCTACGCCAATTTTATATCAAGGCTGCACTGGGCAAGGCTGGCAAGGCTGCACTGGGCAAGGCTGCACTGGGCAAGGCTGCAAAGGCACTGGGCAAGGCTGCACTGGGCAAGGCTGCACTGGCAAGGCTGCAAAGGCACTGGGCAAGGCTGCACTGGGCAAGGCTGCAAAGGCACTTGGCAAGGCTGCAAAGGCACTGGGCAAGGCTGCACTGTGCAAGGCTGCAAAGGCACTTGGCAAGGCTGCAAAGGCACTGGGCAAGGCACTGGGCAAGGCTGCACTGGGCAAGGCTGCAATGATGGACAAGGCTGCAGATGGACACTGGACAAGGCTGCAATGATGGACAAGGCTGCAGATGGACACTGGACAAGGCTGCAAAGATGGACATTTAAATGTAAGTTTTTTTCCTTAAACTTCCCTCCTAAAAGTTTTTTCCTTAATATTCCCTCCTAAACTTGGGGTGCGTGTTATACGCCGGCGCGTGTTATACGCCGATAAATACGGTAATTCGTAACTTCGGATAAATTCGTACTCGTTACGTTCACAAACAGCCAAATTTGAAAGGAAGTTCCAATACCTAGAATTTAATAGTTAGTTATTATTTCGAATTTTGCTGATTTTCTTTTTTTTTTTCAGATTTTAGAAAATTTCTTAACTTTCCTAACTTCGGAAATTCCTAACTTTGGAAATTCGTAACTTCGAATAATTAGTAACTTCGGAAATTCCTAACTTTGGAAATTCGTAACTTCGAATAATTAGTAACTTCGGAAATTCCTAACTTTGGAAATTCGTAACTTCGAATAATTAGTAACTTCGGAAATTCCTAACTTTGGAAATTCGTAACTTCGAATAATTAGTAACTTCGGAAATTCCTAACTTTGGAAATTCGTAACTTCGAATAATTAGTAACTTCGGAAATTCCTAACTTTGGAAATTCGTAACTTCGAATAATTAGTAACTTCGGAAATTCCTAACTTCGAATAATTCGGACATTTGAAAATTCGGAAATTCAAATTTTCAGAAATTAAAAAATTTCGGAAATTCTAAAATTCTAAATTCGGAAATTCAGAAAATTCAGAATTAACAAATTTGTCAAAATTTGTTAAAAAACTAATTCGGAACTAAACAAATTGCACATGTCTACCCAAGACTGCTGGGGACAATGCATTATCACATAGCAGCATGGAGTCTTATTGCTTGTGTATGGAAGAATAAAAAATAAAAAAATCACATTGATCGTCATTCTCATAAATACGTCTGCCTCTCTATGGCCAGCCCAAGACTGTAACAATGCTAAACAAATAAATTAAGAATAAAATCAAAATGTGTCACATTACCCATGATGCATCGTGTACATCGAAGCAATCGCTTATTTCGCTGTGTCTTCGGCATCCATAGCCTCCAAAATAAATTAACCTGGAAATAGAACAGTAAACTTATTAGTTATGTCGGTAAAGTGAAAAGGCCTAGAAGTGACAATCCTCATGCAAAGTCATGGAGTTGGTAGGTAGGTTTAATATAAAAGTACGCCTACAATAAACCAAAGCAGGTAAAAAAGATTTAAATTTTTTAAGAAAATTTACCCCCCGATGAGTGAGCTGTTAAAGCCCAATTCCACTTTATTTATTTTTAAATAACCAGCACTTGTTAAAATGAAAAAAAATAAATAAAATCTTTTGCAGCAATACTCATCTCATCAGACTATTTGCTCCATGGTCCAGCACTGGTCCCCTTTGCAGCCACTAGTCGATGGGGACACGATGCGCGTGCCCGGCGGCCGCGATGTCCGCCTGGCACCAACGATTGCCCAGTAACTGAGCAGGACGTGGATCGGTGTGTGTAAACACACAGATCCACGTCCTGTCCGAGGAGAGGAGACCGATGGTGTGTCCCTTGTACATAGGGACAACGATCGGTCTCCTCCCCCAGTCAGTCCCCTCCCCCCACAGCTAGAATCACTCCCATAGGGAACATATTAACCCCTTGATCACCCCCTAGTGTTAAGCCCTTCCCTGCCAGTCACATTTATACAGTAATCAATGCATTTTTATAGCACGGATCGCTGTATAAATGTGAATGGTCCCAAAAATGTGTCAAAAGTGTCCGATGTGTCCGCCGCAATGTCGCAGTCACGATAAAACTCGCAGATCGCCGCCATTACTAGTAAAAAATAAATAAAAATAATAAAAATCCTATAAATCTATCCTCTATTTTGTAGACGCTATAACTTTTGCGCAAACCAATCAATATACGCTTATTGCGATTTTTTGTACCAAAAATATGTAGAAGAATACGTATCGGCCTAAACTGAGGAAAAAAATTGTTTCAAATAAAAAAATTGGATATTTATTATAGTAAAAAGTAAAAAATATTGCGTTTTTTTCAAACTTGTCCCTCTTCTTTTATTTATAGCGCAAGAAATAAAAAACGGAAAATTTGAGAGCAGGATCTCCAATTTTTTCCGTCGGAAGTTCTCCCCGCGGTCCCTATTATGTCATCATTATTAGTCTGACAATATCACCTGGAAGGTGGACGCACACGGGGGTGGTAGAAGGATGATTAGCATTCGGGGAGAGTAGGAGGAGCAGCGGTGCAGAGGGCTGGAGGGGCGGAGTTCCAATCTCAGCCGAGAGCCGGGGAAACAGATTTTGTAGGGGAAACCGACATCATATCTCTATCCGCCTGCCCTGCAGTTCCGCCCTCACTGTGCAGGAAGCCGCGGGCAGCAAAGAGATGACGTCATCTCTCTGCTGCCTGACTCTGGGGCACAGCAAGAGACAATCGGCAATGAGTGACAGCTGACGTGGCAAGTGAATGCCCGCAACTTGTGACAGGTGATGTGGCAAGTGGCAATCCGAAACTTGTGGCAGGTGACGTGGCAAGTGACAGTCCCCAACTTGTGGCAGCTGATGTGGCAAGTAAATGCCCGCAACTTGTGACAGGTGATGTGGCAAGTGACAATCCGCAACTTGTGTCAGGTGATGTGGCAAGTAAATGCCTGCAACATGTGACAGGTGATGTGGCAAGTGGCAATCCGCAACCTGTGACAGGTGACATGGTAAGTGACAATCCGCAACTTGTGTCAGGTTATGTGGCAAGTGACAGCCCGCAACCTGTGACAGGTGACATGGCAAGTGACAGTCTACAACTTGTGGCAGCTGATGTGGCAAGTAAATGCCCGCAACATGTGACAGGTGACGTGGCAAGTGACAGTCCGCAACTTGTGTCAGGTGACGTGGCAAGTGACAGTCCGCAACTTGTGACAGGTGACGTGGCAAGTGACAGTCCGCAACTTGTGTCAGGTGACGTGACAAGTGACAGTCCCCAACTTGTGACAGATGACGTGGCAAGTGACAGCCCCCAACTTGTGACAGGTGACGTGGCAAGTGACAGTCCCCAACTTGTATCATTTGACGTGGCAAGTGACAGTCCCCAACTTGTGACAGATGACGTGGCAAGTGACAGTCCCCAACTTGTATCAGGTGACGTGGCAAGTGACAGTCCCCAACTTGTATCAGGTGACGTGGCAAGTGACAGTCCGCAACTTGTGACAGGCGACAGTGGCAAGTGACACGCTCAGGGCTCCCACTGATTCTGCATTATGGCAAGTTGAACTATTTCATTTTATATAACAAATAATAATGTAATAATAGAAATAATGCGTTTCAATCATCCTGACACTATAACAACCATGGTGCCGGGATGATTGAAGCGCCAACACCAGCCATTGCCCCGATAAACTGCCCGGAATTTTTTTTTTTTTTTTCTGGCAGTGCCCCTCCCGAGACTAGACTCTGGATTTGCCCCTGGGTTGCACAAGTGTGAAAGGGGCCCTAAAGGAACAAGCGGGTGATTAGGTTTGTCAGCACCAAAAACTGTATGTATGATATCACACAATTTATTTTACGGGGTTCATCACTCACCAATCTCTGTATGTCCAGCAGGAAAGTTTGTCTCTTGGGGTCGGTGGCCGTCCATGAAAATTCTTTACATGTTTCCACGTGAACCCTCCATTCCCTGAGTGCAGGTCCATGTAATACAGCTTTAAAGAAAAGAAAAGACAAATTCTCATGCTTCAAGAGACAATCATTTCTAAATCAATGAAACTACAGGGGGTCCCCGACTTACGAACACCCGACCTACGAACAACCCCTACTTACGAACGGGGTGCTGCGGGGACCCTCCGCCATTTTTCGGTGGTTTTCGGCGTCTTTCGGCCGTTCTGCGCATGCGCGGCCATACGGAGCGTCGAAAAATGCCGAAAATGTCCGTAATTTGCCGCGCATGCGCAGAGCGGCAACAGACGGAACATCGGAAATGTCCGGAAATCTCCGTATTTGTCGGTCTGCGCATGCGCGCCGACTTACGAACATTTCCGACTTCCGTACACGGGGCCAGTCCCTAACGAGTTCGTAACTCGGGGACCCCCTGTAATGCTGGTAATTCTAAGTTCCAATTTATAGTGACCATGCCCCCTCAGTAAAGGATTAAAACAGGGGCACCCTGTAACAGAAGACCTCCAGAAGATTTACCCCCCTTAACCACTTCAGCCCCAAAAGGTTTCACCCCCTTCCTGACCAGGCCATTTTTTCCGATATGGCACTGGGTGGTTTTAAATGACAATTGTGCGGTCGTGCGACGTGGCTTCCCCACAAATAGAGCTTTCTTTTGGTGGTATTTGATCACCTCTGCGGTTTTAATTTTTTTGCACTATAAAAAAAAAAAAAAAGCGACAATTTGGGGAAAAAAACAACAATTTTTTTACTTTCTGCTACAAAACATATGCATTAAAAACGTTTTTAAAAAAATCGAATTTTTTCATCAATTTAGGCCGATACGTATTCGGCTACATGTTTTTGGCACAAAAAAAAATCCCAATGAGCGATTGATTGGTTTGCGCAAAAGTTATAGCGGTCGGACAATCCGCGGACCCAGGTCTGTCGGATCATGTCCGTCATACTTTGTATGATGTTTTTTTTTGCTAGTAATGGCGGACAATGTTGTCGGAATTTCCGATCATTGTGACTGGCGACATTATGGCAGACACATTGGACATTTTTTACCATTTGCTTTGGTCTTGTAATGTGATCTTGAGCATGCGTAGCACTTTTCCGGTCGGACAACACGTTCTCACGTTCGGATTTGGTGTGATCGGACTGGGTTGGCGGAAAATATATCCAGCAGGAGATCAGACTTTGTCCGTCGGACAATCCCGTTGTACTGTGTACTAACTGTGGGGTGCGTGGCTGTGAGCAACAACATGTCCGACAATTTTGACAAAAAAAATTGAAAAAAAACAAATTTTTTACTTTCTGCTACAAATCATATGCAATAAAAGTTTTAAAAAAAAATGGGATATATTTATGGTATTTTTATTTTTACTAGTAATGGTAGCGATCAGCGATTTTTAGGGGACTGCGACATTGCGGCGGACAGGGTTTCAGCAACAAAGGAAGTGCCATCAATCGAAAGATGGTGAATGACAATCTACAGGCTGTTGAATCAGCACACAGCCGTGTCCCCAAAACATCTTCTCATCCCACTGTGGTGTAAACAGGCACAGTCTACATGAGAGTGGCAACTCTGCTCTGGATTCAGGCGCAGTGCAGCATTGTTGCCACACCATCACAGGAAGCTGTATTAGGCAGAATTCACAGACAGAATCAATAAGTATTTGCAGGACTTTGCAGGGGGACTACAACACATCGTTTTTTTAATGAGGCCATAGACTCAGATGAAGATTCACCAATTCCTTACTGGGTGTATTGTCACTTAGGAGTCGGTGCAGACTAGACATGTGCACTGACAAAAAATGTTTTTGTTTTCGTTTAATTTGTTTTTTTGTTTTTTTCGGAAATTCGGAAATTTCGAAAATTTGTAAAATTTCTAATTTTGAATTTCCGAATTTCCGAAATTTAGAATTCCCGAATTTCGAAAATTCGGAAATGAGAAAATCTGAAAAAAAAGAAAGAAAATCTGTAAAATTCGAAATAATAACGAACTAATAATAACTAACTATTAAATTGTAGGTATTGGAATTTTCTTTCAAATTTGGCTGTTTGTGAACGTAACAAATACAAATTTATCTGAAGTTAGGAAATTATCCGAAATAATGAATGCTGCATCTAAACAAATGGAATGGAACAAATTAATAATAAATAATAATAAAAAGTTTTTTTTATTATTATTGTTATTTATTATTATTAGATTGTTACATTCCATTCGTTTAGATGAGGCATTCGTTATTTCAGATAATTCGTAACTTTGGATAAATTCGTATTCGTTACGTTCACCAACAGCCAAATTTTAAAGGAAATTCCAATACCTATAATTTTATATTTATTATTAGTTAGATATTGTTTCAGATTTTCGGGTTTTTGAGTTTTCAGATTAAAATTTTTTTCAATTTCGAATTTCCCAAATTTCAAATTTCCAAACTTTCCAATTTCCGAACTTTCCAATATCCGAACTTTCCAATTTCCGAACTTTCCAATTTCCAAACTTTCCAATTTCCAAACTTTCCAATTTCCAATTTTCTGAAATTTCCAATTTTCAGAAATTTCCAATTTTCTGAAATTTCCAATTTTCTGAAATTTCCAATTTTCAAAATTTTGAGTTTCCGAAATCTCAAATTTCCAATTTGCACATGTCTAGTGCGGACTCCTTTTTTATTTAATAGGATATAATCCCACTTTCTTTATTGAATTAGGGATGTAATGACTGACTGTCAAACTGGGAGATATTAGGAACCTGAATAGCTAGGGCAGTGATGGTGAACCTTGGCACACCAGATGTTTTGGAACTACATTACCCATAATTCTCATGCACTCTGCTGTCTAGTTGAGCATCATGGGAAATGTAGTTCCAAAACATCTGGGGTGCCAAGGTTCGCCATCACTGAGCTAGGGGTTCCAATTGGTGGAGTGTCGGAGCAAATTCAACCTTTTATAATATATTGTATGTTATTAGGGGAAGTGCTTTTTCCTGTTTTAATTTTTTTTTTCCTTTTTCCTTTTCTTTTCTTTTTCTTTCTTTGAACAGGATATTTTGAGATGTGTGTGTATAATGAGCTTTTGATATTATGCAAATGTCATATATGGACACAAGTTTTTTGTCCTAATTTGATTGTCAAGCTGAAGCTTAATAAAATAAAAATGTAATTATAAAAAAAATAAAAATAATGACGTCATAGTCCTATTTTATTTCAATATTTTTTTTTTTTTATTGAAAGAAGAACAAAGTCTAGAATGACTAGATACATTAACAGAATGGAGTAAATTTTTCAGATCGTCAACATCACAATACAGCGAAATAGAAGGTATGGCCATAATACATATCCATTATCGATCACAATAACAGAACGTAACATATGTGATATGTATCTAAATATCAATGGGGTTTAATAATAGTCTCCCAGCTATGATCCAGAGCAGTGGCAGTGCGTCCATAGAGGGCGCAGGAGCGCCGCCCCCACTCTCCTGCACCGCTCTATCACCAATAGATAGATTCACGCATAGCATTAATCTATTTATTGTCGCCGCTGCCGTCCCCCTATTCATTTGTCCGGCCCCTTGTCGGGCGCCGGGCATCTGAATTACAGCCGCGGGGTTTCTTTGGAAGCGCCTGATTAGAGCTGTGGGCTCTAATAGGCTTCCAAAAGTGTAAACAGCGGGCCGCAATGCTGTGCGTTCGCTGTTTACACAGTGTTGTGTTAGAGAAGCGAATACATCGCTTCCCTAACACTGACCCGCCTTTCAGCCAATCAGGTTGCCGGGTCTGTTACCTGTCACCTGATTGGCTGAAATCACAGGCGCTGGCGTCCCCTAGGCCCTAGGCGTCCAATCATTGCAGAAGACAAGAGGAGGAGCGCGGGAGAAGACATCGGGTCGCAATGAGGACACAGGACACTGCTCGCCGCCTGCCGCCGTCACCTGCTGCACACTAAGACAAGGTAAGTGCTGGGCAGATGGCGGGCGGGGGGGCACATTGGCAGCACTTAGGGCACATTGTCAGGCAGCACTTGGGGCACATTGGCAGCACTTGGGGCACAGTGGCAGCATTTAATGGGCACGGTGGCAGCATTTGGGCACAGTGGCAGTACTTGGGGCACAGTGGCAGCACTTAATGGGCACAGTGGCAGCATTTGGGGCACTGTGGCAGCACTTAATGGGCACAGTGGCAGCACTTAATGGGCACAGTGGCAGCATTTGGGGCACAGTGGCAGTGTTTTGGCACAGTGAGGCTGCAATTGATGTTTTTTTTTTCAGTTTGTTTGCACCCCCCCCCCCCCCCCCAAAAAATTTTGAGCACCAGCCGCCACTCATCCAGAGTACCCCTATATGAAAGAATGGTAGTGATCCGGAGTCACGGGGGATCCCGGTCGCGATCCCTGAGATAATTTCAGGACTCACAGTCGTATGAGGCCCCATGTGTGGCCATCTGTACTGTGTATAAAATTTCTAGACGAGGAAGCGAGTAATGAAGAGAAGGGAAGAGAGAAGAGGGAGAGAAAGAAAAAAAAAAAAACCCACACGAGGGAAAAAGTGTGAAATGAGGAAAGAGTTCACTACGGAGTCGAAATGTAATCGATCCACGGGTCCCATACCTTGTTAAATTTCTTGGTTTTATTACAAAGTATACGGGTGAGTTTATCATTAATCATAATACAATTGAGTTTACTTTTAACCTGGTGAAGAGGAATTACAGACTGTTTCCAGTGTCTAGCGATTGTGATTCTCGCCACCAACAATATATAATTAATACATTTTACCGATTTTTTTTTGGGGTGTTTCGTCGGTTAGTTTGTGAAAGAGAGCGGCTTCTGGAGATCTGTGAATGTTTACCCCCCGTTACCGAGTTGATTAAATTGAAAATCATAATCCAACACCTAGTTAGAAGGAGGCATTGCCACCAGATATGAAGCTTCGTCCCCAACTGTCTACATCGTCGGAAGCAATTTGGCGAAGTAGAAGGATGCATCTTAGCCACCCTAGTTGGTACCAATGTAGGAGCGTCTTATAGTTGGCCTCTATAAGGGTGGTATTGATGGAAATGTTGGATATCGTCGCCGATCCGTGATCCGAACGGGTCATCCTGTTCGGATCGGCACACCCCGTGATCCGCGGAGCGCTCCGCGGCCTCGGCCTAGATCAAACCCGCGGCCTTAGGAAAGGCCGCGGCTTCGGCCTAGCTCCGGAGCGGCGGCCATCTTGGTCGGCCGTTTACAATGTGATCGCTCCGTCAAATGACGGAGCGATCACTTTAAACAACTCTGCAACACCCTGCCAATAATATGCATTACACCCTGCCAATACTCTGCATTACACCCTGCCAATACTCTGCATTACATCCTTTGTCATCATATACCGTGGATATTCCAGTGGGGGAGATTGTGGATAGTACAGTGGTGGAATTTTCACAGGTTTTTGCAAATTCAATTATTATTTGCTGATCCGAAAAATGATCCGATCCGTGACTCTGATCCGAGGATCGATCCGATCCGTGAGTTTTTTGATCCGTTGCACCCCTATAAGCGATATCTTGCCATTCAGCCAGATCAAAGGTAAGGTTCAAGTCTCCGTCTGTTAAGTGCATCTTCCTGCAATTTGCTCCACAACTCCCAGACATTGAAGGGGGCAAGTCTCCGTCTGTTAAGTGCATCTTCCTGCAATTACTGGAATGGAAAGTAACATCACTCAAATGTAAGCTTTACAGAGGAAATAAGTATTTGTACACACCGTATATACTCGAGTATAAGCCGAGTTTTCCATCAAATTTTTTTGTGCTGAAAATACCCCCCTAGCCTTATACTTAAGTCAAGCATTTTTCTGCAGCATAGAATGACATTTTCCGAACCGACTTTGGGGCCCCGTATCTCGGGCCACTTGATGCTAGAAATACAAATACAAATTTTGTGTGCAAACCCAGTGGAACCAGCACTACAACATATCCAAAGTCGGTTCGGAAAATTTTATTTTCTGCTGCAGAAAAGGTGCTTGACATTTTCCGAACTGATTTTGGGGCCCCGTATCTCAGGGTAACTTGGTGCTAGGTACCCCATCTTTGCATATGTTGTAGTGCTAGTTCCACTGGGTCTGCAAACCAAATTTGGGGTTCCTAGCACCAAGTGGCCCCGAGATACGGGGCCCCAAAGTCGGTCAACTGTGTCCATCTGCAGCAATAACATTTCGGGGACCCTTTGGGTTCAGAGACCCCAAATTTTGGCTGCAGCTATGGGGCCTCTAGGAACCCTCAACTACAGAGTTTGAAGTTCGGGGGACCTATGGCTGCAAATGGGCACAGTAAGGCATGCTAATGGGCACAGTGAGGCATGCAAATGGGCACAGTGAGGCTGCAAATGGGCATTATTGACCCTCTTTTCCACTTACAGTAGCTGCGCATTTCTCACCCTAGGCTTATACTCGAGTCAATATGTTTTCCCATATTTTTTGTGGTACAATTAGGTGCCTCGGCTTATATTCGGGTCGGCTTATACTCGAGTATATATGGTAACTACTTGCCACTGCCTAACTGTAAATATACGCCATCATTTCAACGTTAAATACCGGGGTTATGGCTGCAGCTAGATGCCATAACCCGGTATCTTTTTTTTTCTGTAGGCAGTAGGCTTTAAGAGAAAAGTTGCCCCGCCACTTCCCGAGCTAACGTTACCAATCGGGAGCTCCAGAGACCATCAAGCGTCGGCAGCGATTTTCCATAGAGATAAGTGATGGCTAGATGGCCACTGCTCCTCTCTATGCCCTTGGAGGACCAGAGCGTTCTCAACGTCACTTCCGGTTCTCGGGCCATATCAACATGATTTTATTTTTTTTTCCTTTAAGTGTTTGTAAACCCTTACAGACCACTTTTTGCTACAGGTAAGACTATAATAAGGCTTACCTGTAGCTACCCCGGATATCTCCTAAACCTGCACGGTTTAGGCGATATCTCCTGTATTTGCATGTGCCGATGTCATCGGCACATGCGCACTGAAGCAAACTGAAGCAATGGCATGTACGCACCGTTGCTTCAGTTAGACTGTGCCTTTACCGGCAGCTCCTGCGCTGGAGTGATGTCATCGCAGCTCCAGCCAATCACAGCGCCGGAGACCGCCATACCCGGAAGTAACTCCGGGAGCGATGCTACCGGCCGGAGCGGTGAATGAGGACCGCTGCGAGGGCTTCGATCTCAGGTGAGTATTACATAATGAGCTAGTATGCTATGCATACGAGCTCATTATGCCTTTGTCTTGGAGGTGTTAGTTTATTTACCGTATTTATCGGCGTATAACACGCACCGGCGTATAACACGCACCCCAAGTTTAGGCGGGAATTTTAAGGAAAAAAAGTTTTAGGAGAGAAGTTTAGGGAAAAAAAAAAACTTACATTTAAGCGTCATTGCAGCCTTGCCCAGCGTCATTTGCAGCTTGCCCAGCGTCATTTGCAGCTTGCCCAGCGTCATTTGCAGCCTTTCCCAGCGTCATTTGCAGCCTTTCCCAGCGTCATTTGCAGCCTTTCCCAGCATCATTTGCAACCTGCCCAGCGGCATTTGCAGCCTTTCCCAGCGTCATTTGCAACCTGCCCAGCGTCATTTGTAACTTGCCCAGCGTCATTTGTAACTTGCCCGGCGTCATTTGTAGCTTGCCCGGCGTCATTTGTAGCTTGCCCGGCGTCATTTGCAGCTTGCTAGTGTCATTTGCAGCTTGCTATCGTTTAAATTTCCCGCCGCGAGAAATACCGCGCATGCGCGGGCCGAAAAAGACCGAACCGCGGCCGAAAAAGGCCGAAGTGTGGCCGAAAAAGACCGAGCCGACTGTTTAGCTCCGCCTTTTTCGGCCGCGGTTCGGCCTTTTTCGGCCGCGGTCGCCATTTTTCGGCGCCGCAACCGATTTTTGTCATTTTTTTTTTTGGGTATCGGCGTATAACACGCACCCATGACTTTCCCCCGATTTTAAGGGGGAAAAAGTGGGTTTACAACCACTTTAAGGTTAAAACATTTTTTTTTTTACTTTTGCTTTTAAAAGCGATTTTTTTTTTTACGTGACAAACATGTCTACACTTTAGCGACCTCAAACCTCCTCTTTTTGGGTACCCCCGCCCCCCCCCCCCCCCTCCGTCCAAGCCACTTTGTGCATGCTCTGTGTCAATAGAGGCAGACAGCGGGACTCGGCCCCCCCCCCCCCCCACTCCCTCGTCACTGGCTTTGACTGGCAGCACTGGGAGCCAATAGCTCCTGGTGCCCCAGCAAAGCCAGTGAGACTCAGAAGTGAGGGGAGAGAAGAGCTCCAGGCATGGCGTTGGATCGAATGATCGAATGAGGGCTCAGGTAAGTAAAAGGGGGGTGAGGGGGGACGTTGATACCTAAACATTTTTTAATTTAATGTAAAGAATGCATTAAGGTAAAAAATGTTTAGGCTTTACAACTACTTTAAGGGTAGAGGGGAGCCTAAAAGACCCCGGATCTCTTCATAAAGAGGACCTGTCAAGAGCCTAAACGCCTTGAGGCGATTCAGTTTGCATTGTAGCGCTATACAAATCATTCATTCATTCATTCATTCATTCAAGAGAGGTTTACATTCCTTGTGATAGCAATAAAAGTGATCATTTTATTTTTATTTTTTTAGAGATAGTGTAAAAATGGAAAAAATATAATAAAATAAATGTAAAAAAAAAGTGAACGCATATGTAGGTCACGCCCACATATGTAAACGGTGTTTGCACCATGCATGTGGGGTATCGCCGCAAACGTCTGAGCGAGAGCAATAATTCGAGCTCTGTAACAGACGCCTCTAACATTTTTTTCTTGCTTTGTACACGAGGCCTAATCATCTCCGCATGGAAGAAAACCATCGGGCCTCAGAAAAAAACTCAAGACCCACCTCTTTTAAGGAGGACAACACAGGACGGATCAAGCGCCTTGAGGCGATTCAGTTCGCATTTGTAGCGCTGTACAAATCATTCATTCAATTATCTGTTACTATCGAAGAGCAATGCTTGCAGTGGAGTGTGAAAACCCTGCAACTTGTTTTAATTTCTGCGGGGAAAAAAAAATCTGAATAAAAGACGACTTACCATAACCCGCATTCACTGTCATAGACCCAGATTTCGTCATTTGGCAAGTAAACTTCATTTTCTTCAATTGTCTGTAAGAGATTTGTGTGGAGATCATTCAAAAAAAATTTAAGCTACAAGCAGGGAACTAATGGGGGGCAGGGCGAAATGCATCAGACATTCCAATACTTTTGGTAATATAGTATATATATACGTGATCCGGCACAGAGGTGCCGCCCTGTAGTAGTAAAACTGCTATAGGGTGGACCTTGGAGTTCCACACAAAAATGGAACTTCCGCTTTAAGGGAAGGGGACCCCCTGACATGCCACATCTGGCATGTCTTTTTTTGGGGGGGGGGGCCTGTACCCTCTTTTTAGATGGTTCCAGCTCCTACTTGCACACCGCAGCACCAGAATGGAGATCACCTGTTTCCCCCCTTCCTCTTGGCAATCATCTGGGACACGTCACAGGTCCTAGATGATTGCCCAGCCAGTCACGGCACGCCGCGCGGCTCACGAATGCGTAGTGTGTGCCCGGCTGTGAAGCCACAGCCGGCCGCCCACAGTTACAATGCCGGCGCCGCAGAGAGGAGGGGGAGATGAGCGGGCTAATAGAGGAGGGGGGTGGTTTGTACTGAGGGGGTCTGTACTGATTGAGGGGTTTATACTTAGTGGGGGTTCTATACTGAGGGAGGGGGGTCTCTACTAAGTGTGGGGGGGTATATACTGAGGGGGGACTATACTTTGTGGAGGGAGGTTCTGTACTGAGGGGGGGGGGACTATACTTGGAAGGGGGTCTGTACTGAAGGAGGTGGGTCTGTATTGAGGGGCGACTATAGTTGGTGGAGGGGGAGTGACACCATGCTTTACCGCACCGGGTGACACCAAACGTAGTGATGCCACTGCTTGCATGGAACTCCAGTGTGGGTAAACGTGGCCCTCGCATTGGTGTACGCTGTAATACGTCCCTGTGAGCGAGCCCTGATAGTGCCCTCCTGCCGATCCGGGTGACACAATCGAATCAGGAACACACCCGCGTGCGCGATCCCGCTCCTTCTGAGGGACGATCCTGAACGTCCACTCAGAAGGAGAGAGCGCCCACCCGGCCGTACATATGCAGTGGCTGGGTGGGAAGTGGTTAACCACTTAAGCCCCGGACCAATTTGCAGCTTTTTGCAGCCCCTTTTTGCGATTCGGCAATTGCGCGGTCGTGCGACGTGGCTACCAAACAAAATTGGCGTCCTTTTTTTTCCCACAAAAAGAGCTTTCTTTTGCTGGTATTTGATCGCCCCTGCGGTTTTTATTTTTTGCGCTTTAAACAAAAATAGAGCGACAATTTTGAAGAAAATGCAATATTTTTTATATAAATATCCCCAAAAAAATATATAAAAAAAACATTTTTTTTTTCCTCAGTTTAGGCCGATAAGTATTCTTCTACATTTTTTTTGGTAAAAAAAAAGAAAAAAAAAAAAAAATCGCAATTAGCGATTATAGATTTGTTTGCGCAAAAGTTATAGCGTTTACAAAATAGGGGATAGTTTTATAGCATTTTTATTAATATATATTTTTTACTAGTAATGGCGGCGATCAGTGATTTTTGTTGTGACTGCGACCCCCCTTCCCCATGTGAATGAGTATCGGGTACATTGTACCCCTACCGATTCACCCCAAAAAAAGTAGTGTAGTGTGACAAAAATACAAGAGACTTCTTCCTCCGGTCTTCTTCTTCCTCCGCTGCCGCTGGCCTGCTGAAAATAAAAAAAGTGATCACCCTCTGACTGGCTCCTGACATTCTCCTCACTCCAATGTCTGACATTTCTTATATAAATATGAGGCGTGGCCATCACATGATGTCATCTGGAGACCCCATCCCTCGTGATGTCATGGAGCCACCATGTCCTGGGCGGTGATGTCACAAGGGGGTGGAGTTTTCGGTTAACGTCACCTTATGGCCACACCCCATAGTTATATAAGAAATGTCAGACGTCGGAGCTGACAGAAAGGCGGAAGCCAGTCACAGGATGATCGCTTTTTTTATTTTCAGCGGGTCGGCGACGGAGGAAGAAGAAGACAAGAGGAAGAAGACCGGAGGAAGAAGAAGAAGACCGAAGGAAGAAGAAGAGGACCGGAGGAAGAAGAAAAAGAAGAGGACCGGAGGATAAAGAAGAAGAAGAGGACCGGAGGAAGAAGACAACCGGAGGAAGAAGAAGAAGACGACCGGAGGAAGAAGAAGAAGACGACCGGAGGAAGAAGAAGAAGACGACCGGAGGAAGAAGAAGAAGACGATTGGAGGAAGAGGAAGAAGAAGAAGACAACTGGAGGAAGAATAAGAAGACGACTGGAGGAAGAAGACGACCAGAGGAAAAAGACGACCGGAGGAAGAAGAAGAAGAAGACGACCAGAGGAAGAAAAAGAAGAAGACGACCGGAGGAAGAAGAAGAAGAAGGCGACGACTGGAGGAAGAAGAAGAAGACCAGAGTAAAGAGAAGAAGACCAGAGGAAGGAGAAGAAGACCAGAGGAAGGAAAAGACGACTGGAGGAGGAAGAAGACCAGAGGAAGGAGGAAGAAGACCAGAGGAAGGAGAAGAAGACCAGAGGAAGGAGAAGAAGACCAGAGGAAGGAGAAGAAGACCAGAGGAAGGAGAAGAAGACCAGAGGAAGGAGAAGAAGACCAGAGGAAGGAGAGGACGACCAGAGGAAGGAGGAAGAAGACCAGAGGAAGGAGGAAGAAGACCAGAGCAAAAAGAAGAAGACCAGAGGAAGGAGAAGAAGACCAGAGGAAGGAGAAGAAGACCAGAGGAAGGAGAAGACGACCAGAGGAAGGAAAAGACGACTGGAGGAGAAAGAAGACCAGAGGAAGGAGAAGAAGACCAGAGGAAGGAGAAGAAGACCAGAGGAAGGAGAAGAAGACCAGAGGAAGGAGAAGAAGACCAGAGGAAGGAGAAGAAGACCAGAGGAAGGAGAAGACGACCAGAGGAAGGAGAAGACGACCAGAGGAAGGAGAAGACGACCAGAGGAAGGAAAAGACGACTGGAGGAAGAAGAAGACCAGAGGAAAAAGGAAGACCAGAGGAAGAAGAAGACTGGAGAAAGAAGAAGAAGACTGGAGAAAGAAGAAGTAGTCCGGAGGAAGAAGACCAGAGGAAGAAGACGAAAAAGAAGACCAGAGTAAAAAGAAGAAGACTGGAGCAAGAAGAAGTCCGGAGAAAGAAGAAGAAGTCCGGAGGAAGAAGACGACCGGAGTAAAAGAGAAGACCAGAGGAAGAAGAGGAAGAGCAGGAAGAGCAGAGGAAGAAGACTTTTTTAATAAATGACTTGTCAAAAACTGTCTCTTTGTTTTTTGGCACACTACACTACCTTTTTTTTGGGTGAATGGGTAGGGGTACCCCATACTCATTCACATAGGGGGGGGGGGCGGCATCTGGGGGCCCACTTGTAAAAGGGAGCTTCCAGATTCCGATAAGCCCCCCGCCCGCAGACCCTCACAGCCACAGCCTGGGGGACAAGGTGATTTGGGATGAGGGGACAGGACTCACCCCCCCCCCCCTTTCCTGGCCTGTCAGACTGAGTGCTTGGATAAGGGTGTGTTATGGTTTTGGGGGGGGACCCCAGAACATTTTTTTTTAAGCCAGCACATCTTTTTTTTTTTTTTTTTTACATTCAGACAGCTGAAGACTCATCAGTTGTTAAGGATGCGGCGGCTTCCCGGCCCGCTCCTTATCAACCGGCTATATACAGTGAATGTACAGCCAAAAAAAATAAAAAATAAATCGCAGCAAAAAAATAAAAAAAAACATGAAAAGCACAGCAAAAAGGAAACTGCGTAGAAATAGAAACACTCAAAAGCAACATGCATAGATGTGAATTGAGCTCACGCCATAGAAACGCAGTCCGGATGTGTTCCAGATGCTTTTCTGCATGCATGTTTTTGAGGTGTTCCAGTGCGTTTTTGATGCAGTCCAGTGTGTTTTTTTTTCCCCTCTCTTTTTTTTTTTTTTTTTAAACTTAAATAATGACATGTGTGTTCCAGTGCGTTTTTGGTGCTTTTTCAGCGTTCGAGTGCAGGAAAAAACGCAGCATGTTCTACTTTTTTTTTTTTTTTCTCTGGAGCTGCGATCACTGGTGTGTACTATGCCATCAAAGACCATGCTGTAACCTACTTTTCATGCGTTTTTGATGCAGGAACAAAGAAACACTCACTGGACTGCATGTGGTGTGAAGTGTCCCTCTCTTACCACATATCCCCCCCACACATAGAGGCAGTGCCGGTCCATGGCGGCGCAGTGCCCGCTCCTCTCCTCGGCCACACAGTAGCTTTGTTGTGGAGAAGCCATGAGCTGTCAGATCTCCCCCCCTCAGCTGTCACCAATGACAACAACAAGCTGAGTACGGATCGCCGGAGAGGGACACACCCGCTCTCACTTCCTTCTCTCATACCAGAGACCATAGTGACATTACAAACACCCCGCCCGGGCCATGTTATCACCTAATACAGCCCCCGAGAAGCAAAATTCTTATTACACCTGAATTGTATAATTGTGAAAGGGGGGGAAAAAGGTATCCAGAGCAGCAGGCGGTGTTATGGAATGTCTGAGTCTGGGCCGGTCTCCGGAAAGATGGCGGATTAGCGGGGACAAGGTAGGAGGCGCTCTAGTGTCCGGCCGCGGAAGTTTGGCAGTAGACGACATATTCGGCGACCCTTCGCAGTTTGCAACGGAAGCGACGCTCCGTCGCCGCCATCTTGCTACACCCCACGCTCGTCCACAGTAAGGATGCACTGAGAAGTGGCAAAGCGGGCATGTTGTTACACCCACCGGAGTTTTGCATTTTAGACGTATTTATAACACTAAAGTCAGTTTCTATAGCCAAATACAGTACTTACAACTCCCTCTGACTGCTTAGATGTTTAATTTTAAAAGCAGCGAACTTCTGTCAGATTAGCAAACCTGTGAGAAGGGCAGGGTTGCCGCTGCTTTTCAAATTAAAGATCTAAGCAGTCAGACGGAGCTGTAAGTAGTGCATTCCACTATGGAAACTGACTTTACCGTTATAAACATGTCTAAAATGCAAAACTCCCGTGGGTGTAGCAAGATGTCCTCTTTCCCCCTTCTCAGTGTATCAATACCGCGGACGAGTGTAGGGTGTAGCAAGATGTCCGCTTTCCCCCCCTTCTAAGTGTATCCATACTGCGGACGAGTGTGGGGTGTAGCAAGATGGCGGCGACGGAACGTCACTTCCGTAGCAAGCTTCGATGGGTCGCCGACTATGTCGTTACAGCGGTCAGCTGTTTCCCCCCCCCCGAATTTGGCGGGAAGGTTTGGAGATGGCAGCTGACAGGATGAGGAGTAAAGTCAACTCGGTGTTTAAAATGCACGGCTTGCTGCTGAGGGCGTGAGTATACCGGGGGACACCGGGGCTCTACATTGCGGTCAGCCTCAGTCTATCATGACTCTTCCTCCTGGGAGTGCTGCCTGTCATGCTGCTTGTTATGAAGAGGCTCATCCCCTGTACATCACCTCTAAGGCAGCCCATTCATTCCAATGTCAACTGTAGTGCAGGTTGTGATATACCAGACCGGTGCTGCAGTACGATGCGCCATGGCGGCGGTGGTGCATGCGCCTGCGTTTGTTCCATGTATGGAGGGGGCCATTAAGAATGAACAACCCCCTGCGTGCGGGGAAAACGCACAATGTCGCACGCGTTTCCTCACCTCTTCTCAACAAACATTGTCGGCTCACATAATTTGTAATAAAAACAGCTTTGCTATTCTGAAGCTTCCCTCCAACCACTTTACATATTTTTTTATATATATATATATATATATATGCTGTGATCAATCGACCGATCAATCCTGATGTACTGAAGACCTATGTAGTTTCTTGAGGCCCAAAAACGGCACAATAGTACCAAATATCCCCCAAATTACCTCTTTTTTTGGGAAGTAGACAGTCCAAGGTATGTTGTAAGGGGAATGGCGGGTTTTTTGAAGTCGCAATTGTTTGGAAAATCAAGACGTTTATATTAACCACTTGGAGTGGAGGGCCACCCTGAAAAACAAAACTAGATAAAAATGTTAGTACAAATTTAAAAATTTATTTTTTACTTACCAGAAATGGCTGTTGCTAGGCAGATCGTCCTAATCTGCCTCTTCTTGCTCCGCGGTGATCTTCTGTCTTCTGCTCCGAGCGCCGCCTTCTAGTGAATGGGGCGCGGTGTCCCACAACACATCGCGATCCCCATTCACAAATTCGACTCGCGCATGCGCAGTAGGAAACGAGCGCTCGCTGCCCGTTTCCCTTACTGAGGATGGCGGCGCTGGATGCGGATCGCCGAGTGACATCTCGGCCTCCACGACCGTCATCGCGGGCGCCCTGGGAGGGTAAGTGTACTTATTAAAAGTCAGTAGCTACTTTTTTTTATTTTTTATTTTTTTAATTGCTGTTTTTTTTTTACCTTTATAGCAAAAAGAAAAAAATAAAATTTATTGCAAAAAATATTTTTTTTTTTTCAAAATTGTCGCTCTATTTTTGTTTATATCGCAAAAAATAAAAACCGCAGAGGCGATCAAATACCACCAAAAGAAAGCTCTATTTGTGGGAAAAAAAGAGACGCCAATTCTGTTTGGGAGCCACGTCGCACGACCGCGCAATTGTCAGTTAAAGCGACGCAGTGCCGAATCGCAAAAAGGGGCCTGGTCCTTTGGCTGCCAATTGGTCCGGGGCTGAAGTGGTTAACCACTTCCCACCCAGCCACTGCATATGTACGGCTGGGTGGGCACTCTCTCCTTCTGAGTGGTCGTTCAGAAACGTCCCTCAGAAGGAGCGGGTGCGTTCCTGATACGCTTGTGTCACCCCGGACACGGCGCATCTTAGATCGGCAGGAGGGCTCTGTGATTGGCCCTCCTGATTACATGACAGCTGTGTCCAATCACAGCTGTCATGTGATGTAAACAAACAACCGGTTGCTAGGCGATCGGCTCTCCTCTCCTCACACAGAAGTTGTCGGTGAGGAGAGCGGATCGCTGCAGCCGGCTGGTGATCAGTGAGTATGAGCTGTTTTTTTTTACAGATTTTTACTCACTGATCACCAACCTAGTGTAAACACACAACACACCACACAATGTCCCCCAAACACATCTCCCCACATAGTAATGATCCCCAAAACACATGTCTCCCACATATATAACAGTAAAATCACATGTCCCAATGATTATCTGCGTACACATCTGTCCGTGATCACCTGCGCACATCTGTACATGATCATTTGCGTACATCTGTCCGTGATCACACAAACCAATTATTATACACTTAATGGGATTTTTTTTTACCAAAAACATGTAGCAGAATACAATACAT